>OX381714.1:8084693-8531642 GCA_947462335.1 Harmothoe impar | reverse complement strand
GGATTGACTGCAGCCAGCGGAGGAGTTAACCCTTTAAGGGAGTGGTCATTTTTTAACAACAGGGGGGGGGGGGGGGGGTTGGTGGATTGGGGGGGGGGGACCAACAAAATTTGGACCCCTTGAAGGGGGGGGACCAAAAAAATTTGGACCCCTCTTGAGGGGGGGACCAAAAAAATGACACCCCTTTTTATCGGAAAAGCCCCGTGCATTACTATAGCTCAGAGGGTTCGGCCGCGCTCAATTTTAACCTGCTGGAGGGGGGGGACCAAAAAAATTTTTACCCCTCTCGCGGGGGGACCAAAAAAAATTCGACCCGCTCGCGCGGAAATCCACCGACCCCCCCCCTGTTGTTAAAAAATGACCACTCCCTAAGGACAACAAAAAACATGAAATTAGTCCTCATGATGCACCAATGCAGCCCTGGCGAGTGACTCACCGGTACAGCATTGGTGCATAATGCTGACCCTTCGGGAGTGTCTCAACCCTGTAGGGTCGGCATGATACTTGAATGCAGCCCTGGTGAGATACTCGCCAGGGCTGCATTCATGCATTATGACGACCAGGGGCATATAGCATGAAAGCACTATGCCGTCTTCAAAGGGTTAAAGCCCTACATGGGTCTCAGGTGTTGGGTTCTAAGTCTGTTTGTACATCCCACGGTATAACACCAGCCGGACGTCTCACCCAGCCATAATGCCCTCCTCCCATGTACAACCACGTGGACACTCACAGTCACACACACATGCACGCACACTGAAAAGGTAAACTTGTCTCCAGACTCTTCCAAGTGACAGTCATAAAATAGACGAGTTAAAAACGTGTCTAAGTGACAAGGAAGCAGGTCTTCTGGCTGGAGACCCTCTTGGCATGTGCCAGCCCAAAACCCGATATTTGCTAGCTCCAGATTCTATTTGTGGGATGGTAACCTGATAGGTTAGAAACTTTTGACTCATTTATTTTATGACAGTCACTTATGTGAGTCTGGAGACAAGTTTACTTTTACAGTGCATCCCTCTCAGGACCGCTGACTGCTTTGATGTGGCCAGAAATGCCACTTTACCTGCTTTTGTAGCAATACCTACTTTTTCTGTCTGGAATCTTTGTATTGAATTATGTTAATTTCCTACAGAAAATTAAGTGGGTTCACACATTTTGGGTATTAGGGTGAAAATATGTAAAGCTGCACACACCCTTATACATGTAGTTGTGAAGCATTTCAAATTTTAATGGAGGACATAATCATCTTCAGGGATGTAATAAATTGTCTTAATGGGAGTTAGTACTGAGTTAGAGTTTGAGGTCTGGTAAGGCCAAAAAAAAAGGGTGTGTTTCAGGTTACATAGTCTGAAAATCTAGGGTAGGTAGGTCGGAATTTATTTATTTTTTTTAATTTATTTTTTTAAACTTTAGCCTGAAAAGTACCCAGAAATCGACTCACGAACTACAATGCCGACTCGCCGATGACCGCCTCGACTCGTGAACTATCAGATCGACCCTTAAATAGCCCCAAAATGACCCAAAATATAAATATTTTTTCAAAATTGCATAAAAAGTTCTAGGGTCGGCCCTGTTTTGCTAGGTAGGGTCGGGTAACCTGAAACACACCTTTTTTTTTATTTGGCCTAACTTTAACAGAACCCTGAAGAAGGTCAGAAAAAATTACCAAACTTTGGTGCAGTTTTTTAAACAGCTGAAACTCAACAAACTGAACACGGCGTTGGGGAATCTTTTCCTTTTCTATCAACTTCATCAGATGTGTTAATGGCGCACCGAGTATTGGGCATGTAATAAATGGACACCACTATTGTCTATTTCCTATTGTAATAGAGCCATCCTAGTAGCTATCCTGTCAGTAATCACCCATAGTACCAGTTTTTGGCCGTCTAGACCACTCTACCCACCATTGTATGCCCACAAACACAGACACCATGCACACAATGCTAAATGACCATTGTCTCCCGGGACCAGACCAAGTGACAGAGTTTTCATTCCCAGGATAAGTTATCATGATTAGAGGTGGTGCTTTTTGTCGGCAGATTACGTCTATCGGCCGGGATGGGCACTCTGCAGCCTCGGCCAGCGTCTATCCTACGAATTGGATAGCCTGGGAGCAGGCAGCCATCCTACCTGAATACACATATTTACATTGCCTCTGTCAATTCTAGGTGTTAATTACACAGTAGCAGCCACCAACTTTGATTACCCTTTTGATTTAGATAAGAATCTGTCTGTAGTTTGATGTGTATTGACCAACACACATCATTTGCCCCACCAAACTGGCGCAAAAGTGAAATGCAGCCCTGCTCCCCAGCCCATACATTATAGGGCTGGGAGTCCGAGACTGGGCACGCTGTGCCTTCAGTGGGCGGCCTGAGTCAATATAGGACATTCTGATAGGGTGCGCGGCATTATCCCATGATACATTATCAGGATGGATATCCTGTTGCTTGTATCCGGCGTTATCAGTGGATAATGCGGGGCTTTGTCTCCGCTATAGGACTGGTGTTAGTCAGGACAATTGTTGAGGATTTCTTGGAAATGAGAGTTAGTATGTACAAATAGAAGATTATGTGTGTAGATCGTGGATCTATGACGACTACATGTATGACTATGTACATAATAGATGCATGGATATTGATGTGCGTCATAAAAACCCAACATCCTTGTTTTGATTAGGCAGTATAGTATACTAGATCTAAGGGTGGCAATTCTTCGAGAAAACATATTAGAAAACAATAATTATACCGGAACAGAACCTTTGATGCAAACAATTTTGAACAAATGTACAAATTTGTGTATTGCTATGTCAGCACCCAAAACAGTTTGTCCTGCCCGGTCAAACATACAGAACCGAAATAGCAAAAAAAATGTTAGCAGGAGATCCATTAGATCAACCTCTAATGAGATCTGATCAATCAAGATCCGCAGGAATTTTACTGTGGATATGAAATATGCCATAGGAACATTGATGATCATAAAAGGCTAAATTACTCTAAGTAGGTCGCTGTGCATCAAGTTGTAGCCTCCAGCCTTTACAGACAGCTGCAGGTGCCCGTGGGGGTGAAGCCGCGGCCACTCTACACCCGAGCACCCCTAGAACCCAGCCTCGGCCAGCGTCTAGCTTACAAGGTGGATAGCCTGGGTGCAGGCTGTCATCTGGTCCAATAGATATATTTTAATTACCTATTTCAAGTAAACGTGTTGATACACAGTGCCCTTTATTACCTCTTTGATCTAGATCAAACATGTCTAGTTGAGTGTTTATTGCCCAATACACACATATTTTGCGCCACCAAACTGCCGCAAAAATCAAGCGAAGGTTTGCTCCCAGCCCATAACATGGCATTGGGCTGGTAGTCAGAGACCCCCTCTAACCCTACACTGTAGCCGCAGCTGTAAGCCCCCTGCAGACTGGGGCTGTTTTCGTTTTGGGGTTGTGTAACCCTATCTAGGTTATACCGCGGGTTCTACCCCTGACCTGGTTTCTGACCCCAGAGGCGGCACGGGGTGCTAACCCTAGAGGCTGAGGGGTGGGCGCTGCGGGGGGCACGGGGTGGGCAGTGTACTGATGGGTGTGTGGGGGGTAGGGAGTAGATCTTAGTCTCCATGGCCAGCTGCCCACGATGCTCCTCCATATACACATAGAAAATTCCTATTTGCTGCAACATAAGACCCAATTACAAATCTGCATCTGAAAGTGCTCAGGGATTTGCTTGAAATTGAGATTTCAAAATCCCCCACTCTTAAATGTACACTATAGTATTGGGACTCTGGGAGTGATTGAGTACCTTTTCAGGGATTCTGTCAGTACTTAGACTTACATCTCTGCAAATATACATGTGTATTATATCATTTTTCCGGTCTCAGCCAAAATACAGAATTTGTTCCTGCCTGTAGAAGTTGAAATGCGTCACAGTACCAGGTATACTATATGTGGTATATAGCTCTAATATGATGCTCAGACTCTTACCAGTAGTCTCTTATACCAGAGAGATATCTATCTGTGCTTACACTGAGGGACTGCATCGACTATAGAGAGGCGGCTGTGTAGAAGGAGTCGATACCAGACGGGGTCTGGTGCAGTAACTATTGGCGTGAGGACGGATCCCGAGGTACGGCCTTGACGGCGGATCACGGGCCTGGATACCTGCCTAACCATTTAAGGATGACATGATGCCTTAATGCATCATGCCCTTGGTCGTCATGCTGCATGAGCACAGCCCTGGTGAGTAACTCGCCAGAGCTGCATTCAGTCAGTGCATGCGGCCATTTAAGGGTTAGCTCCATGCACGTGGAGGGGATGTCTCTGTTGGATCTTTACACCAAGGCCGAGCTGTGTGTGTGGGGGGGGGGGAGGGGTAGAGATATCATCTATGGCGATCAGGGGGATGTAGATCATGGGTAGTAAGTCTAAATATAAACCTGACCCTTCATCTATTTGTACCTACCTTCAAACAAGGATGCACAAAGAAACATGCCCGAGGTAGAATAGGTCAGAACTAGGGGTGATCTTGTATTCCTCTTGTGTGGTACCTTTTAGTTCACTTGGTATTTTACTCTGAATCATCTGCTTTCTGACGTCATCACTCTTACCCGGTGAATTGCGGGACTTATTTCAAGACCTACCCGTTGACGTCAATGCCCTTACCGTTGTGCTTATTTAAAACCAATTACGGATGGGTATACAATGTATAATGCATTTGAAAACGGTTAAAGAATACTTGAGAAAAAGAAATGGAACCCGAACAGATGATGTGTCAATGTTAATGTGTGTGGCATCTTGTATTACATTCCGCCTACTATAAAGGTGGGTGGGAGACATGTCTACGGCCTCCTACTACTACACACATAGGATATGTGCATGAATTGCATGGCACAAACAGGGCCTGGCCCTATGTAATGCAAGGAAAATAAAAGAAATAACAACAACAACAACTATCTCAGCTTACACTGAGACTGAGAGAGACCGCATCGACCAGAGGTAGTCGTGTAGAAGGAGTCGATACCAGACGGGGTCTGGTGCAGTAGCTATTGGCGTGAGGACGGATCCCGAGGTACGGCCTTGACGGCGGATCGCGGGCCTGGATACCTGCCTAACCATTTAAGGATGACATGATGCCTTAATGCATCATGCCCTTGGTCGTCATGCTGCATGAATGCAGCCTTGGCGAGTAACTCGCCAGAGCTGCATTCTGTCAGTGCATGACGCCATTTAAGGGTTAGCTCCATACACGTGGAGGGGATGTCTCTGTTGGATCTTTACACCAAGGCCGAGCTGTGTGCGTGTGTGTGTGTGGGGGGGGGGGGGGGTGTAGAGATCATCTATGGCGATCAGGGGGATGCAGATCAGGGTAGTGAGTCTAGATATAAACCTGACCCTTCATCTATTTGTACCTACCTTCAAACAAGGATGCACAAAGAAACATGCCCGAGGTAGAATAGGTCAGACCTAGGGGTGATCTTGTATTCCTCTTTGCCCCATCATTTACTGGATTTAAGTCATGTGTGGTACCTTTTAGTTCACTTGGTATTTTACTCTGAATCATCTGCTATCTGACGTCATCACTCTTACCCGGTGAATTGCGGGACTTATTTCAAGACCTACCCGTTGACGTCAATGCCCTTACCTTTGTGCTTATTTAAAACCAATTACGGATGGGTATACAATGTATAATGCATTTGGAAACGGTTAAAGAATACTTGAGAAAAAAAGAAGTGGAACCCGACGAGATGATGAGGTGTCAATGTTAATGTGTGTGGCATCTTGTATTACATTCCGCCTACTATAAAGGTGGGTGGGAGACATGTCTAAGGTCTCCTACTACTACTCGCCTGTAGGTAGAGCCGACAGGTAGGAGACAGGTGAGGTGGGGGTTGTGTGCAGCCTCGGCCAGCAACTGTCCTTCCAGTTGCATAGCCTGGGAGCAGGCCATCATCCCATCCTAATACACATCTTTCAACTACATCTGTCAATTATATGTGTTAATTGTACAGTAGCCCCCAGATACTTTTATTACCACTTTGATTTTGATTAGCATCTCTCTGTACTTGGATGTGTATTGACCAATACACACCCATTTGCGCCACCAAACTGGCGCAAATGGGTAACAAGTGAGATGAATGTCTGCTCCCAGACCATACACAGCAGAGGGAATGGAGCAGTGTTGGTCTGGGTGTCCGAGACTGGGCTGTGTGTTACGGAGCAGCTCACACCTGCAGCTCACAGCCTGCTCACTCACCTGTCTGCCGTACTAACCATTTAAGGACCACATAGTGCTTTAATGGTTTAAGTCCTTTGTCTTCATGATGCATGGATGCTGCCCTGGTGAGTTACTCGCTGAGGCTGCATCCATGTATCATGCTGACTCTACTAGGTTGAGTCACACCCGAAGGGTAGGCATGAGGCTGCAATGGTACATCATGACGACAGATGTCATCTTTTACACATGCCGTCCTTACAGGGTTAAGGACTGCATAGTGTTTTAATGCTCTATGTCCTTTACCTTTATGATAAATACAACCGTGTTGCTTTAATGCTTTAAGCCATTTGTCTTCATGATGCATGAATGTAGCCGGGTTGAGTCTACGACTCGCTAGGGCTGCATTCATGCATTATGACGGCCCTTTGGGGTGCAGCAAAGCCGTGCTGCATTCAGAGTCAATCAGGAATGAGCCTCCTATTGGATGTCATTGTGACAACCAAGTATATTTCAGCGCTGTGCTGTCGTTAAAGGGTTACCCACGGCACAGGTGAGATAGGTACCTAATCAATGCCCGACCACAGTTAGTATGGCCTTACTGCCAACTCACACCGGTGATGCACTAACCGTACTCTCCTTAGTACATCTAGCTATTGACTCTAAGATTAGATCATTCTCATCGCCATTTATAGAATTACGGCAGTTGTTACTTGTGGTTTGATGTACGGTAACCAGTACAACTACACCTCTATATTGCAACCAGAATGTACACCAATTTCAGCCCACATTTGACTTAAAAGATGATAAAACATGATCATAAATAAATGAGTTTTGATTAATGTTTAAGATCCATGTAGATATTATGACACACCGCTCACGAGATGACATCCCCTGCCCTCTCCCTCTTAGAACCTACACAGTAATTGGCAGTCCATGATATATAAATCAATTTTAATTATGTTAGCCGAAAAATACCTCAAGTTAATGAATAAAAAAGTGATGCCTTTAGTATGGCGGGGTGGTTATTAGCGGGCGTGGAGCGTGTGTGTGAACATGACGTGTGGCAGGGGTGGATCCTTATAACCAGTCACAGCGGATCTACACCCCAGTGCGCCACACCCCAGGTACACATGGGACGTAGAATCTACTATTGACACTTCATTTATATCATATAACAAAATATAACCACAGAGGGCCAAAACCCCAGAGGCATTTAATAGCTGATAGGCACAGTTATACGTATATATGCTGGTGCAAATGCCTTTAATTCATTCAATTGTCTGCCAAAAATGGAGGTATAAAGTAGTTCGAAGGGCATAATCATATTAAAGATGTATTTTATGTAACGCGGTGGTAAACTAAAGTAGATATTGCCTGTCGCAGTGAGATGGCGTAGACACCTCCTCGGTTACAGTAGGTGGGACTGGTGTGAGGGTGGGGGGGGGGGGGGGAGGGGGGTGTCTCTGGGGACGTTGACCACCATACTGACCACTTCCCATGTCAATAGATTTGCAGCTTTTTTAATTACCCTGCTTCCTATTGTGTCCCTAACTCCCCAACAACCCCAACTAATCCCCCCTGCACCCCTGCCCCCTAACCGCCGTTAGTTACCCCGACCGGGTAATACCCATAATAGGCGCCCGATTAGCACGACAGCTACCTCAACCCTGTAAGGACGGTGTAATGCCTTAATGCATCATGTCCTTGGTCGTCATGTTGCATTCATGCAGCCCTGGCGAGTAACTGGCCAGTGCTGCATTCAAGCATCATGGCGAACCTATTGTGTTGAGACACTCCCGAAGGGTTGGCATGATGCACCAATGTGGCACCTGTCGGTTACTTGCCGTGGCTGCGTTGGTGCATCATGATGATAAATATCATCTTTTAGTGACATGCCGTCCTTAAAGGGTTAAGGCGTCCCCTAGTACTAGACTCGAATCACAATAGTTGTCCCATAAAGGGCCCGGGAGGCTCCAGTGTGGTTTAGCTTTATTGGTATTGACGCAGCTGAGGCTCATATTAAAGGGTTTTCACATTTATATTATACCATGCTTTTACACACCGACCACCCCGGCTGGATGGGACCATTGAGCCTATACCCCATGCTCTATAGGCCTACTCATTGATGGGACCATTCATGGGACATTTGGAGTAGAGTTGTATTACCTTGTGGTTGAGTATTGGTATCGATTCTGCATTGTGTCCGTGCTTGGTGTGAGGGGTATGGTGTATGGTATATATTGATGGTCGACACTCATGTAGCCTAAACAGCATCCATGTGTTAGGCTGCACACTATTAATATAACACCTGATAGGTTGGATTTGAAATGTTAAATGTTGATTTCAGTCTCACATGTATGTACCAATGAATCTAGAGCAGTCCCTAGACAGCTCAATGGTATAACAAATGAGGAATGTATGTGAGTAGTATAATCTAGATGTTAGAGGTTTTCATTTTAGTCACACTAGGAAAGATGGAGAAAAGATATTTTAATGTTATTTTAATGCTTTAATATTCTGAAATAAAATCATTTATGTGGACTATGTATGTTAGATTATGTCGCCATGTAGGTGTAAAGTGGGCCTGATGTCACCAGTCCCACGTGGTCAGTGTAACAGTGTGTTAGGGTGCAGGCTGACGTCGGAGCGGGGCCTGTCTGAACCTGTCTAGTCTGTATGTATGTAAAGTATATATGAGTGCCCATTGTGTGGTGGGGGGAGGCCTCTGGTATGGACAGGAGGGTGTTCGGGGTGTCACCCCCCCCCCCCACCCACCCCCTACACGGCCACCTCTCCACTCCTCCTCTCTCTAAGGCCACTCAAAAAATTTAAATGTTTTGTCCTCACTGTGGGCATCATAAAAATCTGGGGTTGAGGAAACCTTTTCTAGGCTAATTTTTTATGCTAGCTTGATAGAAATGGGCGAATATTGGCATATTTGGCATCATATTACATCTGATAGTGCCAGTAATGCAGTGGGATGTGGGATAGAAATAACTTACATTTGCCCACTTAAAAAATGTGAACTTTGGTGGTGAGGCAAAAAGACTTGTATATCCTTTGCATTCTATCTAGCCCACGAGTGTGTGTGTGTGTGTGTGGTGGTGGTGGGGTGGGGTGGGGGGGGGGGGGGTAAGTCATTTATTCCAGTCCTTGGTGATGAGAGAGCACTTTTTCCAGTGGCCTAAGCCGCCCCACAGCGCTCTCACCACATCCATCTAGGTCGTGTTTCAGCCCCATGTAGATGAAGAACTGCCTGCTTTTATTTTAAGCCTTTAAAGACGGATGTCGCTTAAAGGTGACATTTGTCGTCATGATGCACCAATGCAGACCCGGCAAGTAACTCGTCGGTGCTGCATTGGTGCATCATGCCGATCCTTCGGGAGTGTCTCAAACCTGTAAGGTCGGCATGATGCTTGAATGCAGCCCTGGCGAGTTACTCGCCAGCGCTGCATTCATGCATCATGACGACCAAGGGCATGATGCATTAAGGCATGATACAGTCCTTAAAGGGTTAAGCAGAGCCTGTAGGAAGATGGATGATGTGTTTGATGCCCCATACCCAGCAGATACATTGTGGTGGACCCTTTGGTAAAAGGACTCAAATAGAAAATAAAAAATAAAGCTACACCAAGACAAGCAGATTCTTTGATCAGTGAGAGGCACACGTGTTCCACACTTAGCCTTATTTACACAAGAAATAGGCAGGACTTTAGAGATATAAATAACACAGCTTCTTCCCCTACATCTCATCGACCTGTCAAAGCAGATTTTTACTCCAATTGTCCAAATTTGGACTTTAGTTCAGCAGCCCCCAGGCGAAAAGGGACAAAGAAAATTTGAGAGGCTCTCAATGAAGACTCCCCGCCCCCTCCCTACGTCAAGCTAATCCCTAGGGAGTATCCCTCCCACCCCCGGGGGATCCCCACCCACTCCCACGGGGTCCCAGAGGGATAGCCCCTCACATGACGTCATCACTTGACATGACGTCATGGGGGGGGGGGGCAGATTGCATAACAATAGTTGCTGTCCTTGTATCATTTTTTTATGCACTCAACGCTTTTGGCGCTCCTCCTCATTCATATGTTAGGATATTGAATTAAAAAAACCCTGTGAATTGCCACATGGATAGTGTAGATATTTAAGTAGGCTGGTGGTTGAGTGGGTAGGTAATCATATGAAGCCATGAAGGGGTCCTGAAGCGATGTGTATCGGTTGGTAACGCGCGTGATAACGGAATAAGGTTGTATTCTAGTTGTAATATGAGATATAGGAGAAAAAAAACCTGGAACCTCATATCCGTCCTACCCGACCCCTCATCACATATGGGATCAGTTTAGGTGCCGGGAATGTGGGATGGAGTGCTGATTGCTGCTGACGATAATTTAATTATGTGCGAAGCTCTACGATAACCACCATATGAGTGCCCCCCCCCCCCCCGACCACCACCACCAGCCACTCACCCACTCGACGCCATCCACAGTCTGAGCTGACTAGCAGATGCCCGGTTGTCATGGCGACTGGAACCCCAGCGTCCCTTGACCCAATTCCATGTATTTAATGAAGATGCCACTTAGAGGGACTCGATGAGGACGTTCCCGACCGGGGCCTGAGTTCACGCCACTTCACACTAGATAGACACAGAGCATCATGGCAACATTTGAATGATGTGTGGCAGCCCAGCAGATGAATATACCAATTAGAGGATGGATACTAATAACGTGGCATTAATGTTATCAAACCCCTTCATTGCCTACTAGTACTAGTATACCAAACGGGGAAAAAATACATACATTCTGTACCATATATATATATATTTTGTACCTCTCAAATTTCGCCAAAATACGGGTATGATTGATATATACAAGAGATGATAAAACTCAAAGAACTCTGCTACTGATCTGAGATGTTGCCTTGGGAGTTGGTTTGATTTAAATGTCCTTCGCTGGAGACTTTGTGATGTGAGTGTGGTACATCTATACAACCCTTATCAGTCTCAGTGGGTAGGACAGGTAGCCAGCCCATGCTGGAGCCCGTGTCTGGGTGTGACACCTGACACTGACTGAGCTGTCCCCCACCACTCCCACATCCCTCACTGCGGACAAGGCCTGCCAGGCGGTCTGCATTGTACCATCTAAATGCTGAATCACAACTGGGAGATATAAAACCAAATGTAGGTCCTATTTATACTGCTAGAATGATCACCATCTGTGCCATATAAACATGGAAAATACCCTTGAAAATAACACCGACAGCCCAGCCCTTGTTATATTATGTAGAATAACAATGTTGCTTTTGTAAAACATTTCTCCATCCAGGAATGACAGCAAAAAAGCAATGAACTCTCCCTTTTTAAATGCAGACTATTAAATGTAGTATATGAAAGACATCCAAATTAGTCCTACAAATATGTGACAACCGCCACTCCCCTAATACCCCTAGTGTCCTGCGGACCGCTGTATTACGACCACAGATGGCAGCTTGATAAGGGGAACCCCCATACAGTGTGGTAGTAGGGGGCCAGGCGTGGATCCCTGGGGGATACCCTCTGCAGGCAGCACAGGCTTCAACTGACTAGCATTCTCAGACTTACAGTAGATGACTGTATTTAGCACAGGGTATGACAGAGCTAGACCATCATCATCTTTCAAGGCTAGATGGCCCTACTGTACCATCTGTTTGGACATAGACAGTAGTGTTGTCTGGTTAGCAGTATACCAACTGCCAAGTCCACCATCATCTTCATACTTCAGATGATGCCACCTATCTATGGCTAAATACATGGTACAGTAGGGCCATCTAGGGTATTAAGATGATGGTGGTCTAGCTCCGTCACACCTTGTGCTATATACAGTCATCTACCCCCGGTATAGTCAGGCTGATCAGTTTAAGCCTGTGGCAGGCAGGGATCCAGTGTATGTGGAGATGGGCAGGCTGTTGTGCGGCCTGTCAGAGCCTTATAAAGGGCACGTCTCTGGGGGCGGGGCCGGACGGCGTATATTGACACCACAGGGCGTTAACAACAGGTCACAGTGAGGTATGGAGGTTCCCATGGGTCGGGCGTCCCCTGGTGGATGAGGTAGATATAAGCATGGCTATAGGGCACTAGCGCATTAGGCTATGGGGTCCGCCATCTTGGCTCAGAGCAATGCATTGTGGTTAGGCCCCGACTCCAGAGCAGTGCATCATGGGAGAATACCTATCAGTCCCTTTGTTCAAGGTGTGAGGAGAGGAGATTAGCCTGATAAGGAGATGGAGTTTAGCCCCCGACTACCTGAGGTACCAGGGTATGCTAGACCCGTATACAGTCATCTACCCCCGGTATAGTCAGGCTGATCAGTTTAAGCCTGTGGCAGGCAGGGCTCCAGTGTATGTGGAGATGGGCAGGCTGTTGTGCGGCCTGTCAGAGCCTTATAAAGGGCACGTCTCCGGGGGCGGGGCCGCACGGCGTATATTGACACCACAGGGCGTTAGCAACAGGTCACAGTGAGGTATGGAGGTTCCCATGGGTCGGGCGTCCCCTGGTGGATGAGGTAGATACAAGCATAGCTATAGGGCACTAGCGCATTAGGCTATGGGGGCCATCTTGGCTCAGAGCCATGCATTGTGGTTAGGCCCCCGACTCCAGAGCAGTGGATCATGGGTGAATTTCTTATCAGCCCCTTTGTTCTAGGTGTGCGGGGATGGGATTAGCCTGATAAGGAGCCAGAGGTTAAGCCCCCGACTACCAGGATGCGCTAGTCCCGTATAGGAATAGAAAATACTAGTAATGTCACAGTAATGGAGGGTGATAAACTTTATTATCCCATCCTACCTTGAAAAAAAGACAAGCGAGTACGTTAAATCCATTGTGTGAATTTTCACAAAAGTTGATTTGTCTCAATCGCTTGTCTACAGTCGACACTTGGGAGTACTTTCCGATATTGTTTTTATGGAACTTACAAATTAAAAAAAAAACGCACAAAAAAACATCAAAACCCCCGATATATTACCAACCCATATAGCCAACACTTTTAGACTATTGACATTGTCGTCGGCAGCCCACCTATTATTATGCCCTCCACCACTATATCGCTGTGCCTGGGAGGCAGTGCATAGAGGTGCTAAGTGAGGTGATCAATACGACTCCATGGTATATGATGTAACTGGTCGGGAACCCCCAAGGTTAAGCCCTCCTGTGTACAATTAGCAGTATGGAGAATTGATGAGTTTGGCATTAGGTAAATGGCATTGTTATTGAGCGCCTTTATCGTGCACTTATTTATGCAGCCCACGGGGATAAATCTATTATATAGAGTTGCATCAGAACCAGCTGTGCCTTTTATTTTAACCAACCCAGCTTCCATAGGCTTACTCTACCAAACAAGCCACTTTTCTACCTTTTCTGGAATTTCTGTATTAAATTATGTTAAATTCCTACAGAAAATAGACTCAAATTGTAACATTTCTTACTTCTGTTGACAAATGAGTGGCATCTCTGTTCTATCAAATTTACATCATGGATGGTGCATGTAAGATATGGATGCATCACATTTATGGACAAAACAAGAATTTCCTGTTAAGCAAAATATTCCCTTTAAAGAAAGAAAAGGAAGTCTGCCCTAATACATCAGTGTTATGCTATACAGCGCTGGGGATGTTTCCACCACACGACCCACCCCCTGCTATATTATAAACATAAACTGTTCTAATAAGCTGGGCTCTGGTCCCCCTTGAAGTGGGCCCCAGACTATGTGAACGGCATGGTACCCATTACAAGGTGTTAAACTGGGATGTTTTATTCATCATTGTGGTACTAAATCATGCCGCCTGTGATGGTAAAACACACCCCAGGTTTTGGTGGTAGATGGGGTGAGGTTAAAACGTCAAGCTACAGTACTGACAGGGGTTAGGCCACCTCCAGGGTGGAGGCGTCACACATATAGCAGGGCACAGACCTGGGGGGGGGGGGGACAACATATAGTATTAGCAGACATTATAATGGCGGTATTTATGGGGCACTGTGGCTGGAGGTGTTGGTATATAATGTAGACTGTGTCTACAGTGGTAACTGCTAGTGTTAGAACTTATACATAGACAACAACGCCCCAGGGTGAGGTGAATGGGGTGTGTGTGTGTAGTGGGTGGGGGGGGGGTAGTTTACAATAGAGTTTCTGTGAAATAATCATCAACCACTCACATCTGGTGTATTACAGTTCTACGTCGTGGTAATACCACTGCTTCTTTCGATGAAGCACATTACATTAGAAAACCTAAAGGGACAACTTTAAACCTCACAAGCTTTAGCATACGCTGCCCAGACTGTCCAATGAACTAGTGGGATAGCACGGGTCATTAAGAGAAGGGAAACCACCCCTTGTAAAATAAAGGAAAGGGGAAAAGGAAAGAGGGGGGGGGGGTTCCCTGAGAACACTAAGTGAACAATACCATGTGTGGTGCCTGATGGTATAGCGATGTGTTGGTGTGGGTGAGAGCTGCTCCTTTACAGAGTGACCCTCGTTAGTAACCCATTAAGGACCGCACAGCGCTTTAATGTGTTATTAAGTATGCCCTTTGTCGCCATGCTGCATGAATGCAGCAATGGCGAGTTACTCCATATAGGGTCGGCATGGTGTGGGAATACAGTCCTGAGTGGTTAGTTACTCGCCAGGGCTGCATTCATGTTTCATGCAGAGATTCAACTTTTCCTACATTTGTAGGAATTCCTACTTTTTGGCTGGAATTTCTGTATTGAATTATGTTGATTTCCAACAGGAATTTGACCAAAATTGTAAAGTTTACAACTTTTTATCAACAACTGAGTGGCATTTTCTGGTCATGACGACAAAGGACATATCTCATTAAAGCACTCTGCTGCCTTAAAGGGTATCGCTACCTGTTCGATGATCTAGATATTCTATTGATTTCTGCATATAACTTAGTATAATATTAGTTCAATACATTAGGAACTAGAAAAAGTAAAGAAAATGGCATGGTACAGTGCTCAATTCTATGGGAAAGCCACTTGAAAAAGCTAGTTCTTAACTAAGCTAAAAGAGAATTTTTGTTTTGTGGTCAGATGACCATGTTCTTCTATTGCTATCTTCGAATCACTTTGGATTAGATTAGTTGGCAGAATAATGAAATAGAAAATCGAAAAAAAATTACATGTTGTGGTGCTCATCTTTCTGTAATGCCCATTTAAAGAAAAAGTACTTCCTTTGCAAGGCAATCTAGCCCTATAGCCCATCCAATGGACATTGCTGCTTAAATACTCTCTATGTGAAAATTAGACTACAATGCAAGATTCATTCCCCTCTTTTTTTTTACCCCCCCCCCCCAAAAAAAAAGAATAACTATACCTTTTTTTGATAAAAGGTCATGGCACCTTCTGGGATAGAACTCCTGATCCTCTGATTGCAAAGCAGGCATCATGACCACTACACTACAGATTCTGGTGGAGATCTGAAGAACTGTTGTGCTATTATTCCATACATCTCTTATTGACATATGCCACGAGAGGGCAGCACTAGCTACATAGTACAATGTCGTTTCTCTGACATCCACAGGGTTCCAGCACCTACTTTTGTAGCGATACCCTTTAAAGGGTTAGTCTGTAGCTACAAGTAGGTCATGGGTCGGTAAGTGAGACTCCCATCAAAGAAGCAGCATCAAATACAAAACACCCCACGATGGCATGGAGGATGCATGCATAGTTGATGTACACCTTATTTGGTAGGCTGAGTAAGCCTTCATTGCAAAAGGGTTGTAAAGGTAGGTTTAAAGGGGCATGGGTTTCCACCCTTTTGCTCTGAGGGGGTGCTAGCAGGGTTTGCTCGTAGTGGGAGGTGATGATATAATTATACCGATGTTGCAGGTTCCTTAGTAGGGGGCACCATTACTTGATCTGGTAACCAGCGAGATAAGCACTGATACAACAATCACAATGGGTACAGGCTGTTACATAATGCCCCCTAAGAGTTCCGCAGTAAAGGCCAGGGAATTGTCTCATTGGTTGATAATGCAACCAGCTAGACGCCTATAGCATTACTACGGTGAGATGTGACAGTCTCTGGGACAGGTGACAGTCCCAGGGATAGTATGTGACACAGTGAACGACATATGCTATATGCTTGGTCGGCATCACGCTTGAACCCAGACTGGAGAGTTACTCACCAGGGCTGCATTGCTGCAACATGACGACAAAGGACATAGCACATTAAAGCACTTTGCTGTCCCTAGAAGGTTAAGGGCGACATTAACACGCACTGCTGCCCTTAGAGGGTACAGGGGGTGACTCTACCACCAGCCTGGCCTGACGCGCGGGTGTTTGATGTGTCGTGGACGTCAGGGCCGAATTGGAGAATATCCCTCTTGATTAAAGCCCGGAGTAGCGGCTGACAGGCGCCGCATACCTCATAATGGGGACCAGCTTTAGGTTACCACCCTGCCTAACCCTCATCCTCCTCCTGGGCGTTAGGACCTCCTAGGTGACTAACTATGGCATCACACATACATGTACACCCATATGGAGCAAGAACTATACTGTATATGTGTTGGTAAATTATTATGTTGTAGACAGTGGTAAAATTATTGTGTTGTAGACCGTGGTAAAATTATTATGTTGTAGACAGTGGTAAAATTATTATGTTGTAGACAGTGGTAAAATTATTATGTTGAAGACAGTGGTAAAATTATTATGTTGTAGACAGTGGATCTCCAACTACATGGAGCACACAGCCAAAAATAATTATCTCATTTCAAGAAAATAAGAATATTAATCTCGACTGGCGGACAGACCACTTGTTTTAAGAAAAACACATTTCTAACGCCCAGACAAGTTCAATCCTCTTATTTTCTTGAAATGAGATAATTATTTTTGGCTGTGCAAGAACTATACTTGTGGATGTGTTGGTGTACTTATTATGTGGTAGACAGTGGATCTCTAACCAGTGCATCATAGTTGTGTATCATGTGAAGCAGTACTTATGTATTATTTTAGGAGAAGTAATTACTTGTTAGCCCTGGTTGTCTGGTTGATGGACAGGTCGTGAGTTCCTCCTTAGTTGCAACAAAGGTGACTGTATGAGCTTCACTCAGACAAGTAATGTAGCCAATATCCAGTCAGTCATAGGCCACCACGCACAGGTCGTCTTGCAGGCTGATCTAGACGACTTTCCCTCACTACCTGATCATGTGGCTCCCCAGTGGACCCACAAGTCGTAGGTGAATGTCCCGTTCTCCCAACATTATATTATATTATATTAGTAAAAAAAAGCAGGAACGCCAGAGGACGGTCACTTACGGTCGTCCTGATACATGAATGCATCATTGGCGAGTTACTCACCAGGGCTAAATTCATCACCGGCGAGTTACTCGCCAGGGCTGCATTCAAAGGGCCCTAGCACCTTGTTCCAGCAGCATTGGACGATACAGCACCACAGTCTCCCTCTAGTGCAGGGAGTGTTTTGTGATTAGATAGCGGTGCCCAATCAAACATCTGTGCCTCCCCGGTTCCCCAGTCCTCCAATCCTATACAAGGGCCTGTTTCAATCCACCTCTGGTCTGCCAAGTCTTCCCTTTTTGCCCCCCCCCCCTCCAACCCCCTGCTCCTTGCCGGGCACTAACAGGTTAAGTATTGGAGTGGGACGTGGAGTGTTTGCGGCAATTTCCTCACACAGTACAACTAAATATTGACTATTCCCGCCGTGTCGCCCCTTGACAGGATTGTACGCCTTTAGCTCAACAAAGGGTGGAAGTAGAGGGAAGTCCCAACCCGGTAATACCAAACAGTCTGATTGTGGAATCTCCAGGATCTAGCAGACTAAGGAGATCTAACAACAGTCTTTCAGTGTAGCCGGGACAGGTACAGTCGGCCCTCATTTCCTCGAATTTGGAAAATGCAAGGAAATCTGTCTGAGGAAGCGAATTATCCGAGGAACTAAGTCCAAATACAATAGAAAGTTCCCAGGCACCTGTTTGAGGAAGTGAGGGATCCGAGGAAGTGAATATTCGAGGCAGTGAGGATCGACTGTACTCAGCCCTATATGTAGGTTGTGTGTAACTATTGTGTCCCCTGTGGTCTTGATGGACCAATGCAATGCAGCCCTGACCAGTAGAGGGGAGATAGTAGACTCACCTAGATGGTGCAACCTGGACACATGTGGCAGAAATATGAACCCACTATAGCCCAGTGTAGAGCGGAAAATGACATGCTTCCTCCCTACACCAGGTATTGATATATGAGCAATTCACAGAACGTGATGTAATGCACACCTACCCCTATCTTATCTCCCCTCCCCCCTCAGAGAGTCCCAGAAATACGACCTTGTGATAAGCTGGTTATGCTACCTCTGATGGTGGGGAGCTGGTTGGGTGTGTTTATAATACAAGCTGCCACACTGAGACACCACAGCCTGCCATCATGCAGAGACACTTATAGATGCTTCTATACCACAGCCTGCCATCATGTAGAGACACTTATAGATTTTTCTATACCACAACCTGCCATCATGTAGAAACACCTATAGATGCTTCTTTACCACAACCTGCCATCATGCAGAAACACTTAGAGATGCCTCTATACCACAGCCTGCCATCATGTAGAAACACGTATAGATGCTTCTATACCACAGCCTGCCATCATGTAGAAACACGTATAGATGCTTCTATACCACAGCCTGCCATCATGCAGAAACACTTAAGATGCTTCTATACCACAGCCTGCCATCATGTAGAAACACGTATAGATGCTTCTATACCACAGCCTGCCATCATGCAGAAACACTTAAGATGCTTCTATACCACAGCCTGCCATCATGTACAAACACTTATAGATGCTTCTATACCACAGCCTGCCATCATGTAGAAACACTTATAGATGCATCCATACCACAACCTGCCATCATGCAGAAACACTTATAGATGCATCCATACCACAACCTGCCATCATGTAGAGACACTTAGAGATGCTTCTAAACCACAGCCTGCCATCATATAGAGACACTTAGAGATGCTTCTATAACACCGCCCATGGTACAGGAGATAGACACTGAGAGGGGTGGGGTTATCGTACCCCCCCCCCCCCCCCCCCACACACACACACACACCTAGACTCCAGGACCTGTTGACCCATCCTGCTGCTCGTTAGCCTTTAAAGGAAGGGCAGAGTACATTAATACACCATGCCTCGGTCATCATGATGCATGAATGCAGCCCTGGCAAGTGACTCGCCAGTGCTGCATGCAAGCATCATGCCGACCCTACAGGCTTGAGACACTCCAGAAGGGTCGGCATGATGCACTGATACAGCACAGGTGAGTTACTCGCCGGGGCTGCATTGGTGCATCATGAAGACAAATGCCATCTTTTAGCGACATCCTCCTTTAAAGGGTTAGTTACAGGAAGTGCCGCTAGGAGGCAGGGTGCCCCTCCTCCAGGTGATACGGCCTCGTGTTGGGCCTCCTCCAGTGGGTATGGATCCGTCCTGTGCATCACAGAAGGGCGGCACTTGAGGAAGACATCGGCCACAGACTAAGGGGTGGGTATTAGAAACAGTCGGCATGGACCATCTCTGCCAGCATTAGACTTACACCATCATAGGGAACGTTCACAGACGACGTCACATATTTGCAGACCCTTTTCCAGGCCCCCTTGTGGCCCCTTGGCATTATTCTGGGCAAATTGAGCTAGCTGTGTCGACCAAAGCCAGATACCCACCCGCCTGCTCCTGCTAGTGGCTACATACCGTGTTATCGCGAATAACCACACGGTGCGTATAGGTTTGGAGACTGGATTACCCCCGGCATAATATAAGACGCTTATTCGAGGTGCCATTTAAGTGGTGAAGAAAAATGTCGCGACTCCTATAACACCCCCCGGTGCCTATACAAGACAAGGCCTTCATTTAAAACCCGGCGCCTGAAGTAGGCTGTACGGCCCTGATGTAGCCGGGGCGTGGTGCAGGTGTGTGGGGTATGGAGACTGCACTCTGAGACACCTGGCGGCTGCTGCATGTACTGGTGGGGGGGGGGGGGGGGGCAGGGACTTCCCCACCCCGCCTTTGTAACCCTCTCACCACCACATCATGTCCTTTTATCGCCATGATGCATGGATGCAGCCTATGCTAGACTAGTTCTACTAGCCAGACCTACTTGCCCAACCTGCGGGGCTGATATACCTCCCATAGGGTCGGCATGATGCATGAATGCAGCCCTGGTGGTTAGACTCACCAGGGCTGCATTCACGCATCATGCCGACCCAGGACCCAGCACACAGCAGGGTTATACCGCAGCGCCACCTGCCGGACCTCGGGACACGAGCAGCTCACGGAGGACGCTGACGTGGACGCAGCTGCTCACAAGCTGCTCCTCGGGAAATGTAGGTTTTGGCCGCCAGGGGGCAGGGCTGTTCTGAGTTACTCACGGTGTGTGTGTGGGGGGGGGGGGGGGGTGTAGGTGTGTGTGTGTGTGGGGGGGGGGTTGTAGGTGTGTGTTTGGGGGGGGGGGGGGTGTAGGTGTGGGGGGGGGGGGGGAGTGTGCCCTTGTCGGCAGCTGTAGATTTCAGCGCTCAGGTATCGTGTCGGGGACCCAGTGCCCTTTCACTGTACACACTCGGGTTTCTAGTGTACTAACTGCTCCACTTCTGGGGACTGTCCACTGCTGAGCTCGTATAACGAGGGAACTGGGTTAGACACTTATCCACTGTCACTGTCAATAGCAGCGGTATTACCAAAGTTCAAAATAATAGCTAATAATGTAACAATAATCCTCACCTGAAATAAAGTATGATGCAGACAGAAAGCCGTGTTAACGCTGCTGCCGCACAGAGATGCCACTTTTCCTATTTTTGTAGGAATTCCTACTTTTTGGCTGGATTTTTTTGCATTGAATCATGTTGATTTCATGCAGAAAATATACCAAATTTATAGAATTTCTTACTTTTTGATGAAGACTGAGTAGCATCTCTGTAATTTAACGCAGACGGGGATGGCTTCAGAGAAGTAAAAGAGACAATGGGTGGGTGGAAGCTATCAGTGGTATGGAATATATCCCTGGGCCCACCCACCACGTGTTGGTTGTAGCTGCGGCACCTCCCAGGTATAATGTGAGATAGCTGCTGGTCTGTCTGCCTCCTATTGTCCGCCCACTCCCACATACCTGACTAGGTGTGGCAGTACCACACTTACTCTCGTTCCCAAACCCTTCCGAAGGAAGGCTCTGGTAACAGCCAAATGACCTTGAACTTGGGATTTTGCTGGGTCTGGGCAACCCCTGCTGGTAGCCTGGAACCAGTGGACAGGAACAGGAAATCGAACCAGAAAGTCTAATGGTAAAATACAGTAAAACTACCATCATACATTCTGGTTCCTGTCCCTAAGGTGTAACTGACAAATTTTGACAATTTTAAGAAAACAATTATTATCCATGTCTACTGCACTGTTTGCATCAGGAAATTAAGGTAGTTTTAAAGGTAGAAATAACAGGAACAGGTCCTTTGCATTTATGAGGGGCGATAGTTTGGCGGCTCCTGTTTTAGGTACCTTCATCTACATGTATAGGGTGAGTCCCTCCCTCCCCAGGACTCAGCACCACCTCCCGGGTGGGTGGGGGGGGGGGGGGGGGGTACACGGCCCCAGGGTATAGACGCCCTGCTGTATGTAGTATAGGCAGCAGACAGGTCAGCTGACCAGGCTATGGTTAATACATGAGCCTGGTGACCTCTGCCACACATACGATGTAGGCCGGGTGGAGTAGTGCCGGTCACTTGTATGCAAACTGGACGGTTCCTGTGAAGCCATACCAGTGGCTTCCTTTCAGCGATTCCAGAGATACCAATATTCTTCTCTTTTTTTCGCAATAATTC
This sequence comes from Harmothoe impar, assembly GCA_947462335.1. NCBI lineage: Eukaryota > Metazoa > Annelida > Polychaeta > Phyllodocida > Polynoidae > Harmothoe > Harmothoe impar. Next base: position 8,509,599 of record OX381714.1, on the reverse strand, counting down.
ATACTACATGTATATATATATCGAATTTCTGTATTAAATTCTGTTAACTTCCAACAAGAAATTCGGCAACATCTTGGATCCCCTAATGGTTGTCCACCACCAGGGGCCACTGCCCCCTACTGCCACCAAGCCTCAGATCCCTCCATGTTTCTGCTTTTGAATGGAAAATAAAAGAAAGAAAAAGAAACATCGCAGCTTTCTAGATCAGCTCAGACTCAGCTGTAGCTCCTTTATTCTGACCAGTGTGAGTCACAGATGTCAGTGTGGTTTGTAGGAAAGGTAAACAAACATGCACTCTATAGTAAGGTTAGTCAGAGACGCAGGGCAGGGACACTGCCGGATGTATAGGCATTTGTACAAGCACTTTATACAGCTTACCACTATTTTACATAATATGGACATGAGGGATTTCCCCTCTCACCATAGGCTGCCAGTACATGTGGGCCAGTACATCCTGGGGCCAAAGGAACACATTCAATTTAAGTGTTTTTCCAGTTACCCGACCCTAGCAAGCAAATCACGGCAAACCCGAGAAATTGTCATCCAATTTTGGAAAAAAAAAAGAAAAAAAAGTCATGCCATTTTGGTGTTAATTTATTTCATGTTTCATGAAGTTATTGAGACCATCTCTGGGTACTTTTAAGGTTTAAGGTAGAGGTGTGAAAAAAAAGAAAGAAATTACCCGTCTTAGATTTTCATACCATGCAACCTGAAACAGCTTCCTTCTCGTTGGCCTGTGTGCTGCAATGTCTGCAGCACGTCTACATGCAGGAGGTGCCTTGATGTGTGAACTGTATGAATAATGTTATATCATGCTACCACCAGAACCCCCCCCCCCCACCTACATCCCATACACATACAGCATACCTTCCCCTCAGCACAAGGCCCCAGTGACCACACAAACTCCACCAGCCGCCCTACAGCACTCACACATACAGTTACACTGGGTTCTCTAACCCTGTAACACCCGCATAGTGCTGTAATGTCTTACTTAGTATGTATACCCTTGGTCGGCATGATGCTTGAATGCAGCCATAGCGAGTAACTCGCCAGAGCTGTATTCAAGCCTCGTGCCGGTTGAGATACATCCGGAGGGTTGACCATGCAGCAGCAGCGAGTTACTCGCCGGGGCTGCATGGGCGCATCATGCATTATGCCGACAAACGTCATCATTTAGCGACATGCCGTCCTTAAAGGGTTAAAGGTCTGAGCATATTGATCCCCGAGGAGGCTGGTCTTACTGCTGTACACTGCCGGGGGCAGAGACCTTCAACAGGTCAGGGAGGTGTGAATTCACAGCCTGGAGGCCTGGGGGGGGGGGGGTACTCAGTATAGGAATGGATACCAACTGCAGTAACGACCCCCGAAGAGCTGTCGCTGTGCGCGTCAGAACAAGAAAAACGAGGGGGTGTTTATCATAGAAAAGTACAAAACTAGGGGCTGTCAATGACTGGAGTACAAAATCAGGGGCTGTCACATTTGAAATAAAAATAATGAACCCTTAAATCTCATATATGACTATATCATTTCAAAACAACCTCGCATTAAATGGAAGAGGCTTGTTAACAGTGGGCTGTCATATGATTTCTTAGAAAATAGGGGGCTGTAAAAATAAAACACATTTTCAATCAAGGGGCTGTGAAATGACCAAATAGGGGGGGGGGCTGTAGTTTCGCAGTTCGTACCTAGCATTAAAGAGTGACTACCCCCGGGGGGGACCTGACACCTACAGTACAGGGACCGCCACCCCGACACATAGGGGGCACACAGAGTGGGCGAAAATAGGGGAAATGTCTGAATCTGAATATGTGGTTAGCTATGTGTCTATAGAGATTTTAGCTACAGTTCTGGCATCACACCGGGTGTCCTTGGTAGTGCTGAATCTGGACCTGGAGAAAATAGTTAAATATGAGGCTGATCTCTATAATAGACTTAAAACAAGCCTGAGACTGTAGGGCCCCAGACGGACGGACGGGGGGGGGGGGGGGGGTATCTGCGTCGCTGGTCGATCCCAAGAAACCCCAATGTCCCTTGTCGATCAGGACTAAGAAATGGGTCTTGTCCCTTGTCAGTTTAAAGAAGCAGGTTTATCCCTTGTCGCCAACCCCAAGTATAGAGTATATGCCCTTTTCCCTTGTCCATAAATGCTTAAAACAGGGGCTTGTCGCCTTGTCGAATTCACCTGTCTGGGGCCCTACTATGGATGTCACTGCAGTGCTGTTACTATTGCATTAGAGAGACCATCAGCCTCATTCAGGCAGTGATGGACCTCCTCATGCTGCATCAGGTTTTACACCTGTTGACACCAGAATGGCACAGATATGTACATTGCAAATGATACAGACATGTGGATGATACAGGCAGTGTTGACCAATGCTAATATACCCCATCTAAGCTACGGTGTCTCTGCTCTAGTAGGTGAAAAAAACAGTAGTAGTATTAGTGGTGTACACCTGTATTAATGAGACAGCTGAGCTGTAGATGAGCTCCTCAGCAGAGGCCGAGCTGCTCCGTGATGAGGTATAGAGGGGTGAGCTACTCAGCAGAGGCCGAGCTGCTCAGTACTGAGGTATAGAGGAGTGAGCTACTCAGCAGAGGCCGAGCTGCTCAGTACTGAGGTATAGAGGGGTGAGCTACTCAGCAGAGGCCGAGCTGCTCAGTACTGAGGTATAGAGGGATGAGCTACTCAGCAGAGGCCGAGCTGCTCAGTACTGAGGTATAGAGGGGTGAGCTACTGAGCAGAGGCCGAGCTGCTCAGTACTGAGGTATAGAGGAGTGAGCTACTCAGCAGAGGCCGAGCTGCTCAGTACTGAGGTATAGAGGGGTGAGCTACTCAGCAGAGGCCGAGCTGCTCAGTACTGAGGTATAGAGGGGTGAGCTACTCAGCAGAGGCCGAGCTGCTCAGTACTGAGGTATAGAGGAGTGAGCTACTCAGCAGAGGCCGAGCTGCTCAGTACTGAGGTATAGAGGGGTGAGCTACCCAGCAGAGGCCGAGCTGCTCAGTACTGAGGTATAGAGGGATGAGCTACTCAGCAGAGGCCGAGCTGCTCAGTACTGAGGTATAGAGGGTGAGCCACTGAGCAGAGGCCGAGCTGCTCAGTACTGAGGTATAGAGGGTGAGCCACTGAGCAGAGGCCGAGCTGCTCAGTACCGAGGTATAGAGGGGTGAGCTACTCAGCAGAGGCCGAGCTGCTCAGTACCGAGGTATAGAGGGTGAGCCCCTCAGCAGAGGCCGAGCTGCTCAGTACTGAGGTATAGAGGGGTGAGCTCCTCAGCAGAGGCCGAGCTGCTCAGTACTGAGGTATAGAGGGGTGAGCCCCTCAGCAGAGGCCGAGCTGCTCAGTACTGAGGTATAGAGGGGTGAGCTACTCAGCAGAGGTCGAGCTGCCCAGTACTGAGGTATAGAGGGGTGAGCCCCTCAGCAGAGGCCGAGCTGCTCAGTACTGAGGTATAGAGGGGTGAGCCCCTCAGCAGAGGCCGAGCTGCTCAGTACTGAGGTATAGAGGGGTGAGCCCCTCAGCAGAGGCCGAGCTGCTCCCTGATGAGGTATAGAGGGATGTAGGGGGAGACAAGTGCTGCCTCTAGTAGGGGGAGGTGTGAACTAACCCTGTAAGGGCCGCATGGTGCTTTAATGTACTGTGTCCTTTGTAGTCATGATGTGTGAATGCAGCACTGCTGAGTAACTCGCCAGTGATGCATTCATGCATCATGGCAACACTACTGGGTCGATGCACTCCCGTAGGATTAGCATGAATGTGCCCCTGGCTAGTAGACTCGCCAGGGCTGCATTCATGCATCATGGCGGCAAAGGGCATGTTACAACAAAGCATCCGGCCGTCCTTAAAGGGTTACGGCGGCGGGGGGGGGGATCCGATGGACATCAAAGCTCCCGCTAATGGGATCTCCTCTGCCGCTGTGTACCTGGCCCGGGGAAGGTGTGTGTGTGGGGGGGGGGGGGGGTCTATTCTATATAATCAGGTGAGGGGATCCATCCCTCTCCCGGCCATGATAACACTGCCCTCACTTTTGGCCTAGCCTCCTCTATCCTCTCCCCTTATCCTCAGCCTCCTGTCATTTACCATGCACTGTCCACCTAGAGATACCCCCCTAGAGCCTGCCTTGTCCTGCCTCTTCCATGCTCATCCTCTTCCATGCTCTCACATTCTCTTCCCTCCCTATTTCTCCCCAAATGGTGTACAATATGGAGGTAATTGTTCCTAGTTACCGTGGGAACTTTTGCTGGGCGTGTGACAAAAATGGCGGCACCCGAGACAATAATATTGGCACTCTGGTGCAGCCTGGGGTTGTATAATCACACCATGTGTCACGAGATATACAAAGTACACTGAAAAAGTAAACTTGTCTCCAGACTCATCGAAGTGACTAGTATCATAAAATAAAAGAGTCTAAAGTTGTCTAACCTATCAGGTTACCATCCCACAAATGGAATCTGGAGCTGGCAAATGTCAGGTTTTGGGCTGGCACATGCCAAGTGGGTCTTCTATCTCCAGCTAGAAGACCCCCTTCCTTGTCACTTAGATGAGTTTTTGACTCGTTTATTTTTTTTTACGACCGTCACTTTGAAAAGTCTGGAGACAAGTTTACTTTTTGAGTGTAGGCCTCTAATAGCAGGGCAGGGGTCATTGTTGAGTATAGCAAGTGAATTAAGGCAATAGTTACTGTGATTTAAATACGCCATTTTTTTACACACAAGAGAGCGTTTATATTTTCTCGAAATGATTCATATGTATACATATTAAAGTTGACATTTGGCAACATAATGGTCAACAGTGTGGGTCAAATAGAAATGTCTAGAGTCGTGTGTTTTACGTTCAGTCAGGCGCGGCTTGGAGTCAAACCCACTCGGCACAGCCCCAAGTGGAGTTGAGCCTCCTGAACTTAGAGGCTTATCCCAACTCTTGTAGGTTTAAATAAACAGGATAAACTACTTACCAGAATAAAAGCCTCCTACCCATGAGACTGGGAATACTTTCCCGTATACTTCACTGTATAAGCTGCTTTTGTTACTAGTACAGCTAACAGTATAGCTTCTATATGTTTTGGGCTAGGCCTATGATATATACCATCACCTTGTGTATAGTGAATGTGCCGGGGGTTCTATCAGAAAGAGAAAAATCTCAGAAGTATTTCATATAATGTAGATTTATGTTAAACGATGTGACACACATTTGAGAACGTGCTGTCGTATATATGTTCAAGTTTGAATGTCTGGTATGAAAATTGCCATTGGCGGTCAAATTGGCCTACATAAATCGCCAAGAGCATTTATGCCTGTCAAAGTGGAGGAGAGTCTCTTTGAAATGGGCTGCAGCAATTGAAACATTGCCCTCAAAACAATCGGCAATTTGGAGTGGTTTACAAGTTGTATGTATTATTAATGCCCGGACAGCAATGCATTAAAGCACCCTCCCACTCCTAATATATACTTAATTGGACCAACATAGAATATCATCGTCTGAGTCTGAGTCTGAGTCTACGGAGATTCACCCTTCACCATCAAATTTGTAGAAATGAAAATACAGATGCATTCTGTTGTCATGATACATTAATGCAGCCCTGGCGCCAGTGTTGCATCATGCGATAGTTGCATTATACCGACCACAACGATAGGCCGATGTAGTGTAAAGAGATATCAATCGGCTGAATGAATAAAGGTGTTTGGAATCTCGCATATAGGCAGAATAGGACGCTGTGGCAAATTAGGTTAATAACAACAGCAACAAAAGGTTTGCCAACGGGGGATCATGGATCATGGATCTGACTTGAAGAAGCAGTTAAGACATTAAAAAAAACTTACCGTAAATTCCTGCGTACTACCCGCGGGTTGTACGCGAACCAAACTCAGCTTTCATTTGATATCAGACATGCCTATATAGGGTGCGGGTTATACGAGAGTTTTTTATCATTATAGAACAGTACTAAAATTGACATTTTCAGATCTAAAAACGGGTTATAGGATTCTTCTGAGTTGGGGGTGCGGGTTATACGCGAGATGCGGGTAGTACGCGGGAATTTACGGTACTTCATATCGTATCTAGAATAATAAATATATAATCTATATTTCATATATTCACCTTCTAAGCCTCCCCCTTGTTCCCCTACAGGAGTACACCTGCGGATCTGCCCCCAGGGCTTCACGTGTTGTACCGCTGACATGGAGCACCAGCTGAGTACCGAGTCACGGGCCGAGTACGACAAGATCATGGCCGAGAAAATCAGCCTCATCAGGAACACATTCGTCTCCAGAGCAGCCAAGTTTGATGGTAAGTCGACTTTTAACTTTTTTACCTTCAGTGGATTCTTCCCAGTACATGTACCAACGACTTTCAGATCTCTGCACTGGGTTCTTCCCACAGGGTTCTCACCCGTCAGTTAAAAGTTAGTTTTGTTATTTTTGCTTTTAAAGTCAGTTAAATGTCAGTTAAACTTAAAAAAGACATTGTCATATTTTGTCAGTTATTTTCTAGATTTTGTGAAATTGTCAGTGAAGAATATATTCCGAGCAAAGTTAATATCACAATAGACACCGTAAAAAGGATCATTTGACTTCTAGATTTTCCTAAATTTCTGGGTGCAGTTATACGCGAATAGCGGGTCATACGCGGACATCACGGTGCTAAACTTGTCAGTTGAAAGGGTTATTTGTCAGTTAAAAGTCAGTTAAATGTCAGTCAAAAAAAAAGAAGAAAAAAAGGTTTGTTTCCGGTAACCCGACCGGGTCTAGCAAAACAGGGCCGGGTCCCCCTCTTTTTTTTCTCTGAAACAAACCTCTTTTTTTTGGGCCTAGGCAGACTCCTATTCTAAGACTGGGGCATACCACTAATGCCACAATCTAAGACCAAGGCATACCTCTCCGTCTGATGGTATCAGGGCGACATATAGTGACCCCGCCATGTTGGCCTGGTCCCAAGGTTAGAGTAGGACCAGGCCAGGTCAGCTGAGGTGGTGTCCACTCCACCCACAATAAACCAGGCCATATACTCATAGAGCAGCACCTCCATAGCCGCAGCACACCTGGACATGAACATGAACATTGGGAAACATTGAGTTCACTGAGAGCGTTTTATTCTGTTTTTTAAAAAAGGTCCAAAACAGGGATTTCTGCGCCCCCCCCCCCACATTTCTTTTCCACCTCTAGGAATTGTTGGTACCAAAATTCGGAAAATTCTGTGATTTTTATCCCCCCCCCCCACACACACTCTGTCCGCTCTATGTTTTGGCTGTTAACAACATCCTATTATCCAAGTTACCAGAATTGAAAGGCCTAACTGGGAACTAAGTTGATGAAATGGCTATACACTGTGAGTGCCCGTATGTAGACTATGCATGCTATAGAGACATTAGAGTAGACCACTGTAGTATAAGGGCCGTCATACTCATAGTGGTGGACTGATGCACTATACTGATTGACACGTGAGTGGGAAAGCACTGCCTTTATGTGGCCAACATAGAAATGTGAAGTACATTTAATGGATGTGCAATACCACGATGGGTGACATTGTCCCTCTAAAAGTTGGAATGGAGTCATTACATTTACATTTACATGGTGCATCCAAGTGTACACTGGCTGTATAGTCCCACCTCTACCCATACCATACCCCCCCCCCCACCCCCCACCCCCAGCTCAAATTGATAGAACCAACATGACAGACTATCCGGGATATCTCTACTAGTACCATAATGTCGATTACACACTGATGACTTTTGAAGGAATTCCTACTTTTTCCTTTGATAATTTTGGACAAAATATGAATTTTTATAGAAAATTTGTCAAAGTCATAAAACTTCCTGCTTTGTGTTAGCCAGGGAGTGATATCTCTGCCAGTATATACCGTATTTCCCCGTGTATAAGCCGGGGCCCGTGTATAAGCCTGCCCCATGTATAAGCCTGGGCAAAAGGAGACTTAGTGTTGTATAAGCCGGGCCCCGAGTATAAGCCTGGGGGTGTAATATATACTCAATATGAATCATATATTTCAGGGCATAACTCCACTTCTACTTAGAGTATTTACATAATTCTTTCGGCTATGTGACTCCTATTTACTCCATTTATGTATATAGCCATTTTAAAGAAAGACAAAGCTTAAATTGGTTAGAAAATAATTAGAAATGTTACAGTAAATATGTCCGGAATAGCAGGTAATTAAGAAAATTGTAAGAAGGTATCAGGGTGTTTCTACAGTTAAAGGAATATAAGCCTGCCCCGAGTATAAGCCTGCCCCGTGTATAAGCCTGGTTAGTTTAGCACTTAGTACTTGTATAAGCCCGGGCTTATACACGGGGAAATACGGTACCCAGTGTAAGATGGCACGCCAGATGTCCTGCGTCCCCCCCCCCCCGCCCGTCTCGTACCAGGGGGGGGGGGGGGGGTGAGGTAGTGTCTCCCAGCCTCCTCCCTGTGTGGGAGCGGCCCATCACAATTACCTGTAATTACAAGGCCCTATGCCGCCAGGACACCGGACCCCTCCCCCGTCTGATTCACTACTCCGGCCACGCCCTCCCCGACCGGACAGGGGGAACAGACCTGTGTGTCAGGGTCTGGGCCTTTGAACTGAGGTGCCTAAATGTTAAGTTATTCCGCGGATATGTCTCCTTTGGTCATGATTTAGGAGGAGGAGTCTCAGGTCAGTTTCATTTATCAAAGGAATTAAGTGAAGTCACTCTCCAAGCATTTCTTGTGTGTGAGGATGAAGGTAATGCAGTGGGAGACCATGGCTAAGACTCGGGGAGGAGGTGTGGGATGACTATACTCTGTATAGATGTGGACATGGACTGTAATGATAGGGAACCCCACATATGTGTGGGCAGTGACATACAATAGAGGTATGTCATTGGTGTGTTTCTACCCACTACCCCCGACCTCCTACTTCCCTCCCCTAGCTGCTTCAAGAAAGTATATCAGAGAAAACATCCGTCTTTGCGTTTATTTAAAACCAAAGACTTTAGCAAGTCTAAGGATAGAGATAGATGCCTACCTCCCCATCTGTGGCAAATGAGAGGGGAAGAGTAAGAGGAGGCAGTCTATTTTACAGACTTAAGCAAGTCTAGGGAGGGCCTACTCTTTGTAGTACCTGAAGTATGGTGATCTATGGCAGAGGACTAGGGAGAGAGGTGATCACTAACCAGCCCCACCTAGCGGACCACATCCTCCTCTTGTTATCAGTACCTGTAGCAGACCACAGAGACTCTTATCTACCCCACCTTACTACACTGAAAAAGTAAACTCGTCCCCAGACTCGTCTAAGTGACTGTCATAAAATAAATGAGTCAAAAGTTGTCTAACATATCAGGTTACCATCCCACAAATAGAATCTGGAGCTGGCAAATGTCGGGTTTTGGGCTGGCACATACCAAGTGGGTCTTCTATCTCCAGCTAGAAGACCCGCTTCCTTGTCACTTAGACAAGTATTTGACTCGTTTATTTTATGACCGTCACTTTGAAGAGTCTGGAGACAAGTTTATTTTTTGAGTGTATACGTGTATATAGGGCTGTTAATTAACCCTTTAACCCTTTAGGAACGACATTATGTCTTAATACATGATTACCTGTGTCGGCATGATGCATGAATACAGTCCTGGCGAGTAACTCACCAGGCTGCATTCTAGCATCATGCCGACCCTACAGGGTTGCGACACTCCTGGAGGGTTAGCATGATGCACCAATGCAGCACCGGCAAGTTCCTCTCCGGTACTGCATTGGTGCATCATGAGAAAAATTTGAAAAGTTCTAAATAATTATACTAAATCTGTAAGCTAGATGTCAAATTGCAGCCCCGACTTCCTCCTTGTTTGGGACAATTTGGTAACACATTGTGATATCACCGATAACTGACAGGGTCCTATTTACGTTTAGCAAACACCACAATCGTATCTGCGTTGTATAATGTAAATGTAAACATGGCTTCTCCAACTGTGAGTTTATCTGTGACTCACATCCTGTTGTGGTATATATGGAACCCCTCTGGTATAGTGTAAAGTTACAGGAACAATGAAACCAATAAATATATCCAGCGGATAGATCGATTACTTCACATGCCATGCTCTATGCATTTTATTGTCAATAACAAATTAAACAAATTGAAAATGATAGTAAAATAATTGAATGATTTAGACAATTTGACAGTTATACCCGTTGTAAATAAAGTTACCAGAGCTCTGAGTAGTAGTACCACCTTGGGTATGTATCTCGCCCCGGGGAGTTCAGTAACTAATAGCACAGGTTCCTACACCAAATAGAACAGCCCTGACAAACGTCCCACAGGATCCCCTACCAAGGGGTGGGGGGGGGGGCTGTAATAGGGACCCATACAAAGCCCCCAGTCACCTATAGGTGTGTATGGACACTCTCGATTGGTCTACGTGATGCATTCATGCATCATGCCCACAAAGAGCATATCACATTAAAGCGCTATGCGGCCCTTCAAGGGTGGGTGCATCTCCAGGTGGCTGGCAGAAGAGGGGCCATCATTGTGCTTGTCTAGTCTACCTTAATCGTCATTGTGACTCTCTAGCTGACTCGTGGGTAAACCAACATCATCCACGTTTATACAAGTACAAATAGATTAGGGGGACTGTGTGTGGGGGGGGGGGGGGGGGGGGCGGTAAGGGACAAAGGAGAGAGCTGGGAGGTGGAGTGTGGAGGAAGGGGACGGTGCCGACCGTTTGCTTTGGTCAGAGGCCGGAATACCACAGGAATGTCGGTGCTCACGACAGGGCTTTAGGGAGTGGTCATTTTTTAACAACAGGGGGGTCGGTGGATTTTCGCGCGAGCGGGTCGGAATTTTTTTGGCCCCCCCCCCACGAGAGGAGTCGAAATTTTTTCCGTCCCCCCCTCCAGGCAGGTTGAAATCAAGCGCGGCCGACCCCTTTGAGCTATAGTAATGCGCGGGCTTTTCCGCTAAAAAGGGGTGTAATTTTTTTGGTCCCCCCTCAAGAGGGGTCCAAATTTTTTTGGTCCCCCCCCCTTCAAGGGGTCTAAATTTTTTTGGTCCCCCCCACAAATCCACCACCCCCCCTGTTGTTAAAAAATGACCACTCCCTTAGGACTTGGTGAGGGGGGAGTAGGGAGGCGGGGGGGGGGGGGGGGTCTTGTAGCAATGTCAGAGAGTGTGGCATAATCTATAAAGTATATACAGAGTGATTCAGAAGGCCATGTTGAATCATATACAGTGTGCTAATGTCCCATTTCCCAATGCCTGTGTTATCCGTATGGGAAGACTTTCTGAGGGAGAATAAAAAGGTCGTGTAGATTATGGAACAGCTCCCAGCTGCAGGATTCCATCTCTTTGTATAAATGTGTATGTGTGTGTGTGATGGGGAGTTGGGATGTGGGGGGGGGGGGGGTCAGATTGTTGTTGTAGCCTCGCTCCCGTTACTGGGCCCAGGTCACAAGGTCAGAGGTCAAGGTCCCCAGCCTCACCTTGACCACCCAGAGGTCCTGTGTGCGGTGGGTCAGAGCAGGGCAGCAGGATACAGACCCCCTACAGGCCTGTCCCTATACCGATGTTGCAGGTTCCTTAGTAGGGGGCACCATTGCTTGATCTGGTAACCAGCGAGATAAGCACTGATACAGCAATCACAATGGGTACAGGCTGTTACATAATCCCCCCTAAGAATTCCGCAGTGAAGCCCAGGGAATTATCTCATTGGTTGATAATCCATCCAGCTACACGCCTATAGCACTCTAACTGGGGTGGACTTGTTCCCAAAACTGCTATGTGTACACTGACACCAGCACTCTCGTGAGCTCTTGGCTCTGCTCTTGCAACTTAGCTTGTTTGTTGCAAGCTATGGTGTGTGAGTGTAATGGTACCCAGCTAAATCTCGCGAGAATTTCCGTAGACAGAACTTCTATGGCCGCCCATATGGAGAACCCAGAATTATCACTATACACACTGACGGGCGGGGCGCATTCTGTACAATGTAGTAGTGGAGGACAGGGGGTCGGGTTTATTGAAAAGCTGGTGTGTGTGTGTGTGTGTGGGTTGGCCTTGTGGCCCCTGTGCCTGTACGTGTGTGCCTGTACTCCAGCACCTCCCACACAAAAAGGGCACCCCCTGCACCTGAAAGTTAATCTGCCAGTTTATATAAAAGCATGCCATTCTCAATCTCACTTAGCTTTTCAGGTTTAAGTGTGTGGTTACCAGTATGTCTAGTGCACCCCCCCCCACGTGACCACCTCACTCAGACATGCGCACTCTGTATTACAATGTCTCACCATAGGGCAGCACTGCCAGGGTTTCCACACAGATTTACCGAATAGGAATAGTACTCCCAGAAAAAAGGGAAGCCAATAGATAAAAAATGATAAAAAGAATTAATCTGAAGCAATTTTTTTTTCTACTTGAGCTGCATTTAGCATTGAGTATGTCAGAAGTGGATCTGATTGACATCTAAATGAATATACAGGAGAACCACGTGTATAATTTAACAGGAATGTACAGGAGGAGTCCACACCTTCAGACTAACCCCCCCCCCCCCACACACACACACCTTACTATTGTGAAGTGGCGACACTTGACGTGCTGTACATGTAAATTGGAATTTTACATTCGGGGTCAGGAGATAATGGATCACCCTACTGGCGCCATGACCGGCCCTTGTCTCCGTCAAGTGGACGTTAAGTGATATCATGATTACAAAGGCCACTTAAAACTGATCAGATCACTTTGAATTATCTATTGTTACTACAACCTATATAAAGCAGCGGCTTAGCTAGAATGATCAAATCAAAAGTGGACCGATAGATAATATAATATTCTGTATATATGGTAGCTAATACATTTGAACAAGATGAGGGGACTTGAAAAGCCACACACAGCCCTTATAAGTGAACCTTTTACACATATATTAAAAACAGAAATTTAAGAAAGGGAAAAGTGTGCAGAGGGTTGAGTATATAGGTAGGTAGCCTAAAGGGCCCCAGATGGGGGTACCTGTGTCACTTGTCGATCCTAAGAAATACCAATGTCCCTTGTCGATCCTAAGAAATGGGTCTTTTCCTTTGTCGATTTAAAGAAGTAGGGTTGTCCCTTGTCGCCAACCCCCAGTACTCCCTTTGTCCCTTGACCATAAGGGCCGAAATAGGGTCTTGTCCCCTTGTCGATTTTGGCCGTCTGGAGCCCTAGGTCAGGGGGGTACGTAAGGGGTAGGTAAAGGGGTTAGTAAGGGGTAGGTAAGGGGGTCTGTAGGGGGGTACGTAAGGGGGTGATTACCTGCGGTCATTATGTTGGATAGAGCAGGGGGGAGAGACAAGGCGGCTTTGTACAGCGTTACGTGAACCTATAATCAGCCTCTCCGCCAGGCGTCACGAGGTCCGGGATCCAGACAGCTGCCGGGGGGGGGGGGGGGTAGGGGGCTACCTAGCATCGGCCAGCTTCTATCCTACAGTTAGATAGCCTGGGAGCAAGCAGCTATCTGGTGCAATACATGTACTTCTTTTAACAGAGATGCCACTTTTCCTACTTTTGCAGGATTACCTACTTTTTTTGTATTGAATTATTATGTACATTTCCTACAGAAAATTTGCCAAAATCCCAAGATTTCCTACTTTTTGTCGACCAGGGAGCGGCATCTCTGTTTTAATTACTTCTTACAAGTATAGGTGTTAAATATACACAGTAGCCCCCAGCTACTTTTATTACCTTTTTGATCTTTCCAATACACATTCTTGATCTTTCCAATGAGTATAGAGCAGTATACTCATTGATCTTTCCAATACACACATTCTGTGCCACCAACGTGGTGCAAAAGTGAGATGCAGCCTTGCTCCCAGCCCATACCACAGTATTGGGCTGGGAGTCCGAGACTGGGAGTAGGGGACTGTCATACAGGGAGGGAGGGGGGGGGGGTGATGGGGAGCTAGAGCTCAACAGTGACATAGAAGGGCAAAGATGAAGGACAAACGTTGTTTGTGTGTTCTGTATCATAAGCCGAATGGGTATACAGTAGAAGTGTCCACACGTATAGAAAGTGTTCCAACACAGTCCCAGTAGTTAAATACACTATGCAGCTATATGGGACTAGGACAACCTGGTACCTCAGGTAGTCGGGGGCTAAACCCCCATCTCATTATCAAGGGGTCCACATCTTTTTGGTCCCCCCCCCCCCCAAAAATCCACCAACTCCCCATGTTGTTAAATTATGACCACTCCCTAACAGCATCCACTCTACGTGTTCCGGTGGCGTTAGCCCCCATAAAACACCATGTGTGCCATCAATGACTCTACTGTATATCATTGGTACCATTCACAAGGTACAAGTGAATTACCATTTCCCAACAACAACAAAATAGAAAGAAAAAAAAAAAAAAAAAAATTCTGAGGGCTGGTGATTAGTCTCCAATAAAACCACCAAGTACCCTACTTTAAAGTTCTTCATCTTGTCATGAGTTTCTTTATGGGCACAAAGCTACACTGCATCCCTACCCCTCTCTGTCACCACGTGGTATGGGTGCGTGCGCAGCCCCACAGGTGACCGGAAGTCATCTGTTAGCAGACCACTCACCTGTCTCAGCACCCAGGTCTCACGTTGGGGGGGGGGGGGGGGGTACAGGTGAGGGTCAGGTAGACTCATGGTCAGCTAGGTGTGTACAGGTGTGGGAGTGTATACAGGGAAGTGTAATTCAACATTCAATGTCCTTCAAACTTAATATATATCATCTCATTCAGAAATGGACCATACATTATTTCATAGTGCTGATTACTAGGGGAAATTGGAGATTGATGACAAAGGAAGATTATAGATTGTGATGACCAGAGAAAATGAGCAATTTTGAAGACAAGATAACCTTTACTTTGACTTATTTTTACGCCTTTACTCAGATTTACTGGTCCATAAAGATGCCGCATGAGAACTTAGTCCTCTTCACAATGTGATGGTCTGCTCTCATTTTTCACTTTGTAACCAGCATATAATGTGTATGTTCACAGTGACATTGGTGACAGTACAAGGTCTATAGACTCAGTAATACAGTCAGGCTACCCTAACACCCATACTTACCTGTATAACACCCATACTTACCTGTATAACACCCATACTTACCTGTGTAAATAGGTACCCCTGTCCCAGGTGGGGGTGGTGGGACCCTGGAGGTTTTAGTGACTGGTCATTGATCTGTCCCATTCTCCTGGTCCTCCAGTACCCTTAGTATTGACCTCTCATCGATCTCCCCCAGGCCCGTTAAGCTGGCCACTACCCTAGATCCCACA
The DNA here is from genome assembly GCA_947462335.1 of Harmothoe impar. NCBI lineage: Eukaryota > Metazoa > Annelida > Polychaeta > Phyllodocida > Polynoidae > Harmothoe > Harmothoe impar. The sequence goes on along the minus strand of OX381714.1, from coordinate 8,494,369 downwards.
CACCCCAGGGTATAAACCCAATATGGCAGTAACAGAACAAATTAACTGATCTTTAATGCTGATAAATGGTATCAGGAAAGGAGCTCAGTTATGGGTTTATACCCATTGCCGACACTTAGAGAGGGGTTCAGACCCCCCCCCCCCCCCCCCACCCCACCCACCCACCATCGGGATTAAGGGTCGCAGAAAGTCCCTTTTTGGACCACGTATGCTATAGCCAAATTTGTCCAAAGGTCGCCTGGGCAACAGCCTAGGTCGCCTTTGACCCCTCTGCAGCCACCTCAGAGGCTAGGTGCAGTATAAACAGAGAGATATGGTATAAATAAGCTCTCCCTGTAGCCTTGTACTCAGCGTTGGAACTGCTGCCGGTGGTCGAGCTGCTCAGAGGCTAATGAGGGTGAGTGACCGGTCCTGATACTTACTGTACGCCAGGCTGTAATCAAGGTACACTAACTCACTACCGGCAGGTAGTTAGAGGGGTGGTTACAGGGATGAGCAGCTCGTGGTGAGGTGGTCTGTGAGTAGGTCTCGGGCAGGTCTGTGAGCGGGTCTGTGAGCTGCTCATCGACGTATCGATGTCCCCATGTACACAGGGGGGTTTATGGAGTGTAGCATATCGGCATATGAGCAGTATACCCATACTGTGCCTCTACAAGGGTACCCTCAGATTTGACCATGTCGCCGTGTCGATTTTTAACAAGAAATGCTGAGTCATCGTGTCGATTTTTATGTATGTAGAATGTACTAGGACTTATAGTAATGCCTGTGTCCGTCGATTTTTAAAAGGGCCGTGTCGCACGTGTCGATTTTTAAAAGGGCCGTGTCGCCGTGTCGCACGTGTCGAATTTTACCCATGTAGAGGCACCATACTGAATACACCCATTGCACATGTAGGCTACACGAATATCTGCACTTAGATAAAGTCCATTACTCCTACAAATAGTGTGCTTATAGTGTAATAATGTATATCATTGTCCATAACTCTGTCGGCACACTGTATCATATAGACTCGCATTATCTTCACATCAGATTACTCACGAAAAAGGACAAAGTGTATGGCTGTCACTATGAGTGGTAGAATAGGATGAATGATGCTATGGTATATACCTGAAGTTAGTGAGGATTGGGACTGGGGGTAAAACACTACAAAAAGAGGGCCCCGGACGGGTGAAATCGACAAGGCGACAAGACGCTATTTTAGCCCCAATGACCCATTTCTCTATAGGATCGACAAGGGACATTGGTATCTCTAAGGATCAACAAATGACACAGCTACCCCTGTTTGGGCCCCTAAAAAGGTGTAGCTGCAGTAGGTATAACAAACTACCTACCCGGTAATAGATGTAGGTATAATACCCGTGACGGCTCTGAGCCGTGTGCCCATTTCAGGTCGTTCTGGTCAGGTGTGTGTGTGTCTGTAGGGGGGGGGAGGGGGGGGGTAGTGATGGAGTAGTCTAAGTGATGAAGACCTCGTGTTGGAGGAGACTACCCAGATAAGGCTACCACGGGACGACACCCACAAGTCACGGGTCACTGCTCACCTATCTATCCTGCTCCACTACAGCGTCTGTAACCCTGTAAGGGCCGCAGAGGGCTTTAATGTAATGTGCCCTGTGTTGGCGTGATACATGAATGCAGTGCTTGGGACTCTAACTACCAGGGCTGCATTAAGGCATCATGATGACCCTTTTGGGAGTGTATCAAACCCGTATGGTCGTCATGATGCATGGATGCAGCACTGGCGAGTTACTCGCCACTCGCCAGGGCTGCATGAATACATCATGGCGACAAAGGGTATACTGCATGATGCAGCCTTAAAAGGGCCACACAAGACTGGTCATGGGTGGATGAGTAGCGCTCACACCTCCAACACACACACCCTCCCCCACCATACCTATATGTGCACATCACCCCTTCCTCCTCCCCTCCACCCCCCCCCCCCCCCCCACACACACACACAGGTAGCACATTCCCCACATACCTGCTCCTCAGACTGCCTACCTGAGTCGGCAGGTGCGAATTATACAGTCTGTGATCAGGTTGCCATTAAACCTTTAAGCACCGCACTGATTTATTATTTATGCCTTTGTTGGCATGATGCATGAATGCAGCCGTGGTGAGTAACTTGCCAGGGCTACATAATATTCATGCATCATGACAACCCGATGGGGTTGATACCTTCCTGCATGATGCGAGTTACTCGCCAGCGCTGGTTCGATCATCATGACAGCCCATGTTGAACTTTAGACATCATGTCGTCCTTAAAGGGTTAACCTTTAGGTGACGTCAGGTGTATCCTAGAGTATGTATTGGAAGTCATTGGGGGTCTAGTGATGGGGATGCTACTGTCAGGTTGGGTAGAGCTTATAGGTGTGTGTGTGTGGGGGGGGGGGGTTGTCTGTGGGGGACGTGTGTGTGGGTGGGCAGCGGCGGAACTGGGATTTGGAAAAGGAGGGGAGCGCCCTATAGTTTTTGGAAATTTTATGCAAAATTAGGATAAAAAATAGACATTGAAACTCATCTACGGCCAACAAGAAGGGGACGGGTGTGCCCCCGTGTTATGGGAATTGGGTTAAACCTTTGAGGATGGCATGACACCTTAATGCATCATGCCCTTGGTTGTCATGATGCATAAATGCAGCCCTGGCGAGTAACTCGCCAGTGCTGCATTTAAGCATTGTGACAATCCTATGGGGTTGAGACACTCCCAAAGGGTAGATATGATGCACAAATGCAGCACTGGTGAGTTAGTCGCCAGGGCTTCATTGGTGCATCGTGGCGACAAATGTAATCTTTTAGCGACATGCTGTCCTTAAAGGGTTGATGGTATTTGGGGCTGTCTAACATAGCCCCTGCTTTCCCAATCTCTGACCTCAAAAGTCAACCTATTTCTCCACCACCCCCACCCGTCATCTACTCCTTCGCTCTCTGATGGCATAATTTGACATGCCTATCAGAATACCAGCAATGACATAGGGTTCGATTGTTCAGTAGCTTATACGGTGTTTAATCCTAAGGTAGACATTTGAGATACCACCGACATGCATCCAAATATTATTATTACAAAATATATAGGGCCTAGGCTACAGTCATAAGACCCTACACCATAATACAATGATCGTTACTTAATATTTAAAAAAATTATACCGGTAAGTGAAACAGGCAGCACATTCCAGGGATCAAAGTGTCCAATTTCCCCCTGATTTCAATTTTTTCTTCATGTCGCAAAGACCTGTATTCAACTATAGAGGACCTTATAAGTGTTCCAATTTGAACAATTCAAGTTTTATTGAGATGGTATCTTTCATCCCTGACATTCTCACCCAATACTCAACATATCCACACCCCAGTACATTAAAACCTGTGCAGTATGTGGCCTAAGGACATCTCCCCCCCCTGGGGGTACTAGACAGGGTGTAGGCCCACCATCAGGGTTGTGTCCATGCACCATATGGTACAGCACATAGTTGGGTATGGGCCCGGGGGGGGGGTCACTCAGATCTGAAATGACTACCCACCTCCAAACGCCTCAAGGAAGCGGTAGCGGTGGTACTCAAAATTAGGGGCCAGTGACTGTTGACACCCTCAAAAATAGGGGGCAGTAACTGTAGAAGAGGGGGCAGTAAGTGGGTCTCAGTAAGGTGTAAATGATAAAATGTATGCAAAACAATGATTGTCCCATGTTTACTGTACTATTTGCATCAGAAAATACAGGTATTATTACAGGGGTCCCTGAAATAACAGGGGCGGTGGCCTATCTGTAAGGAATCATGGGGCGGTTATGAGGGCGGTGATTTGGTGGCTTCTGTTTTCAGGCGGGCGGTAGTTTGGCAGTCGGCGGGTAATGTCATAGAGTGAGTAGCCCCCCCGGGGGTATGGGGCTGCATGATGGGTACAGCATACAGCAAACACCGACCTACATCTTACTGTGAGGGACTGATTTACTACTGTACTAGGTCTCACTAGGAGTGGGTCTGACACTCTCTCAACTCTGTATTCCCTATGTTATTAAACCACCTGACCTACCCTATGTGTATATGAGGTCCCCCTAGAAAGATCATCTGGGGGTTGTATACCTACTGCTTCTAACATAATTATGATGACCAGCATGATATTGGAGTTATTACTACAACTGGCTCCCAGTCTATGTACTTTCCTAGCATGAATAAGCAATTACAACAACAAACGTATGAATTTTGAATTAAGAAACAAAAAACAAACAAATGAAAAATGAAATTTAAGTTTGAAAAGACATTGATGCGATATGCTTCAACCATCTATGTTAACTATTGTCAGAGTTGATTATGCCTCAGAAAACACATGTTAGTCCCTATAGAGTCCCTATATAAAGCAGGGCCTCCATAGCCCATGTGTGACCATGGTGATTCTGCAGTCCACCTCCCTGTGTGCCCCCCACCCATGAAGGTCACAGGCCGGGCCTTTCACGCCTTTAGAAATGGACGATTTGCTGCTGCGTTCCACGAGCCCTTTTACATCCGGGACTCGCGCCCCTTTGTCCCCGGGCCCCGTGGATGCCCCCCGCCTGTAAGGGCCTCCAGTCGTTTTGTCGCTGACCGCCAGGTGTCCCTGGTCAGCGTCCCCCGGGGCATTATGGGAGGTGAGACCGCCGACAGGTGTATCTAACTCTATTATCGACCACCTCTCTCCTATGCACTCATTATCGCCCGGCTCCCTCAGAGCCCCCTCACGGGGACCGGGGGCACTAATTGTGTGCTTGGCATTGTTGTGTGCACGGGGGTGTGGGGTGAAGAGGAGAGGCTGACATCTCCCCCGGCATCTCCCCATTTTACCATTATCTGTACTGACAGTGTAAGGGTATATACAGTCAGGGTTGGAGGTCCCTGATACATATACCGTATACACCCACACACAGAGGTCTGCTGGCTGCACACACCTAATAGCAGTGTTTAACTGTGACGACATAGGCCTCCCAATTAAAACCCCAAAAAGTCACTTCCATCCACTTAGAAATAATTGGGTTTGTGTGGTGTGCATGAGAGATACAGGTGTGGGTGTTTATCGTCTAATCTCCAAAACTAAGATGAAGAGGAAATACCACTACCCATTGCACCTACATTCAGAGAATAGATAACAATACAACAATCGTCTTCACGTCCCAAAGTCTATTGGCCTATATTAAACGCACGAGTGTCGTAAGCCTTTATGAAATATAAACTAAATGGGAGTTAGATGTTTCACCCCAGAATATAAACTATGTGATGTACTCGTGTAGTGTTTACATATCCTGAGTTGAGAGTAGAGAGCTGTAGGGTGTACATGCCGTCAGCCATATGGCCCTGCACATACAGAAAAGTAAGAGTCATTGTCGCTCAAACTACCCTCACCTGAGGGTCAGGCACTGCTTGACCCTCAGGTGAGGGTAGTTTTAGCGACAATGACTCTCACTTTTCTGAGGGTGTGGCTCCCTCAGCCCGTCAGTAAAGACGGGCCAAAAAAGGTTGTCTTCCAGTATCATGGCCTGACACACCCGACCAAATTCTTAAGATTTAAAAAAAAAGAGAAATTATTTTTGACCAGTTTTGGGTCCTAGTTTTAGGGTTTTTGCTCTAAAATCTGTAATAGTTGTCCGGTTGACAAACCGTTAAAACTGTTAGGTAGCAAAAGCAGAGAGAAATGCAACAACAAGAAAGGGGACCTGACCCTGTATTGGTAGACCCGGTCGGGTGGCTGGAAAGAAACGTCTATTGACCCCGTCATGGAGGTGCACCCGGGGGCTACCCGTAGTGAAGGCGTCCTAATGGAGTGGTTGAGGCGGCCTGCCGATCCTTTACACCAATATTGGGGATCCAACACAGGCCCGCCTCTCAACCACTGCCTCTTGGTACTTACTGTTACCGCTAGGGGCGCCACTGTAGGCTGGGGGCCCACACTAGTGGGTGTGTAAGATGCATCTTGGTGTTTAGGTTTATATATCGGTTTATGTGAATGCCCACCTCCCACACACAAGCATGTACCTCTACATGGGTACCCAAACTTTTGACCATGTCGGCGCGTCGATTTTTAGGAAAAGAGGCATGTCGCTGGGACGATTTTTAGCTATATAAGAACTTAGAGAAAAATCACTGTGGGGCGCTTTTTATCCTTTTTCCCCCTGTGCCCGTCGATCCTTAAAGGGGCCGTGTCGCACGTGTCGAATTTTAAAGGGGCCGTGTCGCACGTGTCGAATTTTAAAGGGACCGTGTCTCCGTGTCGCCCGTGTCGAATTTTACCCATGTAGAGGCACAAGCATGGGGGGGGGGGGTCGATGTCTGTTTATAATGGTAACTTCACTCTTACAATTAAGGTTAAGCTAGCCTACAACAATGTTACATGCAACATATTTACATTTTAGAATAAAGCAACAAAATAATACGGATAGCTATCAATGGTGGTCTTAATGAATTTTTACACATCAGAGATGCTACTATTCCTACTTCATATCTACTTTTTGATTGCATTCTTTTGTAAATATTTCCTCCCGAACATGCACCAAAATAACAGGATTTACCTCTTTTTCTCATGATGCCGTGAACGATATACATGCATACATACATATAAACCCCCTTTTCTCACTGTGATCGAACACCTTGGTTTACATAGAAGTGCTATTTTCTCACTGTATTAAAACTGACACCACCACCCTCTGTCCATTACAGCGTTTTTCACGGAGCTGCTTGACAACAGTAAGCAGGACCTGCACGAGATGTTCGTCAAGACGTACGGACTCCTGTACCAGCAGAACTCGGCCGTCTTCACCGACCTGTTCACCGACCTCCGCCGCTACTACAAGGGGTCCGACATCAGCCTCCTGGACGCCCTGGACAACTTCTTCTCCACCTTGATGCAGAAGATGTTCCAACTGATGAACTCGCAGTACACGTTCGACCAGGAGTACCTAGACTGTGTGACAGAACGCATGGATGACCTACAGCCCTTTGGAGATGTCCCCCAGAAACTGAGCATGCAGGTGAAAAGGGCCTTTATCGCCGCACGGACCTTCGTACAGGGCCTCTCCATAGGTCGGGATGTCATCCTCGCTGTCTCCAAAGTAAGTGCATTTAATGTGATTGTAAATGTCTTTTAATTTCAGGGGACACTTAGTTTTAAGTGCATTTCGTTTCCAAGTTGTTTCTTTCAGATTTCAACAATGGAAAGTCAGATCTCACTTGATGGGATGGTGTTGTTTTCGGTCACTGAATATCGATAGTGTATCCAACACATTAAGTTGTAAATGGTTTAGACATGGGGCCAAGGACGTGTTTTAGACGTCCGGAAGTACGTCGTCCACCTAGCGAGACGCTGCGACACTAAAAAGTGAAGGAGTACAATCCCCTGCTGTGCAAAATGACAACCCCGTAGAGGTCACCAGGGGTCACCTCCCAGGATGCCTCACTGCCCTTTGTACGCAGGCGCAGAATAGGGCTAGTTCCGGTTTACCTTGACTACGGCCCGTCACTATAGTACTAAAGGCACCCGCCCATAGTATTAACCCTTTAAGCACGGATGTCAGTAAAAAATATGTTGTCATGATGCACCGATGCTGCATTGGTGCATCATACCGACCCTTCGGGAGTGTCTCAACACCGTAGGGTCGGCATGATGCTTGAATGCAGCGATGGTGAGTTACTCGCCAGGGCTGCATTCATGCATCATGACGACCAAGGGCATGATGCATTGTGATATCATGCCGTCCTTAAAGTGCTAAAGTGGGTGTTTGTGTGGGAATCCCCACGGTGACTGCGCATTGCATTGTGGGCGCATTACACGGGACGCCGGGGTTTGAGGCTATGTGCCGCTGTTCCCAAACACCCCCCGGCACATGCGCAGTGAGCCTCTTTGTCAGTATGAGGGTGTTACCTATGTGAAGGGTAGGAATGGGTCCTCTTGCTGCCTGAATTAAAGATGGTGTATCAGCTAATCAACTTCCCAAACCTTTTCTTCAAAATGGATATAATTTGAATGTCAAGGCTTTTGTTATTATTTTAGCTGACATGCAGTGCTCAATGTTAAATATATTTGTCTATAAATGCATGATTTGAGATAGAAACCAATGTTGCTTATTCACCTCACTGACTCAGTGTCCCCCCTATGTGAGCATACCAGGAACTAAGCTAATAGGGAAAGCACTGAGCCATGCAGTATAAACACATAAGGAGTTTTAGTGTCGACCTACAGTAAAAAATATTGCACTGCATGTGCTCATCTCATAGACTAAGACACTGCCAATCATTTTAAAAGTTAGGGAAGACGTATGGGATAGGATATACAATAGGAATATGATGAGACCAAAAAATCGCCAAACATTTAGCTGACACACCATCTTTAAACTGTACCTGTCCTGTCACACTAGATCTGTGAACAGAGCTACATACATCTATCCTGCACTATTGGGGTGGGGATGGTTGACTTCTGTTAGGTGACTACAGAAGCTACACTCCAGTCTGGGAATCACATAAATTTATTTATGTATACATGTAGGGTCATGTATGTACCTCAAAGACCATCCTGCTTATAGACCTGGGACTGCTCCGGTACCCCCCACCTGTGTGCTAGCAGGGTACTGGAGGTGTGGCCGTGAGGCAGTGCTGGGTGGCACTATACCTGCAGGGGGGGGGGGGTGCTCGCTCACAACAGTCTCCTCTGGCAGGCCTGTCCTGCCCTGCCTGTTCTTCCCGCGGATAGAGCCCTGTCCGCGGCCTGCTTGGCATACCAGGGTTGGCGTTGGCGGCAGTGTCAGTGGGGAGAGGGTAGCCCTTTAAGGACAGATGTCGCTAAAAGATGACATTTGTCATAATGATGCACCAATGCAGCCCCGGCGAGTAACTCCCTGGGGTTGCATGGACATGGATGTATCGTGCCAACCCTCCGGGGGGCGTCTCAATCCCATCGGGTCGGCATGATGCTTGAACGCAGCACTGGCGAGTTACTCGCCAGGGCTGCATTCATGTATCATGACGACCAAGGGCATGATGCATTAAGGCATGATGCGGTCCTTAAATGGTTAGGGAGGTAGAGGGGAGAAACCCCTGGTGGCACAAAGGGTAGCAGACATAGTTGTGGTGTGGGGGTGTGAGGCAGACCCGGCCCCTGTCCGTGCGTCTGTCAGTCAGCGGCAAGTCGTGCATGATGTCGCCCACGAGCTGCACGGAGGGCCTGGGGGCAGCCAGAGGTGTGAGGGTAGGGGGGGGGTGCACTCAGGTAGACCAGGGCTCACATTGAAAAAAAAGTTGTGTTCAGGTATAACATCGCCAGAACTAATGGGGTTGCTATTTGAAAGAAAACACAAAAGTCAATTAGATGACACAAAAATCAATTAGATCAACTTGATTTGTCAGTCTAGATAGCTACCTAAAAACAACATTTTTGGCCCTTGAACTTGAAGTGTCCCTCACCGTTTCATTTTACCTGAAATGTATGTGTCCCAACTGCCCAGGGCCGGTCGCTTGTGGCTTCTGATAGCGGGTTAGGGGAGGGGGTGCATTAGTGTACATTGTATCACCTACAGTATATATCCACCAGGTACCCCCCCCCCCCCCCCCACACACACACCCACACACACACACACACACACACACAGTGCTGAAGGGCCTCTCAGCTCTCAGCCCCTGCCCTGACATTACAGACAGTATCAGGTGAGAAGAAGCCCCTGTTGTCAGGGACCACACCAAGGTGTGTGGCCCCCACCCCAGGCCCTCACCACTAACACCAAGATGTAGCAGATAGACGTGTAGCTAGGGTACAAACCTGTCCCCAGGCACCATGTCTTAATTGAATACCGCCACTACACGGGTGGGTACAGGTGGGGCCCCAGACGGGGGGGTAGCTGTGTCACTTGTCGATCCTAAGAAATTCCATTGTCCCTTGTCGATCCTAAGAAATGGGTCTTGTCCCTTGTCAGTTTAAAGAAGTAGGTTTGTCCCTTGTCACCAACCTCAAACATTCCCTGGTCCCTTGTCCATAAGGCTTAAAGCAGGGTCTTGTTGCCTTGTGGAATTTACCCGTCTGGGGCCCTACAGGTGGTGCTACCTGTAGGGTGGGTGATACACCGCTATCTCTTACATCCACACCTTACTCACCCCCTTCACCTCTAAGTGCTTAATCCTCCAAGGGACGCGTGGTGCATTAATGCATTACTATCTTCGCGTTATGATGCGTGCATGCAGCCCTAGCACGTGACTCGACATTGCTGCATTCACGCATCACGCCGACCCTATGTAGCTGATACACTCCCGAAGTGTCAGTATGATGCATGGATGGCGACAAAGATACAAAGGACATATTGTATGTATGTGGCGTTTTAAGGGTTAAGGACAAAAGCTGCAATACGCGTATATTATAAAGCCCTAGCACCTATCCACCGATCTGTATCCAATAGTGACTTCATCCATTAGGATGGGCTCCTTCATAGTACTGTACATCTCTCCTGCTCCCTGATATTTATGGCAATCACTACCCGTTTAACCCTTTAAGGACGGATGTCGCTAAAAGATGACATTTGTCATCATGATGCACCAATGCAGCCCTGGCGAGTAACTCACCGGGGCTGCATTGGTGTATGTATCATGCCGACCCTTTCGGAGTGTCTTAACCCCATAAGGTCGGCATGATACTTGAATGCAGCACTGGCGAGTCACGCGCCAGGGCTGTATTCATGCATCATGACAACCAAGTGCATGATGCATTAAGGTATCATGCCGTCCTGAAAGGGCACTATTGTGGGCCCCTTGCCCTCTGTGAGTACTTCTGAGTACGGTTGGACCTCATACAAAGGCTAGTTGTACATGTATGTACCAGCTTACCTAGAGGGAGGTAGAGCTCAGCTATGTAGCAGGCCCATCATGATGTAGCTATGCATTAGGCAGATTAGCATCTAGCATGCGGCGTCAGGGGGTCAGGGGGCAGGGGGAGTTGCACTCAATTTGAGGTCATGCCGTTTGGGACCTATACCGTACATTGTGCAATGTTAATTTCCCTTGTCGGTGTGACAGGGTGGAGATGGGTGGTGAGGAGGGGGGTGTGTGAGGGGGGGGGGTAAGGGGGGCATTACCTACCTGTAGACCCACTGCACGCCACCACTTCCGGCTGACGGCAGCACTACTTCCGGTGGCGTCACATACCTGACTAGGTATGCATGATTAATGTGCCTAACTCTACGTGCAGACTAGTTTGTGTGGTGCCTTTTAAGCGTTTCAATCAGCCCCTCAACGTGATCTGATAGAGGTTTTGTAGCCGCTGGAATACCCTGATTATAGCCTATATAGGGACATGAAGCCCCCTGATTGTAATACTTCTACCACATATACAGGGCTGCCTTAAGCTTAGTCTATATAGTAAAGACACTGGAAGTCCCATCATTCATAGGGATGGTGATTGTAAGTATCAGACCCAATCAACACAGATAGATGTAATCTGCTGCAATTTGCCCCAAATAATTATTGCAAGTCTTAGTCTGGAAGATCCAGGGCGAGTTTCACTCGGCAGAGATGCAATTTTTCCTACTTTTGCAGGAATCCCGTTTCTGCTGGGATTTCTGTATTGAATTATGATAATTTTCCTGCATGAAATTGACCAATAGATATCTAAAGATTTCCTACTTTTTGTTTACCTGAGAGTGGCATCTCTGGTTTGACACAGGAGACGGTAGGGTCAGGGTGAGGTTAGCTTTCTATTTAGAGGCAGGTAAGCAGAGTTATCTGCCACTGTCATCAGTTTCCATTCAATAACTTGAATAAAGTTCTCCTCCATATGTGAATGTAGTGGGTACCACATTTAATGGATGCCCTCAGTGCACGCTCACACATCGGTGCACGGGGATCGGGGTTGTGTATGGAGTTATTGTAAGGGGTGAGATATTTGTGGTCAGGTGGGGGTAGAGGCTAGTGGAGGGGTTGTGGAGGGGTTGTGGGGGGGGGGGGGGGTAATCCATTCACGGCAGAGGTCGTGAAGTCAGCCGGTGAAGGCTTTACCATGATGGAGGGTAGATTCACCTGCAGTCGGACACATACCTTGAGACGGACACTTGATTTTGTGGTTATTTAAGCATCTTAAGCTCTTTATTTGTGAATGATAGTAAAGTTCAAGTGTTATTCTTTCCAAAAGAAACTACATTAGAGGCAGAACTGTACAAAAGTAACCTCAAATTTCCCAGTCCGTCTCAGGGTAAGTGTCCGACTCGTGGTGAATCTTCCCTATACTAATAGAGGTGGCTAGCCTAAGTGTGAGGATGTGGTTAGATGATTCACGTGGGAGTCTATGGATGTGGATCGTCTCTATTGACGACAGTAGGAAATGGCATCTTGAGGAGGCAACATCAAATTACCACACATTCCTTCACATACCCATCAACCCTTTAAGCACCGCATCGTGCCTTAATGTGCTATGCCCTTTGTCGTCATGATACATTAGGGCAGCCCTGGTCACGGATCATGTCGACCTTTCGGGAGTGTATCAACCCTGGGCGGTCGATATAATGCATGAATGTATCATAACTCTGGGGAGTTATTTACCAGTGCTGCATACCAACAAAGGGTTTAACGTATTTAAGCAGTCTGCAGTCCTTAAAGGTTTAGCTCCATCAGCCCTATGTAGCCCCATAGACCACCTAGGGTGTAATGGGCTGTATATATTGGTTTCTCTTTCTTGTTTTATCGTCAATTAGAGGTGTTGTGTGCGGCCTATTGATGAGTGGGACTGGGGTAAATGACAAGGAGAGGCCCATTAGGGAGGTAGGAGAATGCATACTACCACGAGAAAATAACCCTTTAAGGACTGCATAGTGCTTTAATGCATCGCGCTCTTTGTTGTCATGATGCACCGATGCAGTCCGCGAGTTACTCGAGATACACTTCTCTAAAGTATAATTCAGAGATGCCCCTCTTGCAGCAATTCCTATTTTTTGTTGGTATTTCTGTATTAAATTATGTTAATTTTGAACATAAAATTGACCAAAATATTAAGATTCTCTATTTCTGTCTACCAGAGAGTGGCATCTCTGGTATATATATGATGCATGGATGCAGCCCTGTTGAGTGTAGACTCACAAAGGTTGCGTTTATGGATCATGACAACCAATAAAGCGTTTACTTTAGACATTGTAGAGGACTCTGGCCTCCCCTGACTAGACAGTACTCTGGCCTCCCCTGACTAGACAGTACTCTGGCCTCCCCTAACTAGACAGGACTCTGGTCCCACCCTCCCTGTTGCCTCCTTGTTCCCCCTACCTGTACACACTCCTCACTACTAGAGGTGTAGTTGGCAGGGCTGAGGCCGGCATCGCGTGACGCCGCCGAATGTCACGTTGGACCTGTGAGAATGACGGAACTCACATCTAAGGCAACTCACCAGCTACAGTAGACCCCCCCCCCCCCCCACACACACACACACAACTACTCAGCCCTCCTCTCTCCCTTCTCCGTCTTGGCACTGCCACTGGGCTATATGGCGCCTTTAGACATTGCCAAGTCAGAAAGATGTAGTGATCATTAATAGAGAAATGATATTGAAAGATGCCCTGTAGACAATAATGGAAATCGTCTTTTAATGTAATTAGACAAACTTAAAAAGTGATGAAATACATGTCTCCAATTAAAGTGTCCAATCTCTTCTATATTAATAATAATTCGGAGTATGCCCCAGTACATCTGAGGGAACATCCATAAATGACGTCACCCATTTTGGGACATTTTTCAAGAGCCCACCCTGTCACTATTAGGCGCAAATTTGACTATATACAGTATAGCCATGGTCGCTAAGGCCAAATAAAAAAAAGTGTGTTTCAGGTTACCCGACCCTACCTAGCAAAATAGGGCCGACCCTAGAAATTTTTATGCAATTTTGAAAAAATATTCATATTTTGGGTCATTTTGGGGCTATTTAAGGGTCGATCTGATAGTTCACGAGTCGAGGTGGTCGTTGACGAGTCAGCATTGTGGTGAGTCGATTTCTGGGTACTTTTCAGGCTTAAGTAAAAAAAAAAAAAAAAAAAAAAAAAAAAATCCTACCTACCTACCCTAGATTTTCAGACCATGTAACCTGAAACACACCTTTTTTTTTTGGCCTAAACTGTAAGACCCTGAGCTCCCTGTCGTCTTTGGTGAACGTTCCCTAGACCGTTGATTGGAATAGCACGCAGTATTTAGCGTTTATTTCCTTTTAGACACACCACTTCAGACTCAGTATTTATCTGCTCTACTCATTTCCCTCACAGAATAGAGCACCGAGTGGAGCTAATTAGAAAGGAAAATATGTCCCGGGTACTGCACGGTCCATACATAACACTACCCGGCACGATGCTATACGTCACAGCCCCAAAAAGCCACCCCAGCCCTGCCGCCCTCCCTTAGGGAGTGGTCATTTTTTTTACACCGGGGAGAGGGGGGGGGGGGGGGTCGTTGGTGGAGCCGGTCGAAATTCTTTTGCCCCCCCCCCCCCACGGGAGGGGTCAACAACTTTTTGGTCGCACCCTCAGGCAGGTTGAAATTGAGCACTGCCGACTCTTTTGAGCTTTGGTAACATGCTGGCTTTTGAGCTAAAAAGGGGTGCAAATTTTTTGGTCCTCCCCTCAAGAGGGGTCCAAATTCCATTGGTCCCCCCCCCCCTTCAAGGGGTCCACATTTTTCTGCCCCCCCCCCCCCCAAATCTACCAACCCCCCCCCCCCCCCCCCCCATGTTGTTAAAAATGACCACTCCCTTAGTGAGGGGGTCAGAGTTAACTAGGTAACTACCGACAGAATGTAACATGGGCAGAGAATGGGGAGAAAAAGGAGATAAAAAGGTGGTATTTGTGCTGGTGGTGTAGGAGGGGAGAGTGGAGGTAGGGTGGGGTATAGTACCACCTCCCCACACCACCTCATCTGTCTTACTGCAGTCTCCGACTCCCTGCCTAAAGCTACACTATGGCCTGGGGGCAGACCTTCTCTTTAGACTTTAGCGCCAGTTTGGCGGCGCGAAAGTATGTCTTGGGGAATACACATCTAACTACAGGAAGATTCTAACACAGATCAGAGGGGTATTTAACTGGGGGCTATTTATGTAATTAACACCTTTAGTTGAAAGCAGTAATCAAAATGTGTGTATTAGGGTAAGATGACAGTCTGCTCCCAGGCTATCACAATAGGATAGATGCTGGCCGAGGCTGGTCTTCCTGCACCAGACACAACTACTCCCCTCTCCTACCTCCTCCTGCCAAACAACTAATACTGCCAAGAGGGTACACTATGGGTGATTAACCAGAGTTAGTATGGTCACATGGCAGGTAAAAGACCCAGTAGAGTTCTGACATAGCTGGGGTGAAGAGCCCAAATTATAATAATGTTACACTTAGAGAATCTTAATAATAATAACAGGAAGTGATTCCCATTGCAATATTGCAGATGTCTGATCCCCAGCACTTAGCACGCCTGGCCTCAGAGAGTTCACCTAGACCCAGTTTACCTAGGAAATAAACCAGTGGAAGGTCTTAATGTAAATTCCTCTTTACTCCTCCTGCTCCTGCTCCCTCCTCCAGCACACACAACACGTAAGGATCCAACAGGCACGTATAGGATTCCTGATGGCTATCTTCCCGCCCGGAGGTACCATTGTGAGCCTGTGGGGCAATGCATGCTAACTTAATTGGATCTTCAGCAGTGCCCTGACTCACCGAGAGACAAGATCCTAGATCAGTTCCTAGATAGTTCACTTGAAGAAATACGAAATGTGAAGTTAGACTGCTCTAGGATTAGAACAAGTATTGCTAATTTTAAAAAGAATAAACATTTTGAACAACACTCACTGGGATGTAAACGTATAAGATACATATTGAAATTTACTACAAACTGAAAAAGAAATCGATAAAAAGACAAGTTGTGGGGCAGCATAGGGGTAGTAAAGGGTGTGATGTAGTGAGATGGAGTAGACAGTGTGTCCCCCTGGTGGGGGGAGTGCTAACTGTTGGCCGCAGACTGGAGGGGGGGTGGGGGGGGGGGGGGGGGGGGGTGACTAGTCCTGTTGGCTACTGCTGTCTAGTTGTGTCATCATTCTGCCATCCCTCATCCTCTGGCTGACCGGCCAGGCCCCTGACGTCCATGGGGGTGGGGGGGGGGGGGTACTCAGTGCAGGATGGGTAACAACTGCGGTAACAACCCGGGGGGGGGGGGGTACTCAGTGCAGGATAGGTAACAACTGCGGTAACAACCCGGGGGGGGGGGGTACTCAGTGCAGGATGGGTAACAACTGCGGTAACAACCCGGGGGGGGGGGGGGTACTCAGTGCAGGATGGGTAACAAC
Organism: Harmothoe impar; assembly: GCA_947462335.1. Lineage (NCBI taxonomy): Eukaryota > Metazoa > Annelida > Polychaeta > Phyllodocida > Polynoidae > Harmothoe > Harmothoe impar. The sequence continues at coordinate 8,478,082 of OX381714.1, read as the reverse complement.
TGCGGTAACAACCCGGGGGGGGGGGGTACTCAGTGCAGGATGGGTAACTGAGTGCAGGGGCGTGGCAAGCAGTTTTAAAGTAGGGGAGACTGAGGGGTATTTTGACCCTTTTTGACCCCTCTTTACTTGACCTTTTTGGTTTGACCTTTTTTGGGGTTGGTCAAAAGTGGGGGGGACATGTCCCCCCCGTCCCCCCCGTCCCCCCCGGTTGCCACGCCCCTGAGTAACAACTGCGGTAACAACCCGGGGGGGGGGGGGGTACTCAGTGCAGGATGGGTAACAACTGCAGTAACGACCCCGCAGAGCTATCGCTGTGAAGGTGGCAAACAAAGAAAAAAGGGGGGCTGCCAATTACGTGAAAGTAAAAAAAATTAGGGGCTGTCAATAACTGGAAAGTACTGAATCGGGGGCTGTCTGATTGGAAGACACCTCCTAAGAGTGGGCTGTCACCTGACCTCTTAGAAAACAGAGGGCTGTGAAAATAATACACTTTGTGCCTCTACATGGGTCCCCACAATTTTGACCGTGTCGCCCTGTCGTTTTTTAGCAAAAGGGCCGTGTCACTGTGTCGATTTTTATCCCATACCATTAGTATACATTCTACATCATGTGTCCATGTCCGTCGATTTTTAAAGGGGCCGTGTCACCCGTGTCGATTTTAAAAGGGGCCGTGTTGCCGTGTCACCCGTGTCGATTTTTACCCATGTAGAGGCACCACTTTGTCAAAGAGGTGTCAAAGAGACAAAATAAAATGTAGTAGGGGCTGTAGTTTGGCAGTTGTTATCTAGACTCAGAGAGTCACCCCCCCCCCCCCGCCGCCTGGCGTGTCCCAGTGGTACTAGATGATGGAGCACCTGCCCCGTGTTAACGCTATCTACTCCAGCCGCCAACCATCCATGTACACTTTGTATATTTATCACAAACCAGGGCAATGGTGCATCCCACTCGTTCTGCCGTCACCACCCTTGTCCAGCCTGTTATGGCTGGGATCTACATCAATAAGTTGCCACTTTTCCCTTTTTATAGGCCTTCCTACTTTTCACACCGATTTCTGCATTATTGCCACTTTTGCTACTTTTGGAGGAACTCCTACTTTTTTGCTATAATTTCTGTATTGAATTAAGCTAATCTCCTACAGAAAATGGTCCAAAATCTTAGAAGTTCCTAGGATTTGGTCGTCAAGGGGATGGCATCTCTGGATTTTATATTGACCAAAATCAAACGATTTCCTACTTTTTATCACTAGGTAGGGGCATCTCTTGAATGCACACACCATGGGTTAAGTGTCACACAGTGAATTCTGACACACAGGAGAAGTAGGGCCTTAATCCAGGTGACAGGTGTCCCCACAACCCAGGAGCAATACACCGGGTGCATACTCCTCCCATGTAGCCCAGGTATATAGGGTATAGGTATCCACACTCAACTCTCACATCCCCACCCTCCCTTGTCAGTTCTGCATTATATAAAGCCCACAACAAGTACAAAGGGGTGGAGTAAGAGAATCCCTCCCCTGACATTGACACACACTTGAAATGTAGCCTGCTTAGATAATTACACTGTTGAAATCCCAGCTCCCCAAAGGTTGCCTGAGGTGGGCTCTACAAAGGGTTGTGGGTGAGGGCTGAGTGGTGGGGATCTGGATGTTACGTCCTCCCTGTGTAATCTCCCTCACAGTGTGGGGTGTGGGTGAAAGGTATAGACTCCCACACACTCCAGCCTATAACACCCGGCCCTTAACACGTTAAAGGGCCGCATGGTGCTTTAATGAGCTACAGTGAAATCTCGTTAGGGAGTGATCACTTTCTAACAACAGGGGGGGGGGGGGGGGGGTCAAAGAAATTTGGACCCCTTGACCCCGGGGGGGGGGTCAAAAATTTCGCATGCTCCTCGCGGAAATCCACCACCTTGTTAAAAAATGATCACTCCCTTATGAGGAGGGACTTTTGGCAAATTTGCTCCGTATAAGCAATGTTCCTTTAACATAACCAATACTGAATATAGATAGAATGGGCAATTTTGGCAATGGGAACGTGTTTCTTATAATAGCAAGTTCCTTATTATCAGTCCTCCTTAGAACGAGATTTCACTGAACTAGTATGCCCTTTGTTGCCATGATGCATGAATGCAGTCCTGGTGGGTCGATTATGCAGCCCTGGTGAGTAATTCATCCATGTGCCAACCATTCAACTTCATAGGATCGTCATGAAGCGTCAAGGCATCATTAGCGAATCACTCACCAGGGCTGCAATCATACAATATGACGACAAAGGGCATAGTACATTAAAGCGCCATACGACCCTTAAAGGGTTATTAAACACAGCTCTTGTGCGCAGACTCCAAGAGCTACTTTGCATATTACGTCACTTCCGCCCGTGGCCGTGTTGAGTGGGGTGGGAAGGGGCCTTGGGGGATTAACCCTTTAAGGAAGCATGTCGCTAAAAGATGTCATTTGTCTTCATGATGCACCAATGCAGCCCCGGCGAGTAACTCGCCGATGCTGCATTGGTGCATCATGCCAACCCTTCAGGAGTGTCTAAACCTCATAAGATCGGCCTGATGCTTGCCAGTTACTCGCCAAGGCTGCATTCATGCATCATGACGACCAAGGGCATGATGCATTAAGGCATCATCCTGTCCTTAAAGGGTTGAGGCGTGTACACGGCCCCCACGTTAGGGGCAGGATAAGCAGGGCCTCCTGTGTACTAACTCACCCAGGGTAGGGCCGGGGTGCCCTAATCACCAAATAAAAACGGGCTAATTTGTTTTTAGTAGAGTGATGTGGATTAAAGTTGGGTCTATACCAACAGCCTGTGTAGACCGTCAGGGGACTAACACTGGCCTGTACTGGCAGTGCCGAACATTACAGTTCTAAATAGCTTGCTGAAGCCATGATCTACGATATCCGAAATAGGGACTAGAGTAGTGGATGGTAACATCGCCAGTCTGGTATTATCGTCACTTTCTCACAAGAAGCAGTAACACAAATGCGAGAAATGGACTGTGGGAATTAGACCAAATGATAGCTTAGAGTGTAGTCTGCTACATTGCAAAACCATTGACCCCCAGACCTAGATGAGTTGGGTTAAGGCCTTCTTAATATTTTCCTGACTTTTTTTCCCCAGCGATTCCATTTAATGTGAGAAACGTAATAACATATTATACACACATGGATCGCCTTAGTTGTTTTAGCCGACCCCCCAGCCGGCTCCTCCAACAGCTTCAACAGACAGCAAACCCACAACCTATGATATACACAGGTTCCTGATATTTACGTTTGTGTACAAGTGACCAAGTTCTGCCTCATCCAATCAACCTAGAGGCATGTAGTAGTTGACACATAGAGAGGACAAACATGTGTGCTGCCCCAACAGGGGATCCATCCCAGCACCTGCCGACAGTCACCCCTCACTTCCTCCAAGGTGTAGAATGTAAGGAAACATGCCTGAAGAAGCAAATTATCGGAGGAAATAAGTCTAAATATAATGTAACATTATAAGGCCAGTTACAGGGCTTCTTTCTGAGGAAGTGAGGGATTCGAGGTAGTAAATGTTCGAGGAAGTGGGGGTCGATTTATGTATACCAGCTCCCATTGCTGAAGCCTACCTGAGTCAGACCTAAGGTGACCTCGTAACAACCCTTTAAGGACCGCATAGTGCTTCATTTTGCTATTATCCTTTGTCGTCATGATGCGTGAATGCAGTCCTGGCGAAGGCATGTCACCCGCATCATAGCGACCCTACAGGGTTGACCGTTGATACACTGCCGAAATGCCAGCATGATTCATGAACGTATCCATGAAAGCAGCCCTAGGGAATGGACATCCCGGGGCTGCACGCATGCACCATAACGACAAATGGCATAGTAAGTTAAAAGCAATATGCAGCTCTTAAAGCCCCTGTCCCGACTGCACTCTGACTGTTACTGGACGTGCAGTAAGAACTACGGGTTTAAAGGGTTAGGGTGACTGAGGAAACCTGATCTGAGTCTGGGGATCCAACCTGGTCCCCCTCCAATCACCCCCCCCCCCCCCCCCGCTCAGGCAGACCCGGTGAGACAGCCGACCATGGCACGCACCTATCAAGTCGGTCAGCTAATCGAGTTGCCTGATGTGTACGCGCGGACAGGCCATCTGCCGCACTGAGCTCTGTTTACGGGGTAGTTAGTACCGAGATAAGGCTGGCGGCCAAAATGGCGGCAAAAGGGAAATTGGACGAAAATGTCGTCTGGTTCCCGCTAAATGTCTGAGCAGACGACAGGGGCTCAGTAACGGTGCGGGTAGGTCGTGAGTGGTGCTGATATGACGTGTGGACAGGGCAGTCTGTTAGGGCGGGAGTAGTAGAATCAATGCATATCTGTTGTTTACACAAGAGGAAAGCTTTGTCACAGTGGCATTGAAAATCTTTCATTCAATGCCACCTTCTTTCAATTCAGATGCAGATACATGTATACTGATATAGTTCCATGGACAAATGTAGCATATTGGACGATTGATTTTAATCCCGGCCGATAATGATGGATCTGTATACAATGTACTAGTATGTGTCCTCACATTGGCGCCAATCCCTCTACGACCCCCTAATGCATTTGGTCTCAAAGTCATTTGAGATCTAGTTCATGAGCTGGAAGAAATCGTGTCAAACCCCTAATTATACAGGTGTCTGTAGAAATAAAGGTCACCCAAGGGCACATAGATGTGACGTGGGACTTGCCGGGGAGTCTATCAGCCCAACATGAAGTTGATTACCAGCCCATAACCACACGTGTAAATGTGGAAATAAGTGGGATGGAGTACAGGGTGGGGAGTTATTCCGCCCTGTGTCAGATGTGATAAACCCTGTAGTACTTCGACATTTGTTGGCATGATGCATGAATGCAGCCCTGGCGAGTAACTCGCCAGTTCTGCATTCATGCATCATGCCGATCCTACGGAGTGTCATTATACACCCCCATAGCATCGTCATGATGCATGAATGCAGCCCTGGAGAGTAGACCAATGACATGTCACCCATTAAAGCAGCATGCAGGCCTTACAGGGTTATAGCATTAATCTCTAGGCCTGGTCCCTCCGTCCTCATTAAGCCCCCGCTGTGCCCGGTGTGTCTCTATTGTTAGCCTCCTGGGCTGCTGCATGCATTAACCATTTAAGGACGGATGGCGCTGAAAGCGAGTAACTCACCAGGGCTGCATTCACGCATCATGCCAACCTTTTGGGCGTGTATCAAGCCCGTAGGGTCGGCATGATGCGTGGATGCAGCACTGGCGAGTCACTCGCCAGGGCTGCATTCATCGCATCATGACGACAAAGGGCATAGTGCATTAAAGCACTAAACTGTCCTCATTGTATTAATGAGTTCTGTGTCTGCTGCATGACCCCCCCCCCCCCCCCCCCCCACACACACACACACACAGCCACACACTTGATCCTGGAGTGTGAGAAATTAGGTCAATCCCATTCACTGCTCGTCACCTCAGCTCACACCCCCCAGTGCCACGAGCAACTCGCTACTGTTACCTACCACTGCCACGAGCAGAGTAACTCTAGTCTGTAGGCCACAGGGCTTTACAAGATCAATCCTAATGCACAAAGATGTATATGGAGGTATCAATATATGTTAGGGGTTGGGGTGTTGGAGCAATTGTTTGGTTCAGAGAGAGACACCCCAAAAACCACGATGATATTAAAAAGAGAGGAGAGTTTCCTCAGCTTGCATCCACTGCCACCTATTACTACCACGAGCAGCTCACTGCCTACTGCCACTAGTAGTAGGTCACAGGGCTTTGACAAGCTCAACCCTTATGCATATGCATTGACGTATCATGTGTTGACTACATCAGAACCCAGCGCCCCAAGTCTCATATCATAAAACAAAGGCCATTATAGAGAGGGGATGGGGTAGGAGCCACTGCCAATTATATATAGCTCCCCCTGTTCTGGACAGCTCAACCCTTAATTAATAAAGAGATGGGGGTATTATTTATCCATCAAACATGTAGGGTTGTGAGGTTGGGGTATGTGTATGAGAGAGGGGGTGGGGGTTATATATTTGATTCAGAGAGCAACGCCCCAAATCTCATACAGTGTATTGAAAAGAGGATATGGGCTAGGAGGGGGGGGGGTAGCATACCAGTATATTAAGCCCCCCCCCCCCAAATGCTGTGTGTGTTGGTATCTGGTCTTTGATGTGTGACCCACGTGACTCAGCTAGCGGTCACGTGACCAGCAGGCTGTGTAGGGCCGATAATACAGGCTGACAAAGTGGACAAAGTAGATAAAGTGGTCCCTGAAGCTGCACCGTCACGCCCCGACCTACACCACCTCTACCCTAATATATAGGTACAGTGGAATTCCGGTATGAGGAGTACTGCTACTAGACACTTGCTATTAGTTAAATATCGAGGGCCTTTTGGCAGGGCAGATTTCCTCCTCATAAATAATCTCCCTTAAAACCAATACCTATATAAAGAGAGGATGGGCAAAAGTGCTCCTTTTAACGAGATTTCACGGTGTAAGGAGATAGATTTCATTATCCCAATTCTCTATATATCTTTAGTATTGGTTATCACATTGTTATTTGGAATAACTTTCGCTGGTCCCAAGACGCTCTTTATAACTACATGTTACTGTATATGAAGGTGTGTGGGTGGTGTATGCATCTTAAGGTGTGTGTGTGTTGGGGGGGGGGGGTATAAATCTGAAGGCTGTGTGTATGTGGGGGGGGGGGGTATAAATCTGAAGGTGTATGTGGGGGGGGGGGGTAACTGTACTCTGTGACAGGGTGAAGTGGTAGAGTGGAGGTGTAGCCTCCTGCACGGTAGATAGACACATCATGTACCTCGTCACCCATGACACCCAGGACATAAAGTCACTCTATGAGCTGGTGGTTTCAGTCAGCTTGTGATCTGATAGCGTGACATGCCACTAGTATATGGATACACGCTTTTATAAAGGCATAATACTACCAGGAGATTTTACTCAATTATTTAAAATACCAGTTTTGAAGGCAATTTGCCATTGAAGAAGGAGTTAGACGTCAATTTAATGTAAGTTGAATACAAATTCCGCTATTTGGCAGTGGTACAATGCTACCACCGATAACATGTTATGGTATTGTTAGACATGTCTAAATGCAGATAGTATCCTATAGTATTTGCAGGACAACGCATTCTGTCAATTACTTTGAGTTAAGATGTGGGACAACAATAGGTTAAGGTATGGGGATGTTCCCGGCCAAGAGTTCCTTTATTTACTGGTCTAACAAGTAATGCCGACCCCCCCCCCCCCCCCCCCCATTCTGTAGCGCTATGTGGGTGTGTCCCCTATCTCCCTCCCCCCTCACCCTCGGTCCATCTTCAAACCATCTTCAAACCACCCCCTGACACCGCCACACGCCCCTCGCCGTACGATATGGTCAGCAGCATATGCCCTTTGCCAAGGTCAGGGGCAAGCACCTCAAGGTCAAACTGACAGGTCACGCCCAGGGTGCCCCGCGCGCCATCTGTCGCCTGCGTCTCATAATTACACCAATTGTCAGCGCCGTGGGAAAACCCATAACCTATGTATTACTCCTAGATGTAAGGGTATAGGGGGACCCCCCTACCCACCAGCCCCCCCCCCCCCTCCAGCTCCCGACCCCAACAGAAAGTGATATATACCTTTTAGGTGTGTGTCTCAATTTGCGGCAATTTTCACCTGCCGACACGTGATTACAGGTATGGTGTAGGGGTGACCAGGGTGGCCCCAGCTATGTCTACTAACGAGTCTGTGGCCGGGGGGTGTATGGGGGGGGGGGGAGCTGAGGCGGGGGTTAACGGAACTCTATGATCTGACAAGTGTACTAGGGCTTCCCTATCTCAATGAGGTAGTGTCACGACACTGGGGTGCTGACTCAAAGTTTAAACTCTGCAAATATGTGTCTCAGTGCCCAATGTGGGTGGGACAAAGGGTATACATTACATACAGGGAAATACATGGATGTATTATCACCATACCGCCATGAGCCTACTCTACTGATCATGCAAGGGTGTCTCTTACAACAACCACGTGGGATAACATAGTATGGCAGGAAGTATGGTTAGCTACTGCTCACTGGTGTTACTTTGTCTGCAAACTGTGCCGAGAGAAAATCCTGCTCATAGAATTATAAGATAAAAGAAGGACAAATAATAAAAAAAAGGTAATGATATTTTCCTTCCTTACAACTTTAACTCATGTTGTAGATCCCCTTTATAAAAAGCTAACTGGACATGTGGTTAAGCCGCCATGCTGCTAGATACATCAGCCAGACACTGCGCTACTCTACTCTCACAGCCTTCCCTTTAAACTTAAAGACACTTCCTGCCAACCATTTCCTGCTGAAGATAAAAACTACTGGTAGCTACAAAACAGGGAGCATCTATTCTGCACGGCGCCCTTCAGCCACACCGTGCTCACAGGGAAGCCAGCATGGCTGCTGCTGGGCCCGGCTACCATTCTGAGGTAAGAGATGGTGCCACATGTGTACACATGTCCAGGTAACTCTCTGTAGGCTAACGGCCATCTCTATCCTATGGATGAGAATGTTTGCTAATTTATGCCGTTGGATTCGAGTCTAGACCAAGATTAAGTTACGCCTATAATAATAGAGATTTAAACTGCACAGAGAGGCCTTCTGATGACCCCCTCTGCTGCAGAATGGTCGCCCCTTCCAGGGTCCTGGGACGCGGTTGCTACTCTGTGGTCTGAATGGTACAGGGTGTGTGTGTTGGGGGGGGGGGGGGGGGTGTATGGGGGTAGGTGTGTGTGTGAGATCGATATGATAGGAGCTGATCAACAAATCGCGTGTAGCGGGGCAGACACCGACATGCCGCCCGGCCCGCCGCCTGGCGGACGTATTGATCACCTGCATCTTGGGGAACGGTCACAAATGACGCCATCTAATATTGTGGGACATTTGACAAGGCGACAAGCCCTTGTTTTAGCCCTTAGAGAATGCAGGGGGTCGGCGACAAGTGACGAACCTACCCCTTTAAATCGACAAGGGACAAGATCTATTTCTTAGGATCGACAAGTGACACAGCTATCTACACAGGGCACTACATTTACCAAGACCCACCCCAACTCCCTACTACCGGTAGTATTAACGCCAAGTTGGCAAATTTACACACGTGTATACATGCATGTATTGCCTCATTTCGTCATTAAACCCCAACGATTTCTACCCCCGAGCTGGGGACGTCATTTATGAACATTCCCTCCAGTATTGGACCACCTACATCCACAGAGGCAGTGGAGCAGCAAGGAAACCTCTTTTTAAATAATGATTTATTAAAAATGTATTCCTGAAATTGAGTTAGGAATGAGAAACGGGAGTTGGCAGAAAGCTGCTCTGAAATCTACACGACTGGAGTTTCATGAAACAGCTTAGGGAGAAAGGAGCATGATTTAATTTAATAATAAATATACCCACCCCTCTCCCCGCTCTTTTAAGATGGTGATACACATATAAGGGTAAAACAGGTGGCTTCTACATAACAGGTTGCCCCCTGACCGCCTTTCGTGTATGTTACTGGAGAAAAGAAGCGGCCATGTTGTCGGCATGTTGTAGTCAGACCGCCAGGGGGCAGGAGGCGTCTCCTCCAGGACCTGGAGAGACCTGTAGACCTCCCTATGTCGGCCACCTCTGGTCAAAGCAGGCCATGTTTAACCCTGTAAGGACGTCATGCTGATTTAATGCATCATCCCCCTTGTGGTCATGATGCATTCATGCATCATGCCGACTCTTTGGCAGTGGATCTACCTAGGGATGTCATCGATACCTACCAAATCGAAATTTCGGTATTTTGGGATTTCCGATTATCGCATCGACAAAAACGTTAAATCGATACACATTTTTTACCTAGTTTTACCCTTAAAAATAAGCTTTTTTTCAGTAAGAAATAAGGCAGATTGAAGCATTTTTGGTCATCTATTTGCATAATGAAATCCGAACCATTAGAGGTCTTATAGAAGCAATAGTTCTGCTGTATAATCTAATGTAATTCGACACTCTAACAACTAGCCTATGATCATGTTGGGTTTAATGAAATCCATTTGGGCTTGAAAAACAGGTGAAAATTTGTCTTTTGAGTGTTAATTAGCTGTTATTTACCTGTATCGAAAAAAAATCGGAATTTCGAGACCAAAATAGTGATAATCGAAATCGGAATAAATTGGATACCAATGACATCCCTAGATCTACCCCATATGGTCGCAATGATGCTTGGATATTGCAGTGGAGAGTTACTCACCTGGGCTGCATTCATGTATCATGACGACAAAAGGCATAGTACAATAATGCACTACTAGTATGTGCCACTTTAAGGGTTAATGCATATATGAGATATACGGTATGGGAGGGCCATGTATCTGTTATAGACATGATGTTGTCACAATGTAGTTGTGGCCAATGGTGTCAAGTAAAACAGGTCCCGGGGACTGGGCAGTCAGGGAAACAGTCACAGGGCACTGGGCTGTCAGTGAAACAGTCACAGAGCACTGGGCTGTCAGTGAAAGAGACACAGGACACTGGGCTGTCAGTGAAAGAGTCACAGGGCACTGGGCTGTCAGTGAAAGAGTCATAGGGCACTGGGCTGTCAGTGAAAACAGTCACAGGGGGACTGGGCTGTCAGTGAAACAGTCACAGGGCACTGGGCTGTCAGTGAAAGAGTCACAGGGCACTGGGCTGTCAGTGAAACAGTCACAGGGCACTGGGCTGTCAGTGAAAGAGTCACAGGGCACTGGGCTGTCAGTGAAAGAGTCACAGGGCACTGGGCTGTCAGTGAAACAGTCACAGGGCACTGGGCTGTCAGTGAAAGAGTCACAGGGCACTGGGCTGTCAGTGAAAGAGTCACAAGGCACTGGGCTGTCAGTGAAAGAGTCACAGGGCACTGGGCTGTCAGTGAAAGAGTCCACAGGGCACTGGGCTGTCAGTGAAAGAGTCACAGGGCACTGGGCTGTCAGTGGAACAGTCACAGGGCACTGGGCTGTCAGTTAAAGAGTCACAGGGCACTGGGCTGTCAGTGAAGAGTCACAGGGCACTGGGCTGTCAGTGAAAGAGTCACAGGGCACTGGGCTGTCAGTTAAAGAGTCACAGGGCACTGGGCTGTCAGTGAAAGAGTCACAGGGCACTGGGCTGTCAGTGAAAGAGTCACAGGGCACTGGGCTGTCAGTTAAAGAGTCACAGGGCACTGGGCTGTCAGTGAAAGAGTCACAGGGCACTGGGCTGTCAGTGCACTGGTGAACCCTAAGCACTGCTGTTACCTTCAACCTTAATAAGTTAATTACCCCAACGTCCATCAAATAATTGTCGTCTGTTTTTCAAAACGACATCTCATTAAATGGGAAATGTCATATCTGTAATAGGTCAAGCCAAATGTCTTCTGCTTTTCAATCATCATATTTCTCATTCAAAGTGAAATGTCCCTTTATTCAGAGGGTAATCTGATGTTTTTATTAGGAATCTAAATGTCGTCTGCTTTCATTTGTTTGATACAAACTAATAATAAAGCGGTACATTCCAGTAGATTTAAATGTCGTCTGGTGTGTGTGTGTGGGGGGGGGGGGGGGGTGAGGTCAGCAGGGCAGTGTCCAGTAGGACGGTCAGTAGGGAACGTTCATAAAGGACGTCAGTGGCTAGGTGCTGAGGGGTGAGTTTTGTGATGGAACTTGGCCAGGGGCCATACATTTGTTTACTACCAGCGATGTCATTTGACGGTGGAATTCCTGTAGTGAATTATGTTAATTTACTACAACAAAGTCACCAAAATGGTCAGATTTCACACATAATTATTGTCTACCAATGAGTGGCATATCTGAATCGAGTAGGCCAATTTGCCCTAAAGGTGACAGATCTGGAAAAAAAAAGGTCCAAAAATAGGGTGACATCATTTGTGACCGTCCCCCACCTGTCAGCACTAAGTACCACACAGGGAGACCTGGTCAGACAGAGATCACAGACCCCCCCCCCCCCTACCCACCCCCAGGCGGCAGGGGAGGGGGGGTCAGATGCCGCCGATAACCCGACAGCCGATAAGACACGGGGCAGGAATGTAGGGCTGCATTCCCCACTGCCTTTGTACATAGGACTGACTAAAGAGAGTTTAATGCCACCAGGACAAAACAACTCCAGCTTTCTAAGCCCCTACAAGGCTATATTGAGACCTCCAGGGTGATTGAATTAATGCCCGCTGCACCTCAGGGCCTGGAGTGTGGTTCTGCTGAGGGGTAGGGGACGGCTCAGGGTGATGGGGGGAGTATTGTAGGTGACAGGCCAGTCTCGGACTGCCAGCCCAACACTGCTCTGTTCCCTCTGCTGTGTATGGTCTGGGAGCAGACCTTCATCTTACTTGTTACCCATATGCGCCAGTTTGGTGGCGCAAATGGGTGTGTATTGGTCAATACACATCCAAGTTCAGAGAGATTCTAATCCATATCAAAGGGGTAATAAAAGTACCTGGGAGCTACTGTACAATTAACACATATAGTTGACAGAGGTAGTTGAAATATGTGTATTGGGATGGGATGATGGCCTGCTCCCAGGCTATCCAACTGGAAGGATAGTCGCTGGCCGAGGCTGGTGACAGGCTGAATGTGAGTGTAAGTTGGACGCACGGCGGTGAGAGCCGGCCTGGGGCGGGATCCCTCCTACACTGACAAAAAAGTCAAAAGGGAGTCCAGGCTGCCTCCAGAAGCTCCAGAACGACCCTCCTCTTTAGGGGAGTCCAGGCTTCCTCCAGGATGATTCCCCTCTTTAAGGTGTCCCTAGGTGACTCCCTGGCTCACCAAAGAGAGTCACCTATAGTGGAGTCACATAGCTCTCTGGCTCATCTATATAAGGGAGTCACATAAGGACCAGGGTAATTGTCAATGCAATAAGAGGCAAATGATATTTCTGGAAGCAGCCTAGACTGCCCTTTGAGTCTGTTTCTCTCCTTAGTATAGACACAGAGACATACTAGCCTAGAGCAGGGGCCATGTGCGCTGTCACTCCCAAGGTCAGCCGTACAGCGGAAGGTCATCGGGAAGGTCATGGAGGTCACGGCAGCAGTTAACATGTCCTGATGTGTTTTTCATTGCTGACATTCATTTGCTCGTGTTCTTAGCCTGCCTCGGGTACTTAATACAATGCCTGGGGTACTTAAAACGATGCCCAGGGTACTTAAAACAATCATACACGACTGGGGGCACTTGTAACAATAGTGAGGTGTATAGCGATAATTCTGTTTTTCCGTATGGGCGGCCATGTTAGTTCTGTCCTCGGAATATCACGCGAGATTTAGCTTGGTACCAGACTCCAACACACCATGAGATGCCAGGAACAAGCTGCGTTCCGTGGACAGAAACGAGATCTCACGAGAGCTGCTAGTTCCAGCCTGTCCCAGGAACAAGTTCCCACCCGTTTTATCCTTATATGTGGTGTTATATTAGGACCAGGACGGGCACTAGTGGATGTAGACTGAGGTAATAGACGTGTCATGGGGGATGTAGTTTGTGTCAGGGGTGAAGAAGTGGTCGTGTCTCCTCCTGTGGGTGTCACATGGGTGTGTTGTGATGTAAGGAGGGATATGTTACATGTGTCTAGATCAGACAATGTCTAGCATGCCCTGGAGGCCGTGTTGAAACCACCCTTTTTATCGCCCACTCATCACCCCCCACCACTAGTGTTTAAACAACATAAAGAGCCAGCGGTTTCTGGGTTGTCTCCATCTATAGGCACACAAAAGCTTGGCGCAGAAATGGTTCAAAACACAAAAAGTGAATAAAAATGGCATCTTTTATGAAAAAGTGATAATGTCTATTAAATGCGCCAGATGACTTAGGCCAAATAAAAAAAAAGGTTGGTTTCCGGTAACATGGTCAGACAACCCAGACCCGGCCGGTCGGATTTTTTTATTTTATTTTATTTTATTTATTTTTTTTAATTTTCTCATTTTAGGCCTATTTTTAGCGTTTTTCCTCTAAAATCCTTAAAAATTATCCGATTTACAAACCGTAAAAACTCGTATGTAGGGAAAAATTTGAAAAAGAGAAAAAAAGAGGGGGACCCGGCCCTGTTTTGCTAGACCCGGTCGGGTGACCGGAAACAAACCTTCTTTTTTTTTTGGCCTTAGCCGCTAGAGGGCGCCTCTGCCAAACGTGGTGTGATGCATCATGGGTAGATGGGGGCAGAATGGCGGATACCACAGTGTCGGATCTTTAACCCTTTAAGGGCAGCATTCTGCTCTAATGCACCTCAGTCGACATGATGCATGCATGCAGCCCTAGGGAATAACTCGCCAGTGCTGCATTCATGCATCATGCCGACCCTACGGGGTTGATACACTCCGTCATGATGCACACCTTTACCGCGGCGAGTTACTCCTCAGGGCTGCATTCATGCATCATACCGACCAAGGCAGAGAATATTAAATCAACCTGCAGGCCTTAAAGGGTTAACACATCTGTCAAACTTGGACATGTTTCACACGATGAATTATAGATAGTGTTTGTACGGCCTGCGGAGCGACGTAGTGACTCCACCAAACTTGGCTCAACCTTGTCTCCATACATAGAATATACATTCACTCTGAGATGGGAACTTCTGTTATCCTGTGGATGTAAAATGATGTTGGCAGGCTAGCCCATGGCCATGCATGACACCCGCTGGCTTCGACATTGAAGCACACTTTTAGAATAGGCCGACATGTGCATGCATGTATACTCAAAACAATGTAAGGCAATGCGCAGTGTAAAAGCGTAATCTCCATACCGCGGTATATATTGCATTTGATACATGATAGCAGAGCCATGAACTATTGTTAAACACAGTTCTGTCACCGAGCCCCACAGTCTTCCTGGTACAGATAACACCTTGGTACATGCCCCTTTGAACACGCCAGCCTACAGTGCCTACTAAAGTCTTCACTGGGTTGTCCTAATGCAGCAGCTTTAGGATATCGATGGGGGCCTGGTACACCCTGAGACAGCCGTGATTGGGTTCTCAGGCCGCCACTAGACAGCCTCGGTCAGCATCTATCTTACTAGTTGGATAGCCTGGGAGCATGCTGTCATCTAATACACATATTTCAGTTGTACTCAGTTACTACACAGTTACCTCTGTCCAGTATAGGTGGAGTTACATAGTGGCTCCAGGTACTTTATTTATTACCCCTTTGACCAATACACAACCATTTTCACCACCAATCTGGCGAAAATAGGTAGCAAGTGAAGACAAGGTCTGCTCCCAGACCATACACAGCAGAGGTAACGGAGCAGTGTTGGGATGGGAGTCCGAGACTGGGCACAAGACGCATTGACACCCGCCTGTGAGCCGTGCCAAGACAAGACCAAGACCCACCGTCTGAGGGGTCCTGATTAGAGGGAGGAGGCCCGGCTGTTCCATCGATTACCACCCACCCCCGCCGCCGCCTGACAGTCCCAAATCAGGCCCACTTCTACTCACTGCCCAACACGCCCCCGGAAGTGCCACCATCTTGGCTGTGGCCTTCTGGGTGAGCAGTTAGGTGGCCTGACAAATGACAGGGCAGGCGGTGTGTGTGTGTGTGGGGGGGGGGGGGGTAACGTCCACTTTGGATCACTAAAAGATCCAGTCCTTCTTCCTTACCCCTGACACCCACACACTTAGGGCTGCATCCACATACTCAGTGTGATACGGCCTCAGTAAGTCCCCTCATTATACACACAGAGTGACATGCCCCATCCCCACTACACTGATATTCCTAGGCTCCCTATACGACCAATCTCTCAGTCACTAGTACCTAACCTAGTAAGTCATTGTTTGGCTCCCTATACGACCAACCTAGGTAAGTTAGTATTGTCAGGTTGGTCAGTACTGACCAACCCACCTTATCTTTTAATTTCTAGGGGGAGCCACTGAGTGGTCATCACAGGTGGCACCAACTATTTGTATACAAATACGACACACCAATGATGAACCTAGGTTAGCCACTACTGACTGACCCCTCAGTCATTTTTGAATATAACTTTTTCATTGTGACTAACTCACCTATGACGAACCTAGGATAGTCAGTACTGAATAACCCTTTCAACCTATGGATGTTCAGTGTAGTTACAATTGCCGCATGTTTATATGCTACAGAGATACCCTCATGTTGGGGGCTTTGCACGCTTCCATCAGCTAGCCGTCCCTTTCTCATGGTGAGATATATACTGTGTGTTAACCTAGGGAGAGCCCCGCCCATAGATTTCCAGTCCAGACTCATTGAGTTGCTCGGCGAGTTGCTTACAGCTGCTCATTCGCCAGTTACATCATTTCAATGCTGCTCCACAGAACTAGAACTGCTCTCTCTACCCTACTCTGTGGGCAAAGTCTGTGCTATACAGGGGCGGACCCAGGAATTCAAAAACAGGGTCCACCAAACACTAAAGTACTGAAAGGCGACTCACGGCGCATCGCGATATCATTAGAAAAATCCTTTTTCTTAATCAAAAAGCGGGGTCTGGAAACCCAGAGTTCCCCCTGGATCCACCCCGAGTAGGCCTATATGGACCTATATCAGAGATGCCACTTTTCCTACCTCTGCAGGATTTTCTACTTTTTGGATGGCATTTTTGTATTGAATTAAAGAAAGTTTAACATAATCATCCTGAGATTTCCTACTTTTTGTTAACCAGAGAGTGGCATCTCTGGTATATATATATATACTTAGTCCCACCAAGTAGGCTTCCTATGCCCCAAGCACTCCTCCCCGTCCCTGAGCTGCTCCAGTTCCCGAACTGTGAGCTGCTCCCTAGATCTATCTACCACAGAGCATCCAGCTGTAAGCCAACCTAGGGGGCTGTGTTTGTGAGCAGGGTCAGAATGAAGTGTGGGCTCCACCCCTACTGCTCCATCCCCGCTAACAATAGGCAGTTAGCTCACCCTGTAAGGCCGCAGAGTGATGTCATGTAGTATGCCCTTTATCGACTCATCGCCATGATTGCAGACCTGGTGAGTAACTCCCCATTACTACATCCAAGCATCACGCTGACCACATGAGTCTGGGACAAGTTTACTCTGGAAGTGCAGTGTAGTGCAGTGTAGTGCAGTGCAGTGCTGTGCAATGCAGCATTCGTGCATCATGCCGACCAAGGGCATAGTGTATTAAAGCGCCATGCGGCCCTTAAAGGGCTCGGTTAGAGCCCTGACGTCGCCACCCGAGGGTAGCCGCGTGACGCCCAAACAATACACAGGATGCGTTATTAACGTGTCAGAACTGCCAACACGTTATGGGGACTGCCACCATGGAGGAGGGGCGGGCCTTAACCCTTTCAGGACACCTGTCGCTAAAAGATGACATCAGTCGTCATGATGTACCAATGCAGCCCTGGCAAGTTACTCGCCGCTGCTGCATAGGTGCATCATGCTGACCCTTCAGCAGTGTCTGAACCCCATAGGGTCGGCATGATGCTTGAATGTAGCCCTGCGAGTCACTCGCCAGGGCTGCATTCATGCATCATGACGACCAAGGGCATGATGCATTACGGCATCATGCCGACATTAAAGGGTTAATATGAGCTGTAGTAGACTTAAGTAGAGGAGTGAGAGATAGACGTCAGGGCCCTCCCAAAGAGCTGCTCTCATGTGTATGTAATAGCATGTGTAAATAATACTATATATAACCTTTGCCGCTGGTGCAATCAAAGTCCACGTACTGCGATATATGCCGAGCTTGCTTTGCCCTCGATACTGACTAGACCATTGATTCCATCTTAACTTATCATTCAGCCACTTGACCTGAGAGAAGTGAGCAACATAGTGAACCTAAATAGACACCACCCTACATACTAGTAAGTAGGTGTGTACTAGATAGATTGATTGATTTATCTCCTTATCAGGCTAATCCCCTCTCCTCACACCTAGAACAAAGGTGCTGATAAGAAATTCACCCATGATGCACTGCTCTTGATTCGGGGGCCTAACCACAATGCATTGCTCTGAGCCAAGATGGCGGCCCCCATAGCATAATGCGCTAGTCCACTATAGCCCCATATTGCCCCCCCCCCCCCCCTCCTGTGCCGAGGTGCTACGTCAGGTAGAGCTGTAATTAACAGGAGATCACCTCCCTGATCTCCCAGCTCGGCGTCGTCATGGTAACTGATCTGCCGCCATGGTAACCACTTAATGATGTCTCTCAGGTCGACACCAACCACGGTCTCCATACCTACCTGCCGACCTGCTTACCTATACATGTACCTGCATATACCTAGTATACCTACCTACTTACCTATACCTACATATACCTAGTACACCTACCTACTTACCTACCCATCTACATATATGTATACTAAGTACCTACTAACATTAGTATCTACATGTATCTACATACTGTATAGGCCTACCCGTCTATAACGGCTTAGACAGCCTCCCTACGGTCGGTGTCTAAATGCCATAGACCCCTCGTACAGGGATCTATCCTTAACCTTTACCTATACCCCTGATGATGTGACTGAATAGGTATATTCATGAAGTGTAATGACATCCTACGTCATCACGACGTCACATGACATAAACGTCCCCAGGGGGCGTGGCGGTGTGCTGGGCAGGTGAGACTGGGGTGGTGGAAGTGTTTGGTGGGAGTAGAATGGGATCTTGTGATCTGCCGTGCGTCGCGGCCCTTCTAATTAAAGCCCACTCGTGGGCGGCACCTCCGGCTGTTGGTCTAATTAACAGTTAACTGAGGCCGCGACCCGAGCCCAACTAACCCTGCCACCCACGGCCTGATAGACGACACTGAGTCCCCGGATGGCGTGACGTCACATCTAGAGACGTCACAAACACTGACTTGACGTTAAACACAGAGACGTCGCGCCCGGGGATGTGACGTTACACTCACAGACGCCACGTCGCACCCGGGGGCGTGACGTCACACTCACAGACGCCACGTCACAGCTAGCGACGTGACGTCACACATAGCAACGTGACTAGGGATACTTGAGAGTCTAGTGTAAAGAACCTGAGTGTAGTGTAGAGAAGCAGTTGAGGAGTTGTGGGGCCAAGAACAAATTTGAGAGGGAACAACAGACATAAATATACCCTTAAAGTGCATACTCTGTACAGGAGGTGACGGGGTACAGTGGCTCCCCTAGTGGCAGGGAGGGGAGGTGGTGCCCCCTGGTGTGAGACCAGTGTACGTCTACCCGGGTGGGTGTAGTGTGTGTGGTGGCCGGTAGGGGTCAGGTGGGTGTAGTGTGGGTGGTGGCCGGTAGGGGTCAGGTGGGTGTAGTGTGGGTGGTGGCCGGTAGGGGGCAGGTGGGTGTAGTGTGTGTGGTGGCCGGTAGGGGGCAGGTGGGTGTAGTGTGGGTGGTGGCCGGTAGGGGGCAGGTGGGTGTAGTGTGTGTGGTGGCCGGTAGGGGGCAGGTGGGTGTAGTGTGGGTGGTGGCCGGTAGGGGGCAGGTGGGTGTAGTGTGGGTGGTGGCCGGTAGGGGGCAGGTGGGTGTAGTGTGGGTGGTGGCCGGTAGGGGGCAGGTGGGTGTAGTGTGGGTGGTGGCCGGTAGGGGGCAGGTGGGTGTAGTGTGGGTGGTGGCCGGTAGGGGGCAGGGGGCAGGTGGGTGTAGTGTGGGTGGTGGCCGGTAGGGGGCAGGGGGCAGGTGGGTGTAGTGTGGGTGGTGGCCGGTAGGGGGCAGGTGGGTGTAGTGTGGGTGGTGGCCGGTAGGGGGCAGGTGGGTGTAGTGTGGGTGGTGGCCGGTAGGGGGCAGGTGGGTGGTCCTCCTGTGTCCAGTCTACCCCATTACCTGCCGTCCAGGTAGCGCCACTGTTGGCAGGGGGGAGGTACAGGTGAGGAGGGCTCCAGTACAACCTCCACCCCGACCAGCAGGGGGTGTGGGAGGTGGACATAGCAGGTAAACAGGTTGGAGACATCGGAGAAATATTTACAGATTTTAAAGTTTGGGAATATGTAAGATTGCTCTACATTTCTAGTTTGAGCTTTCTACTTAAAGATGGATCGCGATCATGGTAAGTCATGTACGATCAAACATAGTAGAAGTGGATACATATCCTTGCTTGTCGATTGGCTACAATCTTTTAAACTTGGGTAAACATGTGTCTATCCTAGTTCTGGTCTGGTGTCAATGTCACTGAGTATCAACCCCAGATCTAGGTGTAGAGCCGTGTGTAAATAGAGACCTCCCTAACCCCACCCACCTACCTACCCACCTACCCTAGCTGCCCACCTGCCTACCTACCCTACCTGCCCTACCTACCCTACCCGCCCTACCTACCCTACCCTACCTACCCACCTACCCACCTCCCTCCCTACCCTACCTGCCCACCTCCACCCTAACCTGACCTACCTACCCCACCCACCTACCTGCCTACCTACCTACCTACCTACCCACCCACCTACCTACCCTACCTGCCCTTCCTGCCCACCTAACCTGACCTACCTGGGACATAACCCGGCCCACCTGTACTCCGGTGTCCAGATCCTTCTGATGCAAGGCTCTGGTAATGATAACCTTGAACTTGGACTTTGCTTGGTTTGGGCAGTCCCTGCGAGTAGGATGGAACCAGTAAACGGGAACCAGAATGTATGATGGGAGTTTTACCATCTAAAGGGCCCCAGACGGGGGGTAGCTGTGTCACTTGTCGATCCTAAGAAATGCCAATGTCCCTTGTCGATCCTAAGAAATGGGTTTTGTCCCTTGTCAGTTTAAAGATGCAGGTTTGTCCCTTGTCGCCAACCCCAAGCATGGCCTTGTCCCTTGTCCATAAGGCTTAACACAAGGGCTTGTCGCCTTGTCGAATTTACCCGTCTGGGGTCCTATCTAAGAACAGTGTTTCTGAGATGCTTGAACGAGGAAGGTGTCCCGTTGAGCCTGGAGTGCGAGCAGCAGCAGCAGCATACTGCCCAGGGAGGCCTCTCGGTGCTTTTTGCTGTAACTTCACACGCACAGCACAACAGGGCTTTTTGGGGGATCATCATTGTCCGTTACCATGGTAACAGATTTGTTATTGCCCGTGGCCGAGAACTTGAAATGGATGAAGGACGGCGGGCGCGTCGCGTTCTTCATCTTTTTGACGAGGCGGCGAGCTGAGAGTGCAGAGCCACTAGAGGAGACCTGCTGCTTTTGCTGGGCTTTGTTTTTATATAAAGCCCTTGAAGAATAAAAGACGGTTCACATTATCTTTATTTTAATGGTGAAAGACAGCGGCCTTTTTAGTCCGATATAAGCTCTCATCCTGCGTCTAGAGAAACCTTTGAAATGGTAATAGCCGCATCAGGACGGGGCCCTGTGTGTGTGGGGGGGGGGGGGGGGGGTGAGAGGCTTATGTATAGGGCGACACGTGTAGATACATCTAATCCGGGAGGAATACATAAAGGCACTGTTGCTGAGCGTCTTGCAGCAGCTTTCATTGAAGGCTTTAATTTAGGCCTTTTAACATACATGCACAGTGCCAGCCTGTACTCCTCCTAAATTGTGGGTTTAATACTGGATTACGATTTTTACCCCTGTGCACTTTTTGTGTAACATGTGGGAGAAATACAAGGTATGGCCCCTATACGGCTGCACCTACACATAGACTCAGGCTACTCGGGAGAGCTGTTTAATGTGATGCCCATTCCCCTTCTACATGTCTGTCTGCCCACCCACCTGTGACCACTAGACCTGATACGGCCACGCCCACCTGACAGTAGTATACTGACCCTACAGGACGTGGTGGCTGCAGCAGATGAGTTCATTTAGGTCCCCAAAACCACTCATGCACGCTATCCCCTCATGTAGTCCTCTCATAGATTGAGGAGAGATCTGAGGGATATAGCCATGGGATCCTCTATTGGCTAGAGAACCTTTTCAACAGCTGAAAACATATCAATATATGATCTCGAAAATTGAATAGTATACAAATGTACACAAATGAATAGGGGGTTCAGCAGAGTAGATATATCTTGGCTATTATCTATTCGGGAATATTAGAAACGGGAAGGTAGATAGTAGGACATACTTGCAGGTGGTTGGTGGGCGGACACCTGATGTATTACCATGGTTACCACCCCTGTTGTCAGGCACAATAGCATGACCCCCACCCCACCCCCCCCCATCATGACGACACACTCACCCGGTCAGGCCATCTGACAGGACACTAAATACCACTGAGGGGAGATTGACCTCAGTGCCCAATGAGGCATGTGACGGTGACTTATAAACAAAGGTAGGGTGGAAACTGGAATATGAAGTATTCTGAGCCTTGGGTAAAAAGGATTCTCAATGCCTGTAGTGCGAGGCTATGTACCTAGGGGAGGCTATGTACCTAGAGGAGGCTATGTACCTAGGCGAGGCTATGTACCTAGAGGAGGCTATGTACCTAGAGGAGGCTATGTACCTAGAGGAGGCTATGTACCTAGAGGAGGCTATGTACCTAGAGGAGGCTGTGTACCTAGAGGAGGCTATGTGTACCTAGGGGAGGCTATGTACCTAGAGGAGGCTGTGTACCTAGAGGAGGCTGTGTACCTAGAGGAGGCTATGTACCTAGAGGAGGCTATGTACCTAGAGGAGGCTATGTACCTAGAGGAGGCTATGTACCTAGAGGAGGCTATGTACCTAGAGGAGGCTATGTACCTAGAGGAGGCTATGTACCTAGGGGAGGCTATGTACCTAGGGGAGGCTATGTACCTAGGGGAGGCTATGTACCTAGAGGAGGCTATGTACCTAGAGGAGGCTATGTACCTAGGGGAGGCTATGTACCTAGAGGAGGCTATGTACCTAGAGGAGGCTATGTACCTAGGGGAGGCTATGTACCTAGGGGAGGCTATGTACCTAGAGGAGGCTATGTACCTAGAGGAGGCTATGTACCTAGGGGAGGCTATGTACCTAGGGGAGGCTATGTACCTAGGGGAGGCTATGTACCTAGGGGAGGCTATGTACCTAGAGGAGGCTATGTACCTAGAGGAGGCTATGTACCTAGAGGAGGCTATGTACCTAGAGGAGGCTATGTACCTAGGGGAGGCTATGTACCTAGAGGAGGCAGGGGATCAAGCCTCAGACTGGGCTCCTCCTGTAAACGTGCAGGTCGTTTAGAGCCCTGCCCACAGCATGTACGTCCGTCAGCAGACCAGATAGCACCAGCAGGCCTATCCTTCCTCTCACCTCACGAGTTGTCAGGATCCCTCCCCAGCGGCTCTCTTTAGTTCTCACCACGACTTGTTCACGAGGCCACCTAGCGGCTCTTACCGCAGCTGTCATCACCCCCTACTTCCGGGGTGCTGTGGCTGTTGGTTTCTCTGTCGACACCCCCTGATGGCGCGGCTGGGGCTCCACCTGTGCTGCCCCCCCCCGCATGCACCCCCCCCCCCCCCGCATGCTGCCCCCCGCACTCAAAAAATAAACTTGTCTCCAGACTCTTCAAAGTGACGGTCATAGAATAAACGAGTCAAAAACTCATCTAAGTGACAAGGAAGCGGGTCTTCTAGCTGGAGACAGAAGACCCACTTGGTATGTGCCAGCCCAAAACCCTACATTTGCCAGCTCCAGATTCTATTTGTGGGATGGTAACCTGATACGTTAGACAACTTTTGACTATCTTATGACAGTCTGGAGACGAGTCTGGAGACGAGTTTACTTTTTCAGTGCGCATGCACCCCCCCCCCATACCTGAAGGCTGATCAGGCCCATCTGGATCCCAATCTTTGGGGGGGGGGGGCAGATATTTGGTCCCGGGCACTATTGTATCTCTGCACCAGCCTGCCTCATCACATCACAAATGGACAGATTCTGTCCATTGCACACTTTGATTAAAATATGTAATTCCTCATCTATGATTCGATTCAAATATTTAGATGGATGTCAGAACAAAGAACAAATCCTGAAAGTTACAGAAGTGAAGCCATATTCAGAGGCAGAAAGATGACATCTGTCGTCATGATGCACCAATGCAGCTCCGGCGAGTTAGTCATCGGGGCTGAATCATGTCAACTCTTCGGGAGTGTCTCAACCCCATAGGGTCGGCATGATGCATGAATGCAGCCCTAACGAGTTACTCGACAGCACTGAAAAAGTTGACTCGTCTCCAGACTCGTCTAAGTGACTGTCATAAAATAAACGAGTCAAAAGTTGTCTAACATATCAGGTTACCATCCCACAAATAGAATCTGGAGCTGGCAAATGTCGGGTTTTGGGCTGGCACATACCAAGTGGGTCTTCTATCTCCAGCTAGAAGACCCGCTTCCTTGTCACTTAGACAAGTTATTGACTCGTTTATTTTATGACGGTCGCTTTGAAGAGTCAGGAGGCAAGTTTATTTTTTGAGTGAGGGCTGCATTCATGCATCATGCCGACCACGGGTGTGATGCATTAATGCATTATGCCATCCCTACAGGGTTAAGTTAGGCGTGTGGCGCGGGCTGTGAGAGGGTTGGGAGGCTATCATGCCGCAGTCAGACCTCCAGGTGGTAGGCATGGAGTAGGGCTTGTTTGGGTGGTTCCGGTCCACACTGGAGATAAAAGGGCTGGGAGGGTGTTGTCTGGTAACAGTATAGACCGGGCCCAGACCGGGCTGAATGGGTGTTGGCAGGTCGGGTAGAGGGAGCAGGTTCACTAACTGGGTGTCTGTCTCCTGGGGCCAGGTTGAGTTTGTAACTCAATGTGTCCCACCTGTAACTAATGCTGCCCCTACACTCAAAAAGTAAACTTGTCTCTAGACTCTTCTAACTGACTGTCATAAAATAAACGTGTTAAAAACTTATCAAAGTGACAAGGAAGCGGGTCTTCTAGCTGGAGATAGAAGACCCACTTGGCATGTGCCAGCCCAAAACCCGACAAGCCTACACAATGCCCCGGGGGGCACTCAGATCTGAAATGACTACCCACCTCCAAACGCCCCACAGAAGCGGTAGCGGTGGATCTAAAAATTAGTGGGCGGTGACTCTTTGTACCCTCAAAAATAGGGGGCGGCAACTCTAGAGGAGGGGCCAGTCATTGGGTCCCAGTTACATATAGATGATAAAATGTAAAGAAAAC
Source organism: Harmothoe impar (assembly GCA_947462335.1). Classification (NCBI taxonomy): domain Eukaryota; kingdom Metazoa; phylum Annelida; class Polychaeta; order Phyllodocida; family Polynoidae; genus Harmothoe; species Harmothoe impar. The sequence goes on along the minus strand of OX381714.1, from coordinate 8,453,103 downwards.
AATTATTATCCATGTCTACTGCACTGTTTGCATCAGGAAATACAGGCAGTGTTACAGTGGTACCTGAAATAACAGGGGCGGTGACTCATATGTGAGGAATCAGGTGGCGGTGCTTTTATTTTTTAGGGGCGGTGGTTTGGCAGCCCCTGTTTTTAGGCAGGCGGTAGTTTGGCAGTCAGCGGGTACTGTCATAGAGTGAGTGCCCCCCCCCCCGGGAGACAATGCAGCTTCACCTGACAGAGGCCCAGTGTGTACACAAATGTTATAAACCACACATGATTGGATGGGACTGGGTAATGACCTGTGTGGACAAGTGCCCCTGTTAGAGGGGGCAGACTACTGCAGGTACATGTATAATGGCACCACCCCCATGCTGCTGTTAGTGCTGATATAATATATAGAGCACTGCTGGTCAGGCTATAGCATGCAACCCTGCCATCTACCATGGGGCAACATGTCACATGGGGTCTAGACACCCGGCTCTGTACCTATATAAGAAGGGAGGCGGGGGAGGTGTGTATAGCGGTGGTCCAGCAGGGGTGGAGCCAGGAATTTGAAAAGGGGGTGGGGGTGGGGGTGGGGGCAACTTTTTAATCTGCTTTTAATCTGTAATATATCACTTTATCAGTATTATAAGAATGCAGTGGGATCTTTTGAAACGAGAACAACCCCAAATAAACACCATAAACATCCTAAAACAACCCCTCCCCCCCCCCCCAAGAAAAAGAAGAAAATTCTGAAAATGAATAAAATAAATAGTACAAACAAAACACACACACACAGAGAAGAAAACACAAACAAACACAAAAACCACGTGGAACATATACAAGATATGACTAAAGTAACAGAGAGACATCACCCATTATTGAGCAGAGTGTGACGGAACGAGCCACTACCCCGGTGCCAGCTCCACATGGGGGAGAAGCCTCCAGAGTGCCAGCTGACGTCCCGCACACCCTACCTGGTACCTGTGGGTGGGGGGGGGGGGGGCAGAAAATCTAAATGCCACTGCCCTTAGTCTGTAGTGGCTACCCCAGCTATCCCAGGTTAGTCTCAGGGACATTGGTCACGCATGGCCAAGTGCAATTCCAAAGTGACTTGAGGCATGACAATATTTGGCTAATGCCTTACTCAAAAGGCCTAGAACTTAGCCTAGGACGAAAGTGAGTTGGTCAGTACTTACCAACCTGACAATATTAACTAACCTAGGGTAGTCATATAGGGAGCCAAAGAATGACCAACTCAGTCTAGTTCAGGAGAGCGGCCAATCTAACCCATCTCTTACATCAACCTGTTATATAACCTACACTGGGCCCCTGTACCTCTCCTTGTCTCAGTGTCCTGGTGACCACAGACGCTCTCGGTGTCAGGTTTCATTCCCCCATTTTGGACAGTGGATTTACTGTCATGAACTATACTGAACTTGGCGATGCTATAGTGACTGAGACATTAGTGGTATGGGGAGCCAAAGAATACCAGTGTACCTCCTGCTGCGGCTTGGCATGGCTCCCTACCAGCCCCCCCCCCCCCCCCCCCACACGCCTCATGCCTCCCACAGTCCTACCTCGCCAACAGCACGGCACCCCGCACACACTGGAGGTGACTAACTGACTTAGTTGCGTGTTCTCCAACAATCTGGCTGTTAGAGCTGCCAAGCACTGTGAGGAGGAGGGCCGTACTGAGTGTATGTAACTTGGGCCTGTGTCTGATGGTTATCTGCGGGATCCATATACAATAACATACAGCTTGTCATGAGGTATGCGGCACGAGTCTGTACAGCATGACTAGGGCCCTAATTCAATGACAAGGCCATACTTTGAATTCAGAGATGCCACTTTTCCTACTTTTGTAGGCATTCCTACTTTCTGGCTGGGATTTCTGCATCAAATTATCTTACTTTACAACAAAAATCTGGCCAAAGTTGTAAGATTTCCTACCTTTTGTCTAAAAAGATATTTGCATTCCCTAAAAGCTACATGTAACCTCCCCCTCCTCTCTGAGGCCCTATTACTGGGGACATCCCCGCTTGGAGAATCTAGCCAGCCTGGCCTCTCATATACAATATTCCTCTACCTATACATGTATAACACGTATCCCTGAGAAATCTATGTGGTTCTTCTTTAGCTTTGGGGTTTACTGCACGAGATATATCCTACTATATTTTCCCTATGTGTGTGTGTCCACCCTCACCAGTAGTGAAACCAACCAGGACATGGTAAGGTTTAGTAAGGTGGACGTTTAGTGACGTCTATAGCCGTGTAGAAGTCCCGACCTACCAGAAACAACCTCGACCCCAGGCCCTCACACTCCAGGTATACAGTCCTACTGTTCCGGGAGCACGGCGTCCAGCAGTCTCGGACTCCCATACCAACACATCTCCGGTCCCCTCTGCTGAGTATGGTCTGGGAGCAGAGAGTATCTTCATTTGATACCCATTTGCGCCAGTTCGGTGGCGCAAATGGGTGTGTATTGGTCAATACACATCCAACAACGGAGAGATTATTATCTAGATCAAAGGGGTAATTAAATTAGCAGGGGGCTACTGTGTGTATTACACCTATAGTTGACTGAACTAAACAGGAGATGTGTATTAGGGTAAAACTGCTGCCTGCTCCCAGGCTATCCAACTGGTAGGATAGACGCTGGCCGAGGCTGGGCGTCCAGGTACCCGGATGTGGTCCTGAGCAGCTCACAGCGCTCTCACTCACAGCGAGCTTACGTCCAGGAAGCTCTCCCCCCCCCCCCAGTATATCTCGAAATCAAATTATATTGTCACATTATAAATAAGTCTGTAGTCATAGACTATAATTGTAGTGGCATCAGACTTGGTTATGGATTGCAAATTGAAGCTCTCGAGTCTAGACATGGGCATTGCTCGAGCTATCAAATATATAAAGCTGTTTTGGAACTTGGGAGAGTTTGCTCACGACTCTGATTGTCAGAGTGATTGATGGTGTTGTGATTGAGTAGCGGGTGATTGGTATATCTGTGATTGCCAATCACAGTTGTGGGCTGGCGAATCAGGGACCTTCATGCGGCCAGACTGGTCTAAAGCAGAGATTAGATTCCTACCCCAGACTACTACTACACCCCCCCCCCCCCCACACACCCACACCCCAGTAAGTAGGCCGTATGGCTAGTGTTACGGCGGTGTGAAGCCAAGGGAAAGGCTTCAAGATTGAATGAAAATAACCAGATCCTGGCCACAGTAAAACAAAATAATAAAAAAAGAGGACATTTTTAAAAGGACATAACCAAGAAAAAGATTTGAGGGGGAGGTATGCAACAGGCATTTGGGAGGGGTCATTTTTTAACAGGGTGGGGCGGGGAGGGGGGGGGGGGTGGTCGGTGGATTTTTGTGCGAGTGCCTCAGAATATTTTTGCCCCCCCCCCCCGCGGGAGGAGTTGACATCTTTACAGTCAACCCCCCCCCCCAGGCAGGTTGAAATTGAGCGCGTTCAAGCCCTTTGAGCCATAGTAGTGCATGACTTTTTCGTTAAAAATAGGTGTATTTACTTTGGTCCCCTCTCAGGAGGGGTCCAAATTCTTTTGGTCCCCCCCTCCCCGAAAAAAGAAAAAATCCCCCCCCCCCCTTTTGTTAAAAAATGACCACTCCCTTACTGTATACTAGACACTACATCGAGCATGATGGTGGGGTGTTGGGGGGGGGGGGGGTAAGGGGGGGGGGGGGTAAGGGGAGGTGGTGGGGGGGTGTTGGTCCTTAACCTGCTTCTCCTGTAGTTTACATTCAGCCTCACGGAGGATCACTCAGTAGCTATTGAATTCCACTCGCTGCCAGAACTAGATGGGTTCAACACTTTTTGGGCTGCAGCTAAGTTCACATGTAGCACCAACCCCCGGGCATCTGGTTAGCTTTTCACACCTGATGTATGTAGATTACCCCTCAGTTAACTCCTATGAAAATCTATTGTGTACTCCTTTAGGGACGGCATAAATGCATTAATTAATGCATCATGCCTTTGGTCGTCATGATACATGAATGCAGCCCTGGCGAGTAACTCGCCAGGGCTGCATTCATGCATCATGCCGACCCTGTTACAACCCTTAGAGGGCTGATACATCCAAATGGTCGGAAATGATGCATTGGTGCATCATGATTAAAAATGTAATATTTTAGCGACGTGCTGTCCATTAAGTTAATGAGCCATATCGACATATCGGTATATAGGCGGCTGTGGCAGAGTACACTCAAAAAGTAAACTTGTCTCTAGACTCTTCCAAGTGACGGTCTTAGAGTAAACGAGTCTCAAAAACTCGTCTAAGTGACAAGGAAGCGGGTCTTCTTGCTGGAAGAGAAGTAATTAACCCATGATGGGTGGCACCACCTCTCGCAACAGATTCGCTCCCCATACTGCTATTCTGTGCCTCTACATGGGTAAAAATCGACACCGGCGACACGGCTCTTTTAGGCCATTTTAAAAATCGACAGACACAGGAAAAATAGGGATAAAAATCGACCCACAGGTTTTTTTCTCTAAGTTCTTATATAGCTAAAAATCGACACAGTGACATGCCCCTTTTGCTTAAATCTGACACGTCGACACGGTCAAAATTGTGGGCACCCATGTAGAGGCACTATTCTGGTGGTGGTGGGGGAGGGGGAGGGGTTCAGGGAGTGATTTGAGATTTGTCACTTTGTCAGTTGAGTGCTGACAGACAGCTCGCAGACACCCCTCCCCCTGACAGCCCCTTTGTTTTTTCCCAGTCCCTAACACTTGGTTGTGTTACTGTAGATACCGTTGACGGTGAGTCAGCAGCAACACTATACACACTACCACAGGCCTAAACTGAACAGCATGCTTGACTACACTCAAAAAATAAACTTGCCTCCAGACTCTTCAAAGTGACGGTCATAAAATAAACGAGTCAATAACTTGTCTAAGTGACAAGGAAGCGGGTCTTCTAGCTGGAGATAGAAGACCCACTTGGTATGTGCCAGCCCAAAACCCGACATTTGTTAGCTCCAGATTCTATTTGTGGGATGGTAACCTGATATGTTAGACAACTTTTGACTCGTTTATTTTATGACAGTCACTTAGACGAGTCTGGGGACGAGTTTACTTTTTCAGTGTACTTGGTAGTAGGTGTCTACATATACAAGATACCATAAGGTATGAGAGAGATTATCATCATCCTCCAACCCTAGAGTGAACGGTAGAGCATACTATACCGTCATCATGTCTTTGGCCATAGACAGGTGGCACCATCTAGGGTGAAAGATGATGGTGGACTAGGCAGTTTGTAGAGTGCAACCTAGACGGCGCTACTGTTTATGGCCATAGACATGGTACAATAGGGCCATCTAGGTATGGAAGATGATAGGTGTTCAGCTGTGTCCAGTGTCGTACCTTGTGCTAGGCCACAGGCATTTATTTACTCAACACACACAGAAAAGTGAGAGTCATTGTCGCTAAAACTACCCTCACCTGAGAGTCAGGCACTAGGTGAGGGTAGTTTTAGCGACAATGACTCTCACTTTTCTGAGGGTGAGGGTCTAAGGATGCTGCTCAGTTAAAGCCAGTGCAGGCTACAGTCTCACTAATGCCATGTAGAATATAATACTGCTGCACATGGAGTAGACAGTCTATGTAAAGTAGAGTTCGGTTTTGAAATCTTTGAAATAGCACTAAAAATAGGAATTTCAGGATCATCAGAACTCTTGAAAAGGGATTAGAGAGGGGGTGCAGACCTCTAGGGTCCGCCTCTGTGATACATCACATTGCATATTTCTCAGCAGCGTGTGTGTGTCAGACTGGTGTTTGGTGGTGGAGGGGGGGGGTGTAAACGTTGAGGCAGGTTACAGGCCATGCCGCCTACATCCATCACCACCACACCACTTACAGCGGTTCATACTGCATGAAGCCGGGTTACACCGACTTTGTCAAACAAACATAACTCTTACTGGCCACATTAGGATGTATACAAACCAAGTGGGGACAGATCGGCCGTCTGATAGCAAATGTAGCACATATATAAAGAAGGAGTTGGGAAAGTAATGGCAGCTTTTGTAATAATAACACAATGGAGCTAGTGTCACCACACTAGTAGTCAGTTCAGTGGTGGAATAAAGAACAAAGTATTTATGCAATTTGATGAAATTTTGTAACAAATCAAAGACAATCAATGCAGGATAACAATCAATGTGTGGCTATTCTTTACCTGGTTGGCCTTGAATTCTAACGGGTTATGGGCCAATGATAATTCTAATACTGATGGGTACAACGCACTGTACTATATGGGACTAGCACATTAGGCTATGGATGCCGCCATCTTGACTCAGAGCAATGCATTATGGTTAGGCCCCCGAATCCAGAGCAGTGCGTTATGGGTGAATTTCTTATCAGTCCCTTTGTTCCAGGTGTGAAAGGAGGGCATTGACTTAATAATGGAGATATCATGGGAGTGTAGCCCCCGACTAGCTGAGATACCAGGATATGCTAGTCCCGTATTGTAGACACCCAGCATAGCAGTACTACCGTAAAACCTCGCGTATAAGCCGCGGCTAGTACGTGAATCAGATCGGCAGTGCGGCTTATAGGATCGGCCCATGGTCGGGGTGCAGCTTATACACCCCGACTTTGGGAGAATCACATAACCCGCATTTGGGGTCTGAAAATTGCGAATTTAATACTGTTCTATACCTTCAAAAACCCTCGTATTACCCCGGCGTATTACCCGCCCCCAGACTTTGAGAACATTGTATAACCCGCACTACAGGTTTGGGAATTTACGGTAGTGGTAAGGAGGCAGGGATCCACAGCCTCCTCTGCCCCCAGGTGCCCTCAGGTAGCAGGCAGGCGGCGGCAGGGTGAGGTATGGAGACATTCCCTCCTCCAGGGGGTGAAGGGGCACCTGGTGTATACGGGACTAGCGCATTAGGCTATGGGGGCCGCCATCTTGGCTCAGAGTAATGCATTGTGGTTAGGCCCCCAACTCCAGAGCAGTGCATCATGGGAGAATTTCTTATCAGCACCTTTGTTCTAGGAGATTAGCCTGATAATGAGATGGGAGTTTAGCCCCCGACTACCTCAGGTACCAGGATGTGCTAGTCCCGTATATGTGTGGGGGGGGGGGGGGGGGCGTACAGGAGTAGGTAGGGACCACCTTTCCCGGTGGGCTGGGTACTGTAATCATATTTTGTTTCGCGTTGTACATATTTTTGCGAATTTTGCAAAAATATCCCTCTTGAATGTTGACACGGTAGTGAATTAAAGTGTCAGATTGCAGAAATCCACCAATTTAAATACATGGAATCTATACCTGCGAAAATAGATACATACACAGTAATGTGTGGTAGGTGAGACCGCTGACTTGTCTAGCTGTAGGGTATCTCATCCGCTGGAGGCCATGCCACCAGGCCACCAGGCCATGTAAACAAGGCCACCATTGGTCATTACCCACATATGCCGCACAGCCAATAGCTGCAGGCCTTACACAGCACGTGACTCCCATCAGCCAATAGCTGGCAGCGTCTCATTACGTTTTAATGGAGTCTGGGGATTAAAAGTCCACCCGGAGCTGCTGATGGGCGGTGTATGGACATTATAGAGGATCATACCCACCTGACTGCCTCCTCCCACTCTGTGGGGGACGAGTGCTGAAGGCTATCTGACTAAATTGACTGCATCATGTCTGCGAAGTTGGTCTATATTATCAAATATGGAATCAACTGAGGTATAGAAAGCACATATGAGGTGAACACGTTCTGTACCAATACCATGTTTCATATTGAATTTCAATTCCACATGTTATCGTCTGTTTTCATCTTCTTCACAATGTTTTGCTGATAATATTGTTGAATTAAATGCATTTAGAAATCCAAGTGCAATGGGTCAAAAAACGATCACCCACGAAAGGTCAGCATGATGCATGAATGCAGCAGTTGCAAGTAGACTAGCTTGGGCTGCATTCATGTATCAAAGGACGCAGCACATTTAAAGGTAGAAGGGAAGGTTTGGTCAATTTTGATCTACAAACAATTTCTCTTATTAAATCACTTGGGACTATACTAGTTTGATATTCTACACACTGATAGGGTGTATGCCAGCTTGATTTTGACATATTGGCAATTGAAGATAGGACTTCCTCAACAATAGCCGGCTATGGGAAAATCCCAATTTTTTCAACATTTCTCAAAAAATTGACCAGTAACATCTCAACTGTCACATTATACTAAATATGCTCTACTGTTTGTGTGTTGTAGATTGACCCTACAGCGTCGTGTATCCGGGGTCAGATGAAGATGCTGCACTGCCCGTACTGCCGGGGGCTGCCCGGTGTCAAACCCTGCAACAACTACTGCATGAACATCATGAAGGGCTGCCTGGCCGCACAGGCCGACCTCAACCACGACTGGAACAACTATATCAGTAAGTACACACCACCTTCTCATTCCAGGGGCGGATCCAGAAGGGGTGGTCTAGGGGGGCATATCTAAGGGAATTTGGTCTAGGGCGGGCACAGGCAGGGTTCTTGACCACATTTCCTATAGTTAAGAGTCATACCAAGGGCCATTTTCAGGGGGTCTAGGGGGGCACGTTCCCCCAAGGCAACCCCCTGGAGCCGCTACTGCATTCTCACTACTCAAACTATTATAGGCATTTCTATTATTGTAGGATAAATACAATACAATTTCGTAATAAGGAGGACTGGTATGAGAAACTTCCTGTTATAAGGAACACGTTTCCATTGCCAAAATTGCCTATTCTCTGTTTATTGGTTATAAGGAACTTTGCTTATTTTGCCAAAGAGCAAATTCGCCTTGCCCATGGCCCCTCCTTATGATAATATTTCACTGTGCACACAGTAGAACCTACTGTAGTTTGGCAGCATCTACTGTAGCTTTACAGTAGATGTATCAAACTGAACGCATTGGAAAGGCTTATCAGACATTAAGATCATAGTGTGGTTGGCGTGCGTCCCGTGTAGGTGGCGCTTACAGTCGGCGTCTGGTGCTGGTTCCCGGGGCGGATGACAGATTTAGTGGTCGGTACCCGTCCGCATCATTGTCTGTACAGCGTCTTGACGACAGACGCGCGGTGCATTCTGGGATGTGGTCAGCGTCCCTGCGTCTCCCGCCAACATGTCAGGGTGCCGGGGCTTCGGTGGGTCTGGTCATTTTGCTGTAAGTTCCTGATCATGGGAGGTTGTTCTAACCAAGCCTGAATGTGTGATGTACTGTACGCAGGGACGACAGGTTCATAGGACACGGCTGTAAACAGTAAACACATTAACACGATTAGGCAAACAGAATAACAGGAAATAGGGGTAGAATTAGCCAGAATTAGTATCATTCCGAGTGGTCATGCACAGTGTCTGCAGTCTATACTACCCTCTGGGCTACCTTACAGGGTATCAGAGGGGGGGGGGGGACTGGTGGCGAGGTTTACTGTGTAACAGGAAATAAGGGAAGAATTAGTATTATTCCGAGTGGCCATGCACATTGTCTACATACAGTCTAGACTACCTTAGGGAGTGATCATCTTTAAACAACCAGGGGGGGGGTGGTGGGTTTCGGCGCGGAGCGTGCGAAATTTTTTACACCCCCCCCCCCCCGGTCAAGGGGTCAAATTTTTTTACCCCCCCCCCCCCCCCTCACGGCCGAAAATCGGCTCGCGCGCGGGCCCTTTGAAGCATAGTTACGTGCGGGCTTTTTGGCTCAAAACAGGTTAAATCATTTTGACCCCCCCCCCCCAAACCCACCACCCCCCCTGTTGTTAAAAATTGATCACTCCCTAAGTAGTCCCACTGGGCCACCTTACAGGATATCGGAGTGGGGGGGGGGGGGGGGGGGTCCCAGGGTGCGTCTAGACCTGTAATGTGTCCCCCAGGTGTGGGCACGGACCTCAGGTGGGGATCACGTGGTCGGGAGGTGGATCTACACAGGTCGTTGTCTACCCACTTCCCCCACCCCGTCGTCATGGAAACCAGAAACAGAAACAGGTTGCTGTTTCCTCCTCCTCAGGGTGTAGGGTACGTAACAACATGTCTCACCGTGGTCGGGGTAGGGGTGGGGGTCGGGGTAGGCGGGTACACTCAAAAAATGAACTTGTCTCCAGACTCTTCAAAGTGACGGTCATAGAATAAACGAGTCAAAAACTTGTCTAAGTGACAAGGAAGCGGGTCTTCTAGCTGGAGATAGAAGACCCACTTGGTATGTGCCAGCCCAAAACCCGACATTTGCCAGCTCCAGATTCTATATGTGGGATGGTAACCTGATAGGTTAGACAACTTTTGACTCGTTTAACTTATGACAGTCACTTCGACAAGTCTGGAGACGAGTTTACTTTTTCAGTGTAGGGGGGGTGGGGGGGGGAGGGGCCTACCTGAGTACCTGTGCCCTACGTGATCCCAGGTGTCCATGTGTCGTCCGGGTGATGGAGGAGACTGGGGAGCAGGTGGTTTCTCCCCCCCCCCCCCCACACACACACACCATACCTCCTCCAGGTGAGGTCCCCAGGTAACCCGTGCTACAGGTGAACCAGGGCCCCAGACGGGTAACATCAACAAGGCGACAAGACCCCGTTTTAGCCTATACGGGACTAGCGCATCCTGGTACTTCAGGTAGTCGGGGGCTAAACCCCTATCTCTTATCAGGCTAATCCCCTCTCCTCACACCTAGAACAAAGGTGCTGATAAGAAATTCTCCCAAGATGCACTGCTCTGGAGTCGGGGCCTAACCACAATGCATTGCTCTGAGTCAAGATGGCGGCCTCCATAGCCTAATATGCTAGTCCCCTATATGGACACGGGTCACGGGAATGCTGGGGGTTGGCGACAAGGGACCACTTCTTAAAATCTACAAGGGACAAGACCCATTTCTTAAATTCGACAATTGACATTGGCATTTCTTATATTCGACAAGTGACACAGCTACCCCCCCCCCCCGTGTCTACAGGGGAATTTTGAACTCTAGAATGGTCACCCCAGAGATTTGTAGGAAGGATGTACCAATTAACTGAGAAAATATTTAACGTTCATAATAGGGGGATCCTAGGACATAGGGTGCTCTAAAGCCATACATTTCAGCTCAAATACATTCTTTACATAAGGGAAATTGCCCTGGGATATATATTGGCCCCATTTTAGAATCCCCTTCAAAAATCTCGTGCATATATTGTGTTAATACCCTGAAAATTATGCCCTCAAAAAGGCAATACTTTAATGGGCTCCTAAACAACCAGTGTGTTAGATAATTCGTAGGATGCATGTCGGTTGTCCGTTAGGCTTTTGGCTGCGGCGAGGTGGATCAGGCTTTGATTAGGGGCTCGCCTCAATATTTAACAAAACACGCCCTTCTCGGAGCTCTGCCAATCTCAGCTGGAAGATGGACGATGTTCTAACGGCTAGACACACACCCGGTGTGACCGTATATGGCCGTGTCTCATGAGTTTGTAACAATTGAAAGGTCTTTGACCGGGTGTAGTCTTTGACCGGGTGTAGTCTTTGACCGGTGTAGTCTTTGACCAGCAAGTTTCAAAAGGGCTGAAATGGGGATATGTACACAGAAATGTCGGAAAGTTTGTAGTATATAGTGTTAACGTATCCATTTATCTTTTCCCCCCATATCTGTGTACATATCCCCCATTTCAGCCCTTTTGAAACTTGCTGGTCAAAGACTACACCGGTCAAAGACTACACAGGTCAAAGACGACACCCGGTCAAAGACGTTTCAACTGTTACAAACTCATGAGACACGGCCATCAGCAGTTTCAGACTCTCCTGATGGTTCAATTACTTACATACTGTCCAGTATCAAGGGACAATGCCCTTTATATACATGTACCGGTAGGTCGATCATGGGGGGACGATGTATATTTGAAAATGGCTGCAATTGATTGGCAAAGACTTAGAGGCGGCGGATCTAATGCTATCCCACTGCCTGTGAACAACTACACTACAGTGAAACTTAGTTATAACAAACTCTGTTAGGACAAACAAATTGGTTTGGCACCGTCTCTATCATATGTATGCAGATATACCATAGTCACAATAAGCTGATTAGGATGATTTTAATTAACCCTTTAAGGATGACATAGTGCAATAATGCATCATGCCTTGGTCGTGATGATGCATGAATGCATCCCTGGCAAATATATGTTAAACTCGCCAGTGCTGCATTCGAGCATTATGCCGATCCCACAGGGTTAAGACTTAAGACACGCCCGAAGGGTCGGCATGATGCACCGATGCAGCACCGGCGAGTTACTTAGATAAATAACAAGCTCTTACATAAAGTTACATGTTTCAGACTGTAGAGGGAGAGGGGGATGTGTATATCTCTGCTACTACTATTAGAGGGGAGTGTTCATATACCCAAGTCGAGGCGTTTCAGGCCAGGAGCTTAATATGCCGATAGCTGATAGATGTCCATTATTACAATCAATAGGCCCGATAACATTGACGCAGCCTATACGGTCCGGTACAGCGGTGCCTTTGTACACCGACTAGGTGTGATATGGGTGATTGTGTCATGAGTTTATCGTCACATGATTGTGTAGGCTCTGTGTGCGGCTTAGGCTATGACTAGATAAGGTAACACTCCCGGGTAATACTGCGTTAACCCTTTAAGGACACGTGTCGCTAAAATATTACATTGGTCGTCATAATACACCAATGCAGTCCCGGCAAGTTACATTGGTGCATCATGCCGACCCTCTGGGAGTCTCTCAACCCCATAGGGTCAGCATGATGCCTGATTGAATGCAGCAGTGGCGAGTTACTCGCCAGGGCTGTATTCATGCATCATGCCGACCAAGGACATGATGCATTAAGGCATGATGCCACCCTTAAAGTGTTAAGCTGGGTGATGTTGCGTCAGGTCCTGACGTGTGTCAATGAAAGTAGATACCACTGCATGTCCCAATGTGCCAGGTAGTGGGACCTGATAAAGCAGCACGTGGTGGCTGCAGATAATGTATTATACCGGTACTTCCATCGTGCCAGCGGTCTAACTGCCATCACATGAAAGTGGGAGGTATCTATGTTATTGCGGGATATGTATTCGGTGTTTTTAAAAGGAAAATACATGTATAGGATAAGATAACAGAATACAATGATTACAGTACATTACAGGGCTGGGCCTACTTTATAATATTCATAGGGCAAACATGCCAATGTCAGAACTACTTGCCTTGGAAAATGTCCTCGGCCAGATGAGCTAACAACGCCAGTAAAGCAGCAACTAGGAGATAAAGAAGGGGAAAAGTGACTACAAAACACTGGGGTTGGCAGAAATCTGGTTAGGCCTCTAGTTTACGATCTACCACTGGTGTGGTTAGTTCAGACGCCAGCCACAGTCGTGGGACTGGGACGTCACGTCAATGACAAACGCCGATTGACGTCACGGCGTCTGCTGACGTGGATGACGTTACGGCACGTCTAAGTCACTACGTCAGACGCGGCTGTCAGACGCTGGGTGACGTATGGCGTCGGACCAAGAAGCACCCTATATAATCCTTGGTCGGACGGCGAGCGGGGCGCCCCCTAACGCCTGGAGGAGGCGGTAGGGGGCGCCAGGAGGTGATCCTTTATTACTCCAGGGGAAGAAACCCAGTGACAGCCAGGCTGCCCTCACTCACACCCCAAGGGCCCCAGACGGGGGTGTAGCTGTGTCACTTGCCGATTTTAAGAAATGCCAATGTCCCTTGACATTTTTAAGAAACACATATTGTCCCTTGTCACCAGCCCTTATTGTCACTTGTCGATTTTAAGCCCCAATGTCCCTTGTCGGTTTAAAAAAAATAGGTCTTGTCCCTTGTCACAATGATCAAACAGGCCCTTATCGATTAGCAGATTTCACCCGTCTGGAGCCCACCCCAGCCACCCCCACCTATTGACATGGCCGACATTTTCTCTACTTCTTTTATCTTGTATGGGGAGTAATGGTCACCATTTGTCTTCCCTGCGACAAATGAAGTTGCATTGTGTGTAGGCGGTGGTGTAGGGGTCTGGGTAGGTCTGGGTACTCGGGACCTATCTACAGTTACTACACACACTGTGACAGGCCACCAGCAAAGGTTCAGTTATGGAAAATGGATATTGTTTTCTTTGCCTGAACCCCTTTGAGTGGAGGAGATAGCCGCAGACCCCAGGGCTGTATGTGGCTTGTGTTTATAGGGCCGATACAGTGCTGTGTATGGTGTGGTACCCTGACTTCTACACGTGCACGTGTACACCGACTGGAGGCAGCTGGTGGTCACTTTGAAGAGCCGCATTCTCATCCCAAGTACTCCAGGGATGAAAGTCTTTCCCTGATTTCAATTTTCTAATGTCGCGAAACCTAACCATAGAAGACCTTAATTCAGGGGCCTCGATTTGAACATTTCATTTCTTTTTAGATTAGCAACTATCATCACTGGTATATGTTCTAATGGTTTTACCCACTCTATGAATGTATCAAAACACATACATAATACATAGGTTCATACAAAGATCGCCCCATGACGATGTATAGGGGCAGTAACACAGTGCCTTCCGGAGCTCTGTGTGAGGTTGCTATCCATGTTGCCCACCCCTGTCCTACTACACATGTCTACCATAGACTCGTGCCCGGCCCGCCCCCGTAGCTGTCTTTGTCCCGTTAGGATGTGATGGGGTTTAGATTGGATCGTTGGTAATCCTATGGTGGGAACCAATTCCCCGATCTCCATCCCCCAACCAAACGGGGTCAAAGGTCAAATGGGTGCAGGCTAGAACAAGTCGGCCAGGTCGGCGCAGGGGTCAGCTGAAGGTCGGGTCAAGGTCAAACAGCCGGTACTCTAAACTCTAGGTCGTCCCGAATAGGGTTAGCCCCCCCCCCCCCCGGCATCAATGAACGTGGGTTTGTATGGAACCTATAGCTACTGCCAACATGTATAGGGTCCAATTCTCGGGCGCAGAAGGCCTGGTTGCTAAGGAGAGGCAAAGGGTCTAGCTACGTAGGCAATGTACTAGGAAAAGTCACCTTTTTGCTAGTTTCTCTGTAAATAATGGCATTAGAACATAACGCACCTCGATTCTAAAGGATATTTTGAATATCCTTCAGATTTTGAAATCCTTTTTGTTGGGGGTAACTTAGATCTCTTGCGATAATGATTTTAACTTTTTCTAGTACATTGCCTATCCATTTAGACCCCTTTTGGGGGGTGTTATCTTAGGGAAGATAAGCCTGATAAGGGCCACGCTGAACTGTGTGACGTAGGTTCTGCTTCCGAGAATCCAGGAATAAAGGGCTACAAAGCGGCCGACAGAGTACATGTATCACTAAACGTATGAACATAATGCTACATGTGTCTCAGCCATCCGGCCGCCATTAGCCGGATTAGAGAGGCTGTCGTGGCTACATGTGTTTCAGCCATCCGGCAGCCATTAGCCGGATTAGAGAGGCTGTCGTGGCTACATGTGTCTCAGCCATCCGGCCGCCATTAGCCGGATTAGAGAGGCTGTCGTGGCTACATGTGTCTCAGCCATCCGGCCGCCATTAGCCGGACTAGAGGGGCTGTCGTGGCTACATGTGTTTCAGCCATCCGGCAGCCATTAGCCGGATTAGAGAGGCTGTCGTGGTTACATGTGTTTCAGCCATCCGGCAGCCATTAGCCGGATTAGAGAGGCTGTCGTGGTTACATGTGTTTCAGCCATCCGGCAGCCATTAGCCGGATTAGAGAGGCTGTCGTGGCTACATGTGTTTCAGCCATCCGGCCGCCATTAGCCGGATTAGAGAGGCTGTCGTGGCTACATGTGTTTCAGCCATCCGGCCGCCATTAGCCGGATTAGAGAGGCTGTCGTGGCTACATGTGTTTCAGCCATCCGGCAGCCATTAGCCGGATTAGAGAGGCTGTCGTGGCTACATGTGTTTCAGCCATCCGGCAGCCATTAGCCGGATTAGGGAGGCTGTCGTGGCTACATGTGTTTCAGCCATCCGGCAGCCATTAGCCGGATTAGGGAGGCTGTCGTGGCTACATGTGTTTCAGCCATCCGGCAGCCATTAGCCGGATTAGGGAGGCTGTCGTGGCTACATGTGTTTCAGCCATCCGGCCGCCATTAGCCGGATTAGAGAGGGATCATGGCGGTGGCTGGTTGCTATGCGACCATGGCGGTCAGGGAGCGTGTAAAGACCAAGGTGTTTGTGACCTGCTCCCTGAGGTTTGTAACCTGCTCCCTATGGTTACACCTGATGGGTAACGTGCTTTATGGGTATAGGGAAGAATCCACCCACTCCCCTACAACTCTTACTGCGCCCCCCCCCCCCCCCCCACCCCCCATTACATGTACTAAGGGCACAAGTCATGTACAGATTTTAAACAGGATTTACACGTTACCCTACTGCTACCCTACTGCTCTACTGCCAACAGGTCTGTACCACTGATTTACTTCTGTAACTTTGCTGAATGGCTGGGCATGAGGAGTAGAATGTCACGAGCTGCAGAAGCCCGGGTCAGGGAGCGGCTCTGGTGAGCTGCTCAGCTGGTGTTACCCCGAGCAGCTCGTACGTAGTGTAGTAAGGTGTTGACCCCCTCCCCAGTCGTCATGGCCGCCATGACGTTACCATGACGACCCAGACCTCCCACAGAGACGGCCTGCGTCCTCCTCAGTCTCCAACACAGGCAGTCTGTGTGGTACTGTGATGGGAGAGTGGGAGAGGTACAGGGAGTGTGCTGGGAGAGTGAGAGGTACAGGTTGGTCGCCCCACCTGGTGGTCGTTACAGGTGCAGGTAATTCACGCCGCCATCTTTACCCCTTTAAGGGCCGCATAGTGCTTTAATGTACCGTGCTCTTTGAACGCATCAGGCAGACTCCTCTGGAGTATATCAAGCTGTTGGGTTGGCATGATGCCCGGCGGCAGCACTGACAAATTACTAGCCAGGGCTGCATTCTTGCATCATGACGGCAAAGGGAGTGTTGGCACTAAAGCACTATGCAGTCCTGGAAGGGTTAATGCCGAACGCGCACCCTAGAGGGCGTGGCGGCCTCGTTGTGGCTGCGGCATGTAGCCTCGAAGCAGGGTTTGATCAGCTGAGGTGGCGGCTTGTTGTAGCCTCGAAGCAGGGTTTGATCAGCTGAGGTGGCGGCTTGTTGTCCTTGCGGTACTACAGGGGGATCACATGGGGCGTCCGCGCCAAAACAATCAACTCTCTCTGTGACATGAATTTCTTTCTCTTCTGCCCTCCTCTATTTCAACATACCCAATGCGAACAAGATGGGATTCCCTTCTGCAGTTCTCAAAGGAAGGTTTGACTGTATGTTAATGTAAAGCATTGCCATTCGGTTATCCCTCTTAGGATGACAGACATGGATGCCGCCATGGCGAGTAGACTCCCCAGGGCTGCATTTATGTATCGTGAGACTAAAAACACAGCTCATTAAACTACTATACGGCCCTTATGGTTCTGATGATTGAAACTCCAGCAGAATATGCTTCCATCACTCTCAACTATTAAAATAATGATAATACCAGCACCTGAAATACTTCTCTAGACTCTTGACTTAGTCTCCGGAGCAAACACTAGCAACATCGAGATATTACAGAGATGCTATTTTTCTTACTTTTGCAGGAATTCCTACTTTTTGGCTGGGATTTCTGTATTAGATTATGTTGATTCCTTACAGAAAAAATTAACGAAAAGTACATGAATTCCTACTTTTTGTCGATGACCGACTCGCATCTCTGGACTCATATAAAAGACTCAGGATAGCTTACGATCAGAGCCTATGAAATACGATAAATATTGATATGTTCAGCAAATACTGACCCTGTCCTCTCCTTCCGCACAGATGAGATGATGAAAGTGGCAGAACGACTAGAGGGCCCCTTTAACATAGAGGCGGTGGTGGACCCCATCGACGTCAAGATCTCCGATGCCATCATGAACTTCCAGGAGAACGGAGAGACGGTCACCACAAAGGTAAGGTTCTTAGATTTGGCAATAAGGCCACCTTTTTTTGATAACTTGGATTACGGGCTTTTTGCTCCAAATTTTTGGAAGGGCAGAGGCAAAACAAAAAAAAAAAGCTGCCCTACGGGGGGCACCAGATCACAAAAATTTCCCGAAGGGCAGAGGCAAAAAAAAAAGGCATGGAAAATCTCATTTCTGGGCAATCTAATGAAGATATATTGAGAACTATACCCAATCTGAAAGGCCTCATTCTACCTTTTTCTGATCAACATGTACTTCTTTTTTTTTGGGAGTAAAATTCTCAAAAAATCTCGGAGGGGAAAGGTAAAATAAACCAAAAATGCTTTTCTTTTTTTTGCAAAATGCCAAAAATCTCGGCGGCGGATCCGTAATCCAAGTTATCAAAATAAAACGGCCTAACTAGTGAGTCTACTCGCCAGGGCTGTATTCATGCATCATGCAGGCTCTTGGGGAGTGTACCAACACCATAGGATCGGCTTGATGTTGCTTGAATTCATGGACTTGAAATTCATCAAGCGCTAGTTCACTTATACTGGTCATTACAGCAATGCATTAAATCCAGTATAATTAGATGTGGTCCTTAACCCTCTAAGGACGGTATAGTACATTAATGCATCATGTTTTTGGTCGTCATGATGCATGAATGCAGCCCTGGCGAGTGACTCACCAGAGTTGCATTCAAGCATCATGCCGACCAACCCTATCGAAACGGCCGACCCTACTTTTTTTCATGCAATTATTATGCAATTTTAATATTTTTACTTTTTTTAGGGTCAATTTTAGGTTTACAAAAATTTTGATTTCCCCCTCCTCTCATTTTTACAGAATTTTGGTACAGTAGAGGGGCTGTGAAAAAAAACCTTTAATAACGAGAGAAAAAATCCGACCTACCGACCCAAGATTTTCATCCCATGTTACCTGAAACAAACATTTTTTTAAATTCGGCCTAAAGGGTGAAACTATCAGCAGCAGAATAACATACAACTGTCAGTGTAAGAGAACAGAGCCCTGGGTGTGAGTGCTGAGGGATGGAGGATACACCCTGGGGGTGCTGGGGTTATAGACCAATGCAGCAAGAAAGGGTGACTTTTTCATAATAAAGTTGTGTTTACGTTGGTTTTAGCAGAATCTTCATAACATTGTCTGTAATATGCTGTGTTGTAAACATATCATATATTAGGAGACTCACAGGATAATTATCTCTCAAATAGTGTATATTAGAATGGAGGATTTTGAGGTTATATTTATGTATTTGTTGGTCAAGCTTCAGAAATGTTCAAAAACGTCATCAGTAACTTTTCTGAAAAGTCAACTTTTCTTGCTGCATTGGTCTATAGGAGGTGCTGGAGGATGCAGGTGTTGGCGCAATGCTCACCTGGTTCCCACTGTAACACTTAGGTGTGTAGTTATTCACGGCCTAGAGTAAACCAGGTATAGGGTTTGAGGTCGTGTGTGTGTGTGGGGGGGGGGGCTCCCTAGACGCGGGGGGGGGGGGGGGGGTTACTCAGTATACGAGACTAGCATATCCTAGTCCTTCAGCTAGTCGGGGGCTAAACCCCATCTCTTTATCAGATTAATCCCTGTCTTTGATACCTGGGACAAAGGGACTGGTAAGAAATTTACCCATAATGCACTGCGCTGGAGTTTAACCAGAATGCATTGCTTCGAGTCAAGATGGCGGCCCCCACAGCCTAATGCGCTAGTCCCGTATATGAATGGGTACCAACTGCAGTAGCAACCCAGAAGAGCTGTCTCTGTGCACCTGTTGAAGCAAGAAAAAAAGGGGGGGGGGGCTGTCAATCACATAAAACGAGACACAAAGGGGCTGTCAATAACTGGAAAGTACTGAATCAGGGGCTGTCATGATTGATATGGAAGTAATTGACCCTTAGATTTCATACATGACTTGAGCAAATCTGTATAATTCCAAAACAACCTATTGTTAAATGAATGAGGCCTCTTAACAGGCTGTTTCGCTCTTGGCACCTATACTGAAACAGCCAGTGAGCCTAGGTCGCTGTTGGTACCTATACTAAAGGAGCCAGTGAGCCTAGGTCGCTGTTGGTACCTATACTAAAGGAGCCAGTGAGCCTAGGTCGCTGTTGGTACCTATACTAAAGGAGCCAGTGAGCCTAGGTCGCTGTTGGTACCTATACTCAAAGAGCTAGTGACCCCCCCCCCCCCCCCCCCTAGACTGCTCCTCCTCAGTAGCACCTCCTCCGTCAACGCCACAACCCGCACCTACAGCTAATACAGTGCTCCACAGACGAGATCAGATCTACTGCTAGACTGTTCCAGCCCCGGCGTAGTACCTGACCCCCCCCCCCCCCCCACACACACACACGCCTCACCTGTAGACCTACATGGGGTGCTAGGGTAGATTCCCCATGAATCGGAAACATACCGTGAGCAGGGGCGTGGCAAGCAGTTTCAAAGTCGGGGAGACAAGTAGGGCTTCTGGCCATTTTTGAGCTCGACCTTTCAGCTTTGACCTCTTTTATTAAATTTAGGGTTGGCCAAAACTGGGGGGGGGGGGGGGGGGGGTGAGTTGGACAGTTGACATTCCCACTCGTTTTACTGTTAGCGCCAACAAGCCCCAACTCTCATTGATCATAGATAGCGGTCTCACCTAGATGTGGGCCACGTTTTGCCAACTTTCCCACAGCCGACCCTGTGGCCTGCATACCCCCTAACCTTACTACATCTTCCCACCCTATACACCCATGCGGCAAGAAAGGCTGACTTTTTTCATAATAAAGTTGTGTATCCGTGAAGTTTATCAAATCCTATGTTGCGAATATCTCATATCAGGAGATTCACAGGATATTTATCCTTCAAAGACGTTAAATTAGAATGCATACTTAGAGAGTATTTGTTAGTTACACTTCAGAAATGTTCCAAAACTTTACTAACAACTGAAAAGTCCCCCTTTCCTTGATCTATAGCCGTAACGCCCCAAGCCCTATAGACTTCCCACGCTACCCAATCTACGGTGTGAATAGTCTCTCGCCGTCAGACCCGCCCACCCGTGTCCACCCGCCCGAGCAGGGTCTGACCCAGTGCCTTATCAGGCCTGGGGACGGCGTTGGCTTAGCAGTACTGTCTCCCAGCAGATATTGGTCTATATCTATACCATTACTAAATATCTGCTGGAGAGTGATACGCATGGGCGCCGACTGGTCACGCTACACTCGCCAAGCATATCCTTTGTCACGGCTATGCTTGAAGAGTGTAGGTCCTCGCTGCTGCTGGCCCCCAGTCTGTAGTGATACAGACGGGGGCCGAGTCTACGGTGTGAACGGAAACAAACATAGATACATACATACAGGGGTGTTTGTGTCTGTATATGTTGGAAAACTAGCCGTTACGTTTAAACCTGGTTTAAATTAGAGGAGAGGTTGCTCATTTGCTGAGGCTACCTGTGTGGGCCTTACTGTAACTACTGCACAGCGCATAACTACTGCACATAAAAGAATGCCTGCTTGGATTGATTTAATCCAGCAGATCTCTGATATTAAGGACCTCCAATCCTGTTATCTGAATTCTTTCTAAAACATCGAAAATCAATGAAAATCTAGAATGAGCCAAATGTGACATACCATAGATCGTTTACAAATAATCAGAAACAGACCGGAAGTGGCCTTCCTTCCTACCGGTAGTAGAAGTGCATCACTTTGGTTCAAGGAGAACTATGTCAGCTGGAGTCCCCCAAGGGTCAGTGTTTGGTCCACGAAGGTATGAGTCCCTCACGCCCCCTGGTGAGTGAGTACCGTACTGAGCAGCTCACACCTGTGCTAGCCCTTTAAGGACGGGACCCTAATGCATCATGTCCTTGATCGTCATGATGCATGAATGCAGCCCTGGCGAGTAACTCAACAGCGCTGCATTCAAGTATCATGAATGATGATGACCCTACAGGGTTGATATGCGTCCAACAGGCCCGCATGATGCACCAATACAGCACTGGTGAGTTACTCACCAGGGCTGCGATGGTGCATCATGACGACAAATGTTGGTTTTTAGCGACATGCCGTCCTTAAAGGGTTAATGTACACTACAGGACCCCACCTGGTGACCTTCACCTCACCTCGGTGACCTTGGTCTTCAAACAAACCCTGGAGGCGGACAGGTGTCTCTAGTGTAGTTCTCTGTGTGATGCAAACCATGTCCTGGGCACATCTCTCACACTCTACACACCCGTCCGATCTATAAAGCCTTTGACATGTTCAACATACTCAACAGTACAGGTATCTAGATCCGGCTGGGCATGGGGGATCCTGATCAGTGTTGATTGATAAAGTCACGTCGCCCAGAGAATTCAAAGATGGCTGTTCAAATGTAAACAAACAGCCGTTTTTGATGACGTCACAGGCCGTTAAATACGGCTATGGGTGTTAAATACGGCACTCCTTGGTTATATCAATAAAGATGTCGTATTTGATTTAAAAAAACAACAAAAAAAAACTGTAGAGCACTCCTAACCCGCTCGTCTAACTAGCTCCTCTTTCTCCACTTTACACCCCACCTTAACCTACACCAGCCTTTATCTACCCCCCCCCCCCTCCCCCTTACCCCTACACCACACACCTCAGGGTGGGCCTGAATGGTCGCTACGTGAGTTACCGCTCCCGCCGCCGGCCGGGGTCAGTCTACGGAATGCGCATGTCAACTTCCGGAACGCGGCATGCCGGGTGGGTGTGCGGCAGGCGCTACCCATAACTCCCCGCGGCAGGAGGCGTTTGTCGGCGCTCATTAGCTCTTCCTCCAGGGTGTTGGGGGTGGTGTGAGGGGGGGGGGGGGTACTAAGGGTGGCCCACCCAGCTGGGGTCGGGCGGTCTGACCCTCACAATGTTGAGTGTTACAGGCCATACTATATAGTGAACGTCTAGAAAGTAAGGTAAAGTTGGGGTTAGTATACGAGTTGCTTTCCTCAGAGCCCACCCCCCCACCCACCCACCCACCCTGTCATGGCCATGGCAACATCCCTATGTCCTGACTTTTGTGGGGTTAAAACTTAACTTCAAGTAATAAGATGGTGCCTAACCTTTACACAGTTGAAGACAAAAATGGCCAAAGACGAATCCGCATTTGGGGGGATAGATCTATCGATAAAGTATTTCTTAAAATCTCTGAACGACCCAATGCAGTGGCAGCTCTTAGAGCACGGCGTAGTGGGTAGAATAGATGCAAAATGGGTGGGTGAGGGGGGGGGGGAGGGTGGCACCATTGTTGCACATTCACGGTGGTGCCCCCTGGCGGTGGGTCCACGAACTGCTCACCGTGTGTGTGTGTGTGGGGGGGGGGGGGTGTAGCTCCAACCAGGGTGAGTTAAAAACTGTAATGTACTGTAATGCCCCCTCCACCACCACTACCACCACTACCAGCATGGAGGGGTCCCACTACCCGGTCGATGCGCGCGCAGCACAGCCATGGATGAAAGAAAATGATCTTCTTATCTCTCGCTGCCCGGATCGAAATGGTCCATTACGCCGTGCACAGGATGGGAGCGAGGCGCGCCCAGATCAGAACGAGGCTGAGGTCAGGGGTCACGTGGCCGCCCGACGCATGCGCAGACAAGGGGGCACGATGAATGGGCTGATAGCATGGTGAGGGGCCCGTGAGGTGGAGGAGGGAGGGGGGAGGGGGGTCTCCACAATGGCCGCTATCTCATCCCTCTGTAGGATGGGTCGGCCATAGTTATCTACATTGTAGCACCTCCTATTCAGGTATGTGCCTTTAGTGACGCCTTTCCTGTGGGCAGAATGTGATAACTGGAGGACCCCGGGGGCCGCTAGCCGCCTACCTCAGCCCCCTGATGGAATAACGTCAAAGCCATTCTTCACTGGGTGCCTGTTCAGTGGCGTAGGAAAAGGGGGGGGGGCCAGGGGGGCCCGGGCCCCCCCAATCAATGAGGAGGGGGGGCCCGAATATGTTTGGGCCCCCTCCAAAATTTGTCAAGACCATAATAAAATTCAAACTATTTACCAATCCTTACCTCTCCTGCTTAGGGACAAAGTGGAAACAGATGGGCCTGGACCCCCAATCTGAACTAAAGGGGGCAAAAAAATATGTGTTTGTATACTATACAATATACAAGTGTATATATGATACATCATGCGTAAAGGCCGATATCTAAATTTGGTTGGTCTGCCCCCCCCCCCCCCCCCTGGGCCCCCCCAATAAAGATTTGCTTCCTACGCCTCTGCTGTTATAGGGTACTATAGGGTCTAGGGCAGCCCTCCGTGCCTACAATGGAGCAGGCGGCCTGGGTATAACGGGACTAGCATATCCTGGTATCTCAGGTAGTTTGGGGCTAAACCTGTTTCTCCTTATGATCGAGCTCATCCCCTCCCCTCACACTTGGAACAAAGGGAATGTATACTCTATCTAGGGTGTGAAAATAAGAAATTCTCCCATGATGCACTGCTCTAGAATCGGGGGCCTAACCACAATGCATTGCTCTGAGTCAAAATGGCGGCCTCCATATCCTAATGTGCTAGTCCAGCGGGCTAAGGTGAAATATAGCGGGGATGAGACCTCCTCAGTTCTCCTAATATCGCTCAGGCATCAGCATGCCCCAGTACTGATGCCAGCCCCATACCATCTCGTGTCCCGCCCACAATATCATACAGGCAGCCTACCGCCTCTCATTAGAAGTTTGGCTAGAGTGCTGAAACTTTCAATCATACCTCCTGATCATATGGACCATAATGGTATCGATAGCTACTGGCAACTTCCCTGTGCAATGTAGATTCTCTTGTCGTACAGTTCAATTTGTACTTTCCAAGCATGTTAAGCCCTTTATTGGCGTACAATTTAACACTTACTCTCACCAACAAAGAATGATCAGAGGCGTTATCATTAATGACTACACAACTGCACTCAAAAGAGATACTTGGGCGAAATAATTTTCCAACATAGATGAACGCCTTCCGACGTGGTTCCCACAAGTCACACTAGGTGGCGGCACAGCTACAGAGGCTGCTGGTTCTTGTGAATGTCATCAGGGGGCACCACTAGCTGAAGACAGGATAGTTCCTGTGGTCGCCACAAGGTGGCAGGTCCGGCCTGTACTAGAGCAAATCCCTGTGAAACTGAAACATGCATACACATACAATACATCTCTCTACACCTTTATTTATGCCCTACCAATTTACTGATGCTTGCTGTATTCCAAGATCATTTATGATAAAATAAATACACATTTGCAAACTAAAGGTAACTAACGGTCCTCCTTTGTACCTCCAGGTGTTCTCGGGCTGCGGCCAGCCCTACATGGGACGCAAGAAGCGCTCCACCTCCGACGTGCAGTCAGACAGCAGCTTCCCCAATGGAGACCACAACTCGTGGAAGGCCTCCAGACGCGACCCCCAGGTACGTGTGAAAATAGATTATTACTCTTGTCTATGTGTTTATTCATGTTGGAGCATGAACCATTTTTCATGGAGTTTCATAGAGTTAAGATTGTCCTGTGCTCTCATCTTTGGGGCTTTCATCATTCAATATATAAAATAAAATGAATAGGAACAGGACAAAGAATAATAATAAAAAAATAGTAGAAATGCCTGGGTGCTACGGTGACCTATATCGACACCCAGTATCATGTACATTCTTCCTTTCCCTGGTCCGTATGGGCCTTGTGAACCCGCTGACCAACTTTTGTCTGTTTTAGTTTTAAAACAATCTCTCTCTCTACCCCCCAGGTCCGCCCCACCACGGCGTTAGGTACCAGCTTGGACCGCCTGGTGCGCGACATCAAGTCCAAGATCCGGACGGCCAAAGACTTCTGGAAGGACATGCCGCACGCTGTGTGTAACGAGGTTGCCGCACCCATCACTGAGGAACACAAGTGCTGGAACGGACTCGCACGCGGAAGGTACGAAGCTTTATTTCATGTGGAAAAACAAAGTTACTATGCTTAAGTACTGGAAAAGGCCGTTCTCCACACCCCCGTGGAGAAACTGATTGTCATTCTCCATGGGTTGTTTCTCCATGAGGATGTCACTGAAACAGCTATGAAACCAACCCTTAAATGTCATTTTTGGATATGATTTATCAATAATTACATGAAATAAACACAGAGATCCACTCTAATCAGTCTGAACTCCTGGTTTCTCCACTTGTGGTTCCTTTGGCCACATCACACTTGGCTCCGCCTCGTGTGATATGGCCCAAGGTCCTACTCGTGGAGAAACCTGTCGTTCAGACAGATTATCGTGGACCTCTGTCTATTTAGCATCCCACACTATTGAATATTTGTCCCAAAATTGATGAAATCCACTTGTCATCCCTGTTTACAAGGGTCGCATAGTGGTTTAATGCGTTATGACTTTCGGCGTCATGATACATGAATGCAGAGTTGGTGAATTGATTCGAGAGGGTTATATTCATGTACATGACGACAAATGACATAATGAAGGATTAACCTTGGTGCCAGTTACTAAATGAAATCCTTTCATTGATGAAGGTATTTAGAATGCAATAATAGTGGTTGGAAATATACTGGAAGTGATGTAGCGTATGCTGTGGCCAGTTGCTACATGCAGTTTCTACACATGATTTTAGAGAAAAAGAAAAAAAATCAGAACAGAAGTACATTTATGATTCAATAATATATGATAGTAAGGCCGTTTTATTTTGATAACTTGGATAACGGATCCACCGCCGAGATTTTTGGCATTTTGCAAAAAAAAAAGAAGTATTTTTTTTGTTTTTTTTTACCTTTCCCCTTTTTTGAGAATTTTACAAAAAAAAACAGAAAAAAAAGTACATGTTGATCAGAAAAAGGTATAATGAGGCCTTTCAGATTGTAGTCTCTCGCAGTCAGACCCGCCCACCCGTGTCCACCCGGCCGAGCTGTACTATACAGACGGGGGCCGAGTCTATTCAGACTGGGGATAATTCTCAATATATCTTCATTAAATTGCCCAGAAATGAGATTTTCCATGCCTTTTTCTTTTCTTTTTTTGCCTCTGCCCTTCCAAAAATTTGGAGCCAAAAGCCCGTAATCCAAGTTATGAAAAAGGTGGCCTAATTAGGAAAAGTATTAACAAGGGCCATATGTTGACATTGCAGGTACATCCCTGAGGTGATGCGTGACGGCACCAAGAACCAGAACAGCAACCCGGAGGTGGACGTAGACGTACGGCACTCTAACGCCGTCATAGAGCAGCAGATACTCCAGCTAAAGATCATCACCAACAAACTGCGCAGCGCCTACAACGGTCACGACGTCGACTGGATCGACACAGGTTAGTGCCACAGAGAGGCCATTTTTCAAACAGAAAAACACACAGGAAAAGCGGATTGGCTCCTTTACTGGCAGTGTACTTGGACAAAAATAATAGAAATAAGTGTATTCAGACAAGAGTCTTGAATAAGTGCCAGGAGTACAGAATTAGGTATGAAGCACTGAAACCTGTGTCTTGAATAAGCGCCGGTCTTGTATGAGCACCGGGCGTAGAGTGGTTTTGAAACATATATCAGTAAGAAATTTGCAACAAGTTCAGACACCTATCAGGGTACAGATTCTATGACACAGGCTGTGATATAATACGGATCCAAATACCCAGAAATTCCTTAGTATTACCCCCTCCCTCCCCTCCCCCCACATCTGCTCCCCATTGTCTTCCAAGACTTAAGAGTAATATCTAGTAATTAACCAGTTTAGATGATAGTTTGATATAGCTCTGACACCTGTATCTCATGTATCTAACCTTGTATACCTCTTGCGCCCACAGCGGACACGTACTACGGCAGCGGTAGCGGAGACGGCAGCGGGTCGGGTGACGGCTCCGGGGATGGCTTCCGTCCGTCAGACGACATCTCGTTCCGGCAGTCGACATGGCAGCCACCGGTGGTCATGACGCGACGACCACCCGCTCGTGAAAACAACCCGTACACACACGACGAGCAGCCCTCGCGGGTGGAGTCGGCCGCCTGCTCCAGCCGCCACGCCTCCTACACAGGGCTCCTGTTGACATTACTCCTCTCACTCCTCCTGGTGGCATCCAGGGCAACTACAAAGTGCTGATGATGTCAGCAGTTCCTGTGCTCCGCCATTGCTGCTTTCCTTCGACGATAATAATAATAATGATAATAATTATAATTATTACGATTAAATGTTTTCCCAAGCTACACTCTCTATAACTTCTCCGGATGGGATAACGTGGGTTTAACGAGGATATCCCTCACAGTTTGGCATACGCGGATATTACGTGCCACCTATTGGATGTCAACATAAGACGTCGATTGAGACGTCGCTGGAAATGAGCGCTTGTGACGTCATCATCGGCTTGTTTTCATCGCACTTGTTACGTCGGTCCCACCATGGAATACTATGGGGCCATCCACCTCTGGACATCCCTCCGCTCCCATTGGTCAAGAGACATCACCTGACTATGACGTCACTATCGTGGTAGAATGGCGTTATATTCGAGCCAAAATCTGGACTCTTACGGCGACTGGCTCTTGATGTATACATCCGCAGAAGTGACCCAACTAGAGGAGAGAAGTGTAGATGACAGACGTGTGGTATTGTGACGGTTCTGTATGGCTGTAAATAACCGCGTCTACTCGATACACGAGCGACGCGACAACTTTGAGACCGTGTAATATTATCTTAGATGATGTTTACTCTTGTCACAGGTCTATATCACGTGTCTTGTATCATTGTGTGTACAGAGAGTGTGACCACGACCACGACAAGATGTGACGACTCACCATATCGCCGCCAGGTTCTGATATAAACACTCCCAAATAGGGCAGTGCACAGAAAAAGAAGCATGAAACAAAAATAATCAGAAAAAAAGGGGAGGGAAAAAATAATTATACAAAAATACTAATCTGTCAGATATTTATACATATTTTTCATGCATGATGGAGATGGAAACTATGGAGATATGTGTGTTTTATATTGCTATACTAGGCGCGGGGAGCGGACAAGGGTTGGTACCCTTACTCCTAGGTATTACTCAAGGGTCCCAACGAGCTATGTTCTATCCATATTACTATTTCACTCGCCGTAAACAGCGGTTAATGTTAAATATAAATAATCAATCATAAGGGTCGCACAAATCAAGAACATATTGCTATAACAATTTCTGGTTGAGACATAGTCACGCAGAATACTCTACGAAGCCAACCCTATTCCAGGCCGTACTGGTGTGATTTGTCCAACTGGTAACTTGTTACTGAAATTTAAGCCAAGTAAGCAATACCACAAAATAGGACAAAGCGCATCAACTTTTTCACTTTCCTACATAACCTTTAAGTCGCTGGCATTTTAAATTTCAAATACACAGGATTATATATTTATTGGTGATTTTCAACATTTTAGGGGTAAGAAAGAACTGATTTCCTGAGGTCCTCACATTGTCTACATATCCAGGTCCCTCGGAAAGATAAGGTTTACTAACCACAGAGAGTAGGGGAGGCCTGCTGCCGATATTAATATGTACATACCTTCACAAAGTGTGCATCCATTATTGAGGTACCTCCATGGAGGTATATATTATATTCACGTTATTATTACTCTATGTATAAAGGTGGCTTTTATTTACCTTTTAACACAGCCCCAAACACACTGGGGTAGAGGATACTACAATCTAGGCTTCACTCATAGCTAAGGTGGTTAGCAAGGTGTAGTAGGCCCAACCATGATCATTTATGTATAGTATGTACCCCATTGACAGTTCATCAACTCCCTATGAATGAATTCTATTTCTGCTACTTGTACCAAGGTTGTACTGTCCTTAATAATACACCCAGGATGGTGGGAAACATACTGTCCTGGTGACAATAGTAATACACCCCTATAAATACTATAGACCACAGGTTGGCTGTGGGAAAAGGTTGTTTTACTCCAATTCTGGGGAACTCTAGCAGTTCTGTTGCTGTTTTTAAGCTCAACAACGTGCGACGTTCTTACTCCTTTTAACACGTTTTACTGCATGAATTATACTTCAATTTTGTGATAATCATTACAAAAGCTTCTTTTTTGTAGTCATTGTCAATGTGAATGAATTTCGAGTTATTATACATAATTTTAATACAATTCTGATTGAATTTATTTTATACCTAGATTCTGAAGTTGTTAGAAGGGGCTTACTATAGATATGGTAAGACAGCATGGACGATCAGTGGTATGGGACATGAGTTGGCTATATGGGCCTGTAACAGTTAACACTGGGAGCCACCTAATAGTCGTGTATATATCCCACTGGGGACTCCCCTCAGTCCTATAGTGGTGCAGTATTTTAACGTCATGGCAATAAGCAGTATTGTTCCTTTTTACTACAATGAGCATATATTTAAATGTTTTAATGACTTAAATTCCACTCTGTAGCTGGCGGTGGGTAGCACTGCCTGGTTTGGCTACTGGCAGGGTCGGGTGGCAGAGGGTGGAATGTTGGACACATACTGGGTAGGATACAACACAATCTGGTGGTTAGCTTGGTAAGGTCTGCCCTTACTGGTAATCAGTGAAAGAATTATAATGTATAGAAGTTGAAGATGTGATACAAATGGAAATTAAGACAGGCTACAAGATGATTTCACTGGTGCTTAAGAAGGACGATTTAATAATAATAAACTTGAGGGGTGGGTTGGGTATTACTAAATAAGGACATAGAGGAAAGAGAAGTGACATGTAGGCTAATATATTATTATATGTAGATGTTCATTTATTAACCAAGGCACAGTTACATGTAATTATCATGTTACCCATTTTACCATGTAGACATCCGTCATCCATCATTATTACGTCATCATTATTACGTCATCTTTGTCGTCACTGCGTCCTACGTCATGCTCATATAGATCGTCACGTCATGGAGGTTGGAGATACTGCATGACTTTGTCCCGTCATTATTGTACAAGCGGCAGGCCGTGTGTATATGTGCCTCATGGTGCATGTGTATACTGGGTCCTCCCTGTGTGTGTGTGTACTACGGTAACTAGGGTGACCGTGGTAACTATGGTAACCATGGCGACTACGGTAACCATGGTGACGACGGTTACAGTGGTAACTATGGGAATCATGGTGACTATGGTAACTAAGGTAACCATGGTGACTACGGTAACCATGGTGACTATGGTAACCATGGTCGCTCCGGTAACCATGGTCACTACAATGACCATAGTTACTACGGTTACAGTGCTAATTACGGTAACCATGGTGACTATGGTAACCATGGTGACTACGGTAACCATGGTGACTACGGTTACAGTGCTAACTATGGTAACCATGGTGACTACGGTAACCATGGTGACTACGGTAACCATGGTGACTAGTGTTACAGTGCTAACTACGGTAACCATGTTCACTATTGTAACCATGGTGACCCTACTACACCCACACACAGGTGCCTCACACTCATCCTCACATACATACACCCCTTTACACAAAGGTTCACTCTCTAACCGTGTCTGACTGTAACTTGTATAGCTTGTATATGTAAGTGTAGACTATCCCCCTTTTTGTAATAATGATCATAGTAAATGACTGATGATGATGATTAGTACACAGGCTGTAGTGTATATTATTATAATTATTATTGAATTGAACCCCATTTCTGTCTTGAAGATATGACGCCCGGTGCTCGCCGGGCTTATGGAACTGTAAATGTGGAATACTAAGACGAGCATAACTTTGTTGTATTTAGCTGTGGCATCTTTCCGTGATTTCTTCAAGTTTAAAAACTATTCTCTGTTTGGAAATTGTCTCTAGAAGTGTCTGTTTCTACATACGTGTTATCCGTGGACCTAGCTGTTTTGGATTATTACCGGTACCATTATAATTACTATAATAACGTACGGCTGAGCTGAAAAGAAAATGTTTTTACCCCAAAAATACAGAAATTAATTGATATATTATACTGGAAATGAAAGTGAATAGGGCCGACCAGTTATGTCTACACCACAAAGACCAAGTAACACATGGAAGATGTTATTTTACTTTGAATAAAAAAACAGATCTTTATACACGTTTGTGTTGTGCTTCATTCTTCCATATATTAGAACTTTAAAAAATCTTATCATATAAGTACATGTACATACCGAACCATCTTGTATAAATGCCCAGCGCTTATTGATTTTGAGGCATGGTTACCCATGGCGCTTATACAAAACAAGCACTTATTTAAGTATTGATTTTAGTGCTTAACATATATTTGTTACTGGACATCGATTCTCTGTCTCTTTGTAGCTCTATAGTGATCGATGCCCAGTTTTATACTTCAGACCAGTGGCTCATTTTGGCTGTTTTTCGCCTCACAGATTGCTCCTAGCGCAAAATCCTGACTAGGTGTCAATATATTCTCTATGCCAATGTGTAATATGAGGGTAGAAAACAGTGGAACCTCAGTTAGAAAAAATCCTACTGAACAGTTTTTGAGAAAATTAGGGTTTTGTTGCCCTTTTTTGCTGTTTTTAGTACATTTCCTACATAACCCGTGAACGTCAGCATTTCTCAATTTTCAGGTATTTAGAATTAGAATTTGACATTTTTTTATTCGCAGTAGGATTCCTGAATACCGAGCCATTCTAGAAAAGCTATTCTTTGGAAAAAATACTTAGTATTTCTTGATGATTTTCGTTGCACAAATTTAGGTTGTAATATAAAAACTGCATTGTCATCCAATCAAAGTGTTTGTGCACTGTTGATGGTCACCCCCTCCCACCCTCTTCACTGTGCATTGAAGGAGAACAGGCAGGGGAGGTACACGTGTCTGTATATAGCTGTTGACCTGGGTGCTGGGTGCATTTTTAATTTATGGGGTGCCAACTGTTCATGAAAGAAAATTCAAATAGATTTTTTTTTTTTAGTATCAGATTAATGCAACTACAAGTCGTGATAGCACTTAAAGCATTCTATTTGCATTAATATGAATGGTGGCCACCTTATGGGGTGCCAAATATTCATGAAAGAAAAATTGATAAGAATTTGTTTTTTATTAGCATTAAATTGATGCAACTACAATTCGAGATTGCATTTCAAGCATCGGGGCATTCAATGAATGGTAGTCATCTTAAATATATGGGGTGCCAACTGTTCATAAATAAAAAAAAAGAATAGAATTAGTTTTTTTATTAGTATCAGATTAATGCAACTACAATTTGTGATTGCACTTAAAGCATTGTGGCATGCAATGACTGGTAGTCACCTTGAATGTATGGGGTGCCAACTGTTCATGAAAGAAAAAAAAGAAAGTTTTTTTTTTAAGAATCAAATTAATGCAACAGCAACTCAAGATTGCATTTAAACATTATGGCATTCAATGATTGGTGGCCATCTTGAACCTATGGGGTGCCAACTCTTCATGAAAAAAACAACTAAATTGGATGTTTTTAACAGTTTAAAATTAATGCAACTACATTTCAAGATTGCATTTAAAGCATTGTGGCATTCAATGAATGGTGGCCATCCTAAACCTATGGGGTGCCAACTGTGTTTGAAAAAGGTATCAAATAGAAATGTTCTTATATAGATATCAAATTAATGCAACTACAATTCTTCATTGCACTGAAAGCATTGTGGCATTTACTAAATGGTAGCCATCTTGAATGGGTTGAATGAAGGAAAAATCAAATAGGATTTGTTTTTTTGATAGTATCAAATTAATGCAACTACAATTTGTGATTGCACTTAAAGCATTGTGGCATGCAATGACTGGTAGTCACCTTGAATGTATGGGGTGCCAACTGTTCATGAAAGAAAAAAAAGAAAGTTTTTTTTTTAAGAATCAAATTAATGCAACAGCAACTCAAGATTGCATTTAAACATTATGGCATTCAATGATTGGTGGCCATCTTGAACCTATGGGGTGCCAACTCTTCATGAAAAAAACAACTAAATTGGATGTTTTTAACAGTTTAAAATTAATGCAACTACATTTCAAGATTGCATTTAAAGCATTGTGGCATTCAATGAATGGTGGCCATCCTAAACCTATGGGGTGCCAACTGTGTTTGAAAAAGGTATCAAATAGAAATGTTCTTATATAGATATCAAATTAATGCAACTACAATTCTTCATTGCACTGAAAGCATTGTGGCATTTACTAAATGGTAGCCATCTTGAATGGGTTGAATGAAGGAAAAATCAAATAGGATTTGTTTTTTTGATAGTATCAAATTAATGCAACTACAAGTCAAGATTGCATTTCAAGCATCGGGACATTCAATAAGTGATAGCCATCTTGAATCTATGGGATGCCAACTGTTCATGAAAGAAAAATAGAATAGATTTTTTTTTATTAGTATCAAACTACTGCAACTGCAATTCGAGATTACATTGAAAGCATGGTGGCATTCAATCAATGGTTGCAATCTTGAATTTCGAAATGAACATACACACAGACATATAGGCATGAACATGGTGTTCTCCTTCATATAGATATTCATGGATTTCTACTTCTAAAAAATATAGCTTTCTGTTACATGGATGTCGATGTCCAGTTTTAGATATATATCCATATAGTGCATTGGAGTGCTATAATGTTGGACTGCTGTATATTTGAATATCCTAAGACGGGCGCTTACTGTGAAAGTACTTATATTCACGGGTGTAAATTTTCTGTGAGGTGGCAAAAAAGACTAATTCACGGGTATTTAATCCATATATTTCATTTCCGTGAATATAGCGAAAAAATATATATACCCAGCGAAATAAAGTACGACCACAGTATTCAATACCCGGTGTCTAAACCCGATGGTATGGTATATGTATGGAGTCAATGTAATATCCAATTTTAAAAAAGTGCCCTTACTTAGTTCGATTCAACCTTTAGAGGAATGAAACTGCAACTTAAACAAAAGTTTATTACCTGATTAAAGGCAGAAAAGTGGTAGATTCTGTAACAAAATATTGTTGTAGCTGAATATCTGCTCGAAAATAGTACGCTTTTCGGTATGGATCGGTACTTGATGCAGTAATAAGCCTGGGCTCCACTAGGGCGACACCATCCCCTGCGAAATGGTGCGATCCTTTTAATGTTTTGTTTTTGTATATTTCGCTTCATTTCGCGGCTGTTTCGCCCTATGTAACGCCAAAAGCAGGGCGACACTCAGGGCGACACTGATGCGAAATTGAGCGAAATGAAGCAAAATGAAGCGAAATCAGGCGAAATCAGGCGAAATGAAGCAAAATATGCAAATCAAAACATAAAAAAAGATCGCATGGTTTCGCAGATGCCCGTGCCGCCCTAGTGGAGCCCGGGCTATAGGGCTGCTTTAAAAAACATAGGTTAGGAAAAAAGCATTTTGTGGCTAACAATAACTATTTATGATAGAAGTGATTAGTCTGGAAATTTGACATATAGTATAGGGCAGGGTAATCTACATTCTGATTGGATGAGAGACAGGTATTGAAACATCAGGAAATATCTCCAGCCAATAGGAAGCCAGCTTACAAGGGCTGGAAAGGAGCTGAAGAAGCATTATATTTGCATTGAATTGCATTGAAATTTCTTTTTATTTATACTGAATGGCAGGTAGGTCAGAGACCTGTATTCTCCTCTATCCAGTCAATGGAGAGATTGCAGATATGAAATGTTGTAATGAGCAGTAGACATATAAATACAATAATCAAATAAATGTAGAGGCATAGGCTTAGAGCCATGACTTAGTGTAATAGTGAAAGTGGTTAGTGTAGCTTATATTGTGGGAAGGCAGATGGAAAAGCCTTATCGGGAGGATGGTAAATCCCAATTTTGGACTGATGTTATTGTCCAGGTTAAATGATGGTCAGTCATTCAACAGTAGTCAATGGTAGATATAATTATCTACATCTCATTTTTTACAGCTTGTCGATCGGACAATTATTAAGGATCATAGCGAGAAAGCCATGAAAGATTGATTTAGATACACTAAACTCAGTTTTTTTTTCTTTAAATATATCCGAAAAGTTCCACCTCATATTAGAAAAGTCCAGTTCCACCATTGAAATCATTGCGTCAATTTCCACCATACCTAAAAACGAACCGCCCCGCAAAGAGGGCTAGTTACGGGGCTGTAAATGGGCTCATAGGAGTAATGGCATGAACTTTTACAACTAGCCCAAAGGCTACGGACTATGTAAAATAGACGCATCCACACTGAATTCTCAAATTAGTTTAAAGCTGCAGTAAATAATCATGAAGGTGACCCTGCCAAATTCTGGGCCATAATTAACAACCTACTAGGTAAAAGTTTGTCTGGTAAAGCAGCCATTCATTTGAAGGACAATGATGGCGATGTCTTTCAATCGGACAACACCAGCAACTACATTAACAACTTCTATGGCAACGTAGGGGCCAAACTTGCTAACAAGTTCACCCATCTTCCGGGAGACGCTAATCCTCGTGACATTCTAATTAACCCTGAATAAACTGAAGGAGAGTTTCTTTTAAGACAAGTCTTAATAAAAGATCTAACAGCCTTCATTAAGAAAATTAATAGGAAGAAAGCCTCATGCGTAGATTACGTAAATGCTAATGTTATGAAGGATTATCTACTGCTTGTTATCCCTCAGCTCAAGTTACTAATAGATAACTGCTTTGATAAAGGACTTTTCCCTGACAACTGAGCCAAAGGGACTACATTCCGATCCCCAAGAAAAGGGATCTACAGAACCTTAGTAATTGGAGGCGAATTACATTACCAATAATGAGTAAACTTATGGAAAGGGTTGTGCATGGACAACTAATGCACTGCTTACTTGAATAATCTACTGTCCAAAATCCAGTTTGGTTTCACAATGACCAATAGTAAGCGATCCGACCTGTCATGCCTTTCTTTTCGCGGTGCCCCAAGGATCCAACCTGGGGCCCCTATTCTTTGCAGCCTACATTAATGACATGCCAAAAGCCGTTGAAAATTCCTATTAGAGTCATACTATATATATGCAGATAGTTTATACTGAGCAATACATTTTGGATGTAAAGGTAGGTGCATTTTGTACTGAAGCAACATTCAGTAAAATCTCAGATGGCACCACGGAGCTGTTGCTGGACTAAATATATGGAATACTTCCAGCAATCTATTTAACCATACATGGTTGTTCTTGCATAAATCGTTCCAAGTTGATAGTCTATGATCGGGTGCAATCTATGACTGGTTACAATCTATGAACGGGTGCAATCTATGACTGGTTTGAGAAAAAACGGTTTATTTAGGGCAGATGTAGATAGAAATGGGTGAAAAGTGTAAACAGAAGTTTAACACTTTATATTACTAATTTTATTTCATTTCTTTTATACATCTGCCGTATAATTGCACCCAGTCATAGATTGCACCTGGTCATAGACTTTCAACTTGGATCGATCTGGTGAGACACAGCCATGTATGTTTCTTTGAATTAAGGCTAAAAAAGAAGATGTATTTCAGGTTACATAGTCTGAAAATCTAGGTAGGGTAGGTTGGATTAAAAAAAAGAATTAAATAAAAAATAAAAATTCGCCTGAAAAATAATAACTTTAGTGCCCACTCGCTGACAGCGTTGACTCATGGACCAAGGGTAGACACTAACGCTGGCCCGGGAGCCAATGCCCCGTAGGTCTCGGATGATGAATCCGCTTGCATAAACCAGGGCTATAGAGAGTCAATTGTTTCACAGTGTTGAAATCAATATTTACCTTGATATATATTCAAAGTTTTAACGATTGACTAAGTGGCCTGGTACATTAGAGCTGGATACATAGTTACACAGGAGGTACTCATATCTACAATGTCTAAGTGTTGTTTTGGCTTCATATGCATAATATGCACACCTCTGACAAAAGCATGTATTGAGTAGTAAGTACCTTAAGTGATATTGGCATTAAGTTGATAGATAGTTTCCATTTACACCTGTTTGCCATACATAATGCAAGGGGCAGACAGGTGTAGCTATTATGTGATTACAATAAGCTGTCAGTCCTCCAGGTGACCACTTAGACCTACTCAGCCTATGCACATATATTATGAAATTTACTTCCAGTATATGGTCAATAGCAAATAGCTGTTCGAGGTATCTTCTGCTGCAAAAAAACACTTGTTTTTCAATGTAATTTAGTGTTGACTAAATTTATTGCTTCTAGCCTGCACTTAGATTGCTACGAATGCATATGTGTTTACAGATAAGGTGTATTAGCCATATCAAATATTCAGAATGGCTTCAGAGACAGCCATTGAAATTGATGATGGCTTAAGTGAGATTTACATCTATAGGTGGTTAACACATTGTTCCCACTCACTCCATAAAGTAATTAAAAATTCAACGGACTAATGGACTGGCTTAGTGTTAACAAAAGGCCAATTTTGTTTGATGACAACTTGAGCAGTAATTGTTTATATCATAGACCGTCATGAACTGTCTGTATGAGGTTCTCCAGGTATTGTCCCGCAGTGAAAATGGCACACAATTGGCATGTTCAGGCCTTGATCCTGATCTCAATAGTCATTGTTGGTAAGTGTATTATTTTAATATCTACATGTAATTTAAATGGCTCAAATCGATATTCATGTCAATCCACCCTTTTATCTTGTTAATACTTCCTGCCCCTCTCTATAAATGTTTGGTTTCTGCAGGTTTAAGCCTCTAAGGCACATCTATGTAACATACTGCATTATTATCTACAATATGCTACATTTTAACTGCATATTGTAGATATCATGAAGTGGAGTTGGTCCAACTGTTGTGCCGTCTAAACAAATATCAAATCAAATCAAATCAGGTTGTGAAGGCTGCGACACTACTTATGATGGTGTATGCTACACTGTAACATCTACTGCAATGAACTATGCTGATGCTGTCTCCCACTGTACCTCCACCGGTGGACAACTGGCTGTCTTTGACAATTACAGTGAAATGCAAGATGTACTTTTAGCCATGAAGTCCCTACTATTAACAACATTAGGGTAAGATTTAGTTCTCTTGGAGATTGGATGTTATTTACAGCGTATAAAAGACATTGATTTTACAATTCATCAGCCAGCGTCCCAATGCTTCACACTCACTGCCGATAACTGATGACTTTATCCTCAATTCAGTGCTATTCTCACAAATCATACTAAACCATAAGAATCATATACATATATACCATTAGCAGGGAGGTACTCTAGACCCTGCCATACGTTTATTTGCGTGGCATTTTTGCAACGCAATTTGATTAGCGGGTGACTCGTAATGCTTAAGTACTGAAATCGGTCTGAATACAAATCACAATGCTGAAACAGTGATCGAAAATGGGCTATTTTATATACTGCAGGTTGCTTTTTTCCAAAATATGGTAGTGGTCCAATAGGGGAAAACTCGATTATAAAATATTATACAAGTCCTATTTCATTGAAATTGGCATTGTAATTATCAGACATAAATTAAGAAAGTAGGATTTTATAGCTAAGTAATTTTTAGGAGCATGTGTATATCATGCTCCTGTTCATGTGGCTATATTTTTCCCCCTTGTAATGCGGCTTGTAATATGGCTGCAGTCCAATGCCCCCTCCCCCCCCCACCCACCCAGCCGTGACTTGAGTGGGAGGTACTCTTCCGCGAAAATTTACACCCGTGAAAATAGTACTTTCACAGGACTCTATGCCCCCCCCCCCCATTTCTCCTCGCCCTAAAAACGTGCCTTGGAATGGCTGCAACGCACTGGAGCTGTGCTCTACCAGTCTATACGAAAACCTGCCGGACACCAGCTATAGCCGGCAAAAACTCTGCTGGTCCGGCAGAAATTTCTAGTGCCGGCCCGAATAGCCGGCCGTAATCTAGAGATCTTTGCCTACATTCTAGTTTTTACGGCTTGTAAATCGGACCATTATTAAGGTTTCTATAACATAAAACAGAAAGCTAGTATATTTTCTGTATATGTTGTTCAGTGATTTACATATTAAAATGATTTATATAATTGTAACATACAGGGGAACCATATTCTATATAATTATTAGTACAAACACTTGCTTTATATTTTATTTTTTAATAACAAGATTGTACTCCTCTATTCCGGCCTGCAGAAATTATGCCGGGCCTGCAACAAAAAAAAATCTGCAGGACCAAATGTCCTTCATGGTCAAAACGTTTTCGTATAGACTGCTCTACACCTTCGAACTCGTGTTTATAGATATGTTTATGTTTATAAAACATGTTGAAATTAGAATTGCCAAGGCTATACAATAGCAATCTGACAATCTGTCCCGATTTAGGTCCCGATTTAGCATCTGAGGTCGATTTTGACTCCCGATCACATGTCGAACTGGTTTGATATTTATTTGTTTGAATGGTGCAATGTCTAGACCTATGTATTTACCTTATAAAACAGTATACCTCA
The DNA here is from genome assembly GCA_947462335.1 of Harmothoe impar. Lineage (NCBI taxonomy): Eukaryota > Metazoa > Annelida > Polychaeta > Phyllodocida > Polynoidae > Harmothoe > Harmothoe impar. Next base: position 8,412,899 of record OX381714.1, on the reverse strand, counting down.
TGTGTGATGTAAATATAAACAAGCCCTAACTTACTTTATGATTTGATAATATATGGTCGACTGATGGGATAGCTAGGGGTACCATGGTATGACCCGCTCATTAGAATTACCCATAAAATTGAGTAGTGGAGCCCCAGCTGATCTCTCTTTAAGGGGTTGAACCTGAAGCTGGGCCATTTTGAATGGATGTTCACCCCTGTATCTCACTAGCCACTACCATAAACTGGCTGGTGCATGAGTCAGATCATCAGTGTGGCTTACAGTCCATCCTCACCTCCTCAAATCTGGAAAATGTAAGGAAAGATATCATTTCACTTTTCCATTTATGAAAAATCTTGGACTATTTTTTTACTTCTTTCTTCTATTGATTCCCTCCATGTCAACCAATTTCATGTTTGTTATAGATTCAGAACTTTTGTGGGTGGCAGGGTAAAAAGAAAAAAAAGAGTTGCCCGCAACAATTTTCCATCTATTCATTCATTGACAAAAAGAATTCCCTCACACACTGTTTTCTGAAAAACAAAATCCATTGACCAACTCTTTCAATTGTTGTGGCATTGGGACACGAGGGTGAAAAACACTTCATTAAACAAAAAGAGCCACAAGAAAACTGGTATGCCTGTGGATGTGCACAAGCACAAGTTAATTGTTCAATGTGGCTTTATCGCTGTTTGTTTTTTATAATTATAACCATATAACTATATAATTTACCTCATGCATTGGTTAGCTTAGCACTAACTTATAAAGTGCCAATGTATACACACATATACTCTCTGCTAACAGCTTTTCATAAAGCTGACAGAACCGCCCTTAGCCGAGACAAGCATTCATTTAGTGCACAAGCACTATTTACATACATGAATATCTATTACATTTTGTGATAAAAGGGGTATCATAAGAAAGAAGCAAGAAAAAAAGCATAATATGTATATCACTGAAAATAATCTTTCATCATTGAATATTCACAAATGTGAGAATGCCAAATAAACAATATCAATGTCATTACCAACAAATGCTTTTCTCTACAGTTCATGGATTGGTTTGAAATTTGATGAGGTCACCAATAGCTCACTTATGTGGGAAGATGGGAAAATGTTGGACTTTACAGTATCCTACTTTTATGGATCTAATACCAATGGCCTTTGCTGTGGTCCTTATCTAAGCTTTGCCTCGGCAGCAATCCAATACTACAATTGTTATGACTGTGCTGCCTTGAAGAAATCAGTATGTCGTTCCCCAATAAGTAAGTGTTGGTTGTTAATACTGATGTCACAATACAATCATATTCTGACCCAGCTGCTATTACCCTGATACACAGGCTCTCACGGAAAATAGGTTATCCATGTGAAAAGGAAATGTGCAAGAGATTACTACTCTTTGATATTGGCTATTGACACCAGATCTTTGAAAAAGCACCGAGTCAACTGTTTTTTTTTCACAGGCAACTAATTGCTTCTATTTTATCATGAAGAATTGATAAAACTTTCTTCCTAAAGTCCCACAATATATGCTGGTTATTCATTCACATTTCATATAGGAGTGATGAATCATGAAGTGAAATGGTAATGTTGATACAGTCTTAAATAACCTACTATAATCTAACTTTGCTTTTAGGAGCACTTGATTGCACACAGTCTGCATGTTTTGAGGAGGACCAATCATGTGAGTAACATTTTCACACATGTAATTTGGTAACAATTGATTAGATTTAATCACTTAGGGATAAATACATCATCTGACACAATGATAGATGTATTATATACCGTAAAACCTCGCGTATAAGCCTAACTCGCGTATAAGCCACACCCCGAGTTTGGTGCGATCCTATAAGCCGCAGAGGCCATCTGAAAATTGTTAATTTGGTGCTGTAGTATACTTATAAAAACTCTCGTATAAGCCGCACCCTGTATAGGCATGCTTGGTATCAAAAGAAAGCTGATTCTGACTCGCGTACAAGCCGCGGCTTATACGCGAGGTTTTACGGTAGGCATGATTTCACCTGCTGGATTGCTGTGGGTGTTCAATAATGTCCTACTATTCACATTAAAGAATAAACCACTTTCTAATTGAATGAAGACTAGAGTTTCCACACATTGATCTGATCAAACGTTTCAGCTATCCCCAACATGGCAGACATCTGTATGTCAGTATCAAGTGACTCAGCAACATGGTCAAACGCCAATATCTCCTGCCACGATCAGAACGGCCATCTTGCCTTCGCTCGGAATGATGCTGAGAAGGATGCAATTACTGCAGCATTGTAAGCACTATTTTGCAAATCAGATGAAATGCAATACTAATCCTCAGATGTACATGTGTAGGTGATGGCCACCCATGTTTCATTCAAGTATACCTTTCAGACACCCCCCACCCATCCCCCAGCATGAATATTACCTCCTTTTTTCCGGGCCATCATATATATTATGAACTATATTTCACATGTTCTGACATAAAATAAATGTAAAACCTTGGTTATAAGTCGGCCTTTTATCATTAGCTAATGTATGTTTGAGAGAAGAAATCCAGCAGAAAATTAAACTGCTTGAAATTAGTTTTTACTTTATTGACTCAGGGTCACCCTGAGTCTTGTGGGACGGGTTACAGTGGCTCTCTCAGCCTAAAATTTAAAACAGCTGTCATTCCTTCAAAATTGGACCTTTTTCTCTCAATTTAGTGTCATTAGATGCGTTACAATGCTGTCCTTCCTATGTAGTCGCGCTTTAATCCATTTTCAAATGCTCCCCCCTGAAAAGCATGATTTTAATTTTGTGTCTTAAATGGTGGTAACTTGCTTCAGCATAGAGCCCTATGGGAGCCCGTAGATAACCCTTAACATTGAATATTTACATATTGAACGGGCTCAGTGCTATCTCTATGGGAGACATTCCGCCTCGCGGCCAACACAGGGTGAGATGCTTTTTTTTAGACCGCTCAGTCTTCCTTCTTTGCACTCCCTCCAGTATATATACTATATATCCTGTATGGTACTTTTCATATCAGCAAGGTAATTGAACACTGCCAGTTCATTTGGATTTAGTTCAATACATTTTCAATATCTGAGGGTCAAAGAGACAACCTTAGACAACCCTGGACCTGAGAGCCCCCTAAAGCAGAGGGTGACAGAAACTCTCACAGTGCATCAGTCTGTGCTGGGTCGCTGTTGACGTTAATCATCTGTAGAACACGCCGCTCCGCGGCCGACCGTCACGGCGAAACAGAAACGGAGATGGTGTCGCTGCTGACGCTCCAATCGACTTGTTTTTCGGCCGAGACGTAAGACAGCAGTTACGCGCCGCCAGGCGCTGACGCCCACAGCCACTTGCTCGCCAAAACTCACTGGCTCGCCCACACCCACCGGCTCGCCCACACCCACCTGCTCAGCTGAAATATGATAACATACTAGTGTGACACATGATTTGAGGGTAGTTTTGACCCAGGAATACATTCCTGCCCTCAGAATAGACAAATAATTCTTTGTTCCTGAAATAAAATTTACGGATTCAGTCTTTTAGTCCAGCAATTCAATCACTTTATCACCCTGACCCTGAGTCATTTGTGATGTTAATCACACGTTCAATTTTTCCTATAAATTATGTATAACCTGGATGTAAATTTGAGGGAAGAAATTTGGCAGAAAATAAAACTGTTTGAAATTAGTTTTTACTTTATTCCTATAAATTATATATAACCTGGATGCGACTTTGGGGACTGACAACTATAGCAAAGTAAAAACACCAAATACCAAAAATTGACTTAAAAAACTTCAGTGCCGAATCGCCGACAACAGCGTCGACTCATGGACTATCAAAGCAACTCTGAAATAACCCAAAAATTACTTGAAAGGCCAGACCAAAAAAAAAAGTTGGTCAATGGAATTCACGCACCTTATTTTCGGAAATAGAAATTTTCATGGATTTCGCTCGCGTCTTTTAAAAAAAAAACTAGAGTTTTTTTTGTTTTTTAAACTTTTTTCTCATTATTCCCGCAGATCAACCAAATAAATGTTTTGCCATGAGTTCCCTTAGAACTGTTGTCAGAGGCTTGGTAAATAAAAATACAAAAAAGGTCACTCGCTTCCGTTTTCCATGACCAAAATCCATTGACAAAAAAAATCGTTAAGAATTTCGCTCGTTCTTTTTAAAAGTGAAAACCATTGACCAACTTTTTTTTGGTGTGGCCAAATATAAATATTTTCCCCAAATCGGATAACAATTTCTAGTGTGAGCCCTCTTTTGCTAGGTAGGGTCAAAATTGACTCGCAAACTTCGGTGCTCCCTGACAACATTGTCGACTCGTGGACTATCAAATCAACTCTGAAATAGCCCAAAAATTACTTGAAATTTTTTTTTTTTTCAAAATTGGATAAAAATCTCAAGGATCGGCCCTGTTTTGTTAGGTAGGGTCGGGTTACCTGAAACACACCTTATTTTATTTGGCCTAAGCCCAGGCTTATAAATCTAGGCAGAACAAAAAGTTAGCTCCTGACAGTCTCTTCATAGTGAGGGTTCAAAGCAACATGTACTTCTCATAGTTTAATGATTTTCTGATGACTAATATTCTTGTCACATATCCGTGGAATAGGACAGGGAACATTTTTCACTTTATTCACATATATCAAGCCCAGCTAATTTTGGCGGTATCAACCTGCCATAAAACCTAGTGTATAAGCCTAACTCGCATATAGGCCACACCCTGACTTTAGCCCAATCCTATAAGCCACACCAGAGATCTGATTATGGTGGCCTTTAGTACTGTACCATTGTAGCAAAAACTCGCCTCACCAACAGCCTTCTTCACCTGCCTAGCATGTCATAGCAGCATGGACTCATCTTGCTTAGTCACATGAAACTACAATACTGGATTTCTGCCAACTAAACTAGTTCAAGCCATCACCATTTAAATTCTATTTGGTATATAGTCGACTCTCACTACCTAGAATATGTGAAGAGTTTGGCTCCAAAATGCAATATGCGCCATTTTGAAAAATTACATATTTGACAAATAGATGAATACACTTTTTAATATCTTTCATGTCTTAAGGTCTATACTTGCCAATATGGTAGCCATATAGAAATCACTCTGGGTTAGCGCTAGGACGTTTTTTAGGTTAGCCAGTCTGGCGAATTTCAGGCAAATTTGATTAGCCAGATTGGTTATGAATTCACCAAATTGAAATGATAAAAACAGCAGTTCTATGGAATATTTTTCGATGGCAAGAACCTAGCTCCTATTCATGTGTGAGAAGGTATTAACAATGTTGTAATAGAAATTAAGGGGTTTGGTTCAGATGAGTATTACAGTCTTTGCGAAAACATGCAGGAGGCTGTGTCTCACGACCTTTGGCCAATGGTTTTGTCTCTGACTGGGTGCCGTCTCTGACCGGGTGCCGTCTCTGACCGGGTGCCGTCTCTGACCAGGTGCCGTCTCTGACCGGGTGCCGTCTCTGACCGGGTGCCGTCTCTGACCGGGTGCCGTCTCTGACCGGCTTTGCTTGATAAGGTCAAAATACCAACAGCAGGAGGCTAATTGTAATTATAATTATAATTATATAACAGCCGCAATAACGTTTTTACAAATCCTTATATATATGGGTATAATTCTGTTTAAAACACCTTTTTTCTGACACCTGGTCAGAGACGGCACCTGGTCAGAGACGGCACCCGGTCAGAGACGGCACCCGGTCAGAGACAAAAACATTGGCTCAAGGTCGTGAGACACAGCCAGGACAGTGGCAATGTCCTCCTAAAATGCCACCGGTCCTGCAGATTAACAAGTGTAGCAGGACCGAATGTCCAGTCACATCTTGGGCTTTTCTGAACTAGAAGAATTCAGTTGGGCTTCTAAAGCTGAAATATGTGTGTCAATATACTGTGTTAAACTATATATCTATCCTGATTTGACCATTAATGATTACAAATAAAATGTATTTTTAATGGACAAAATTCATTTATGCTTAAAATACAGAAATCATCAGACCTGTGCCTATTCTGTCCTCCAAAAATGTAGCCGGTAGCAGTTTTGAAAATTTGCAGGACCAAATGTCGTTTGGGATGAAAAAGTTTTCGCAAAGACTGGTATTACATGAACATTGGGTATCGAGAAATGTGCATAGTTTTTGAGTATTTGAATAAATGTCATAGTGTCCAGAATTCAGACCTGTGTCCAGAATTAATAGGTGCCTAATAATGTTTTTACAGCTAAGTACTTCCCCTAGAAATATGAGAGAAAACAAAACCAAATGTGGGTACTTTGGCCTACAGACAAATTACCGGAAAAAGTCACATTTTAAAAATATTGAAGGGAGACTCTATTCCTAGTACATGTACATATCAAAATTGTTAATTACAAGTGAAGGGATAGTGTTGTTTGTGGTATGAAACATTGAGAGAATGGCATCTAGAATGACTGTTATTGACCCTGTAGCAGTCAGTTCAGAGGGGTCGAATCAAAATTATTAATGGGAGAAAAAGATGCTGGTAATTTTACTATTTTGTTTAAGAAAATTAGGAAAATTCAGGTTTATAGTATATCTAAATTTGATTTTCATGGCTCTTTCTCTCTTGATCTCAGCTTTCAAACGATATATCATACAAGGTATTCCCAATCATAATAATAACATTCTGGTTAGGAATTCGCCACTCTGGCGAATTTAAAATGTCCTGGGCTCGCCAGATTAAGTTTTAATTCGCCAATAGCGATTTGGCGAGCGGCTACCCTGAGAAATCACTACATGCTTCAATTCTGGAATGGATTTGTTACGTTTTGCAACGAAGCTCTTCATTTACTTCCTCGGATCCCTCACTTCCTCAGACAGTTGCCTAGGAACTTCCCTTATATGTTCCATCATATTTGGACTTAATTCCCTGGATAATTTGCTTCTTCAGACAGTTTACCTTGCATTTTACAAATTCGAGGAAGAAAGGGCCAACTGTATTTACATTGTTATTGTGGTTCTGGAAAACTTATCCCATCTTCTAGAGCCTGGAAATTGCCCAAAAATAACCATTGTAGATTTGAGTGGTCGGTACACAACATAAACTCCCCTTCATAGAGCATGTGTCGGTACAAATACTGCCATAAGTTCACTCAGTGATGATGTTGTGCCCAGCTTAGACTGTTGGAAGCCAAGGCCAGTGGGATTACTGTACAGTCCAGCGCATTCATACATGTTTGGGTAAATGTAATTTCTCTTCATATATCCTCCTCTTTATTGTATCTGTGATTACATAATAATTATATGTATTTTTATCTTTCATAGATCTTCAGCGGGTACAAGTAGCCTAGTATGGATAGGAGGACTAGCATATCAATACCAAGCACCATTATGGTGGCATGGCAACAAAGGTACATAATACATGGAAATATGTATACAGAACTTTGATATGAATTTTGAATTCAGTTTTTTGAACTACCCACAGTAGGTGTGCTTAACTCTGAATTATCTTGAGATGTTTCCAGATGAAGAGCGAATAGGATAATTGAAATAAAGCTATTTAATTATTAGGATCATCTCAATAAGGTTGAGAAAGATTACATCATAGGTATTATGTATCAGAATCATAAGAAAGTAGATTTCAGGCCACATTAATTGTAACTATATTTCATCTATTCCCTTCATAGGATATGCTATAACAAGGAATTATTGGATCACAGGCTTTACAGGGACTCTCAGTGGTATAAATGGCGTCACACATGGTGTACCTGAAGCTAATAGTGGGCGATCACATTTGAACTACTGGGGCTATGGTAACGCCGCCAAGTATGTCTGTGAATTACCAAAAGGTATTTTAATTATATGTTTAGTCATTCTATCAAGTTAAACTTGTTCTTTTTCGTTGGACACGCAGGCTAGATAAAATAGAAATATGACGCTTTGAGACTAGTCCAGCTATTATCATGTAGACTGTTTATCTTTGCTATAATTGAATCTCATCTACACTCATTGAGATTACACAGCAGCTTGTCCGAGTGTACTATCAGTTAATTTATAAATTAAGGAGGGCACTAAGTTCTTGCCACTGCCAAGCTTCTAGAAATGTCCAAAAGTATAATCTAATAAAATTATTTACTGTGCAAGTAGTTCTCTTTTTTGGGGGCAGTTCAGATTAGTAGGCCCTTCCATGTGCCCCAAAATAAGTCATCGGAGGTTGGGGGGGGGGGGGACTAAGTGCCCTGAAGTACTGAAGAAAAAGTCTTATGAAGTAGGCATTTTAAGATGGCTGTACATTTTCTCTCAAAACCAGGGAATGCCAGCACTGAGCTTAGGTACTTCACTTATAGATTTCCTACATAGGAAATATGATGGCAAGAAAAGATTCTTTAGAATTAGATGAAATAATAATACACATGTGATAAGAGCATAAGTTCCGTTGCTGACATTCATCTCAATCAGTTATGAGTGATTCAGTAGGTAATTACAAACACACATGGGTGATAGCAGGGGGTTGATAATGATGTAGCCCCATAGCGCACCCCAAGTATGTAAACAAGGTGTAGGCAGGTTGCCAGACTGGATGCGTTGTGTAGATCATAGGTTATTCTACATTTAGGAACAGTTTGATGTATAGACAAAGGTGCACGAGTAGAGTTCCTCACTGAGGGTTATTTCATGAGGCAAAGCCAAGTGAAATAACCCTTAGTCTTTTTATAACACTTATTCCTTTTATTAGATTATACTTATGAGTGTTCCTTTGTGTTTATTTCATGTGATAATTAACAATATTCGTCAACATTCCACTTAATTACTCTCAACAAGCTAATTTTATAGTTTCTAGTGGTTACATGAACAATTTGATGATTTGACAACCCATGAAATATGGTCAAGGGTTATTTCACAGGGGGTGTTAAATATGGCCTTCCTTGGTTAAGTCAATGGGAGTGCCATATTCACCATGAAATAAAATAATTAACCCTTTACATGCTGTGTAGTACTGTCAGCCTTGTATTGTACATGCAGTACATGTCCTTTGGTTCATCAATGAATTTGCTTGCATACAAGATCAATATTTACATGCTATATTTCAGACTATCTATGCAAATCTGCAGCATCATTGAGCAATGGAAAAATGACAAACACCACTATTGATGGGGTCCTTGTAGAAGTCACATACACTTGTAACTATGGCTACAGTTTCAGTAATTCAAGTCTAGAAACCACATTTCAATGTAACTGTGTTACCTCAATATCACCTCCCACATGCAATGGTAAGTAATATTAACAATTGCATTCAGTATCCCTCGGATGACGTAGTAAAGACATTATTGAAATAGCATGTTAAATGAAGTCATCTATTGATAAGAACATCATTTGGAACTGAAATGGACATAAGCTGTAATTTCCCTGGGGAAGAGGTCTGAACTTAGATAGACACAGTTGACATCATTTGTGAAATGGGTGATGGTACAAGAATGCATTGAGCATTTTTGTAATGTTTTCCCTATATATAAAACGGCATTAGTTGGCACCAGCGACCCACCCGATTGGATTAGGCTTGAGTGCTTACCGGGAACAGAAAAACCAAAAGAGGCTACATAGAAACATGTCTTTTTTTCAAAGTTAACTCGATTTTTCTTCCTAATTTAAGTTCATTTAATATTATAAGTTCTTTATTTGTAATATTCCTTCTTTTGGTGAGAATGATTGTCAGAAATCCATAGTATTTTGGAGAAAAGAATCATATATAATAGAAATACTCTTGCACATTGGATCTAGCAACAACAGAGAGAAAATCTGACAAAATTCTGCCATTTTTTTTCTGCCATGAAATGCCCCTAAAATAACTTATCTATCAAAGATTGGTAATCAAAAACGATGAAGTTACAAAGTAAATGCTTCTTTTACCGTCCCTTATAAGTATAACATTATAAAACATTCCAATAATTGAGATAATTGAGTATAAACTTTTCCATCATGTTCCTCTGTTGCTACGATGCGAAGGGACTACTACTATCTAGGTCAAAGGTCAAAGGTCAGGGGACACCAGTAACTAAGCAACGTGTAACTAAGAAACACGTAACTATTGGACGCGCTGCTGCAGGTCCTGACTGATAGGATAACACAGCATCTCTTTGCACGGGAGGGCAGTATAGGCCTACGTTTGTGGGTGGCCTGGGTGGGTGGAGGAGTAGGCCTACATTTGTGGGTGGATGGGGAGGGGGGAGGGTAGATGCAGCTTTATCTGTAACTGACAGTAGAGAATGGGAAGACAGCCCACCACAATCCCCGAAGGGGCTGGTTATATATAAAATGTTGCAATCAATGATGGACTAAAACTTTCCTTATATTAAGGACCTCTCATGATTGTGAAATCTGCCTGCAGCTTAACCCTGGGATATACAAATAGAGGGGCTTGCTTAGAAATCAATGAACTATGGCTTGTAGAATAATATATATGTAATAGTCACTGATGTTATGCTGTTGATTATATAGTTATTCAGTGCACAGAATTGCCAACTGTGAGCAATGCCACAGTGACCTCTAACACTGGTCAAGATCAGAACTCAACTGCAAGCTACAGCTGTCAGTCAGGTATGCTACATGCTCCAATGTATGAACCATCAAATATCACTTGTTAAAAGAACCATAACACAATACTTCATTGCTATATGTTGTGATAGCCTGAGAAATTTGTATATTTGCAAATCAACTATTTAAAAATATTGTAATACATTGACGACTCCTAGAAGCTAATACAAATTGCGAGGATCTTGTATGACTAATATTCACATCTCTCATGATATGATTGTTTATTCAAATATTGACATATGCTGAATTATATATTCTCTGCACCTTGTAATGAATTGAATAAGATCATGTGAATTATCTAATTCAGATTACTTTTTTGTGGATGGTGACTTAAAAACATCGGAGTATGAGATCATATGTTTGTTGAATGCCGCAGGAACATCCGCTCAGTGGTCGAACATACCTTCATGCCAACGTAAGAGTATCAACAAAAATCGCAGGTTTTTTTTTCTTAGGTTTCTACTGTTCAGTTAATGGAAGAATCTACGGTAAATTATCTTGTATCAAACTAACTCACGTATAATCCGTACCGACTTTGGGTTGATCCTATAAGCCGCACTGGCAATCTGATTTTGGTGACTCCAGTACTGACCCAAAAACCCTGGTAGTATAGTAGCAAAAATCCCTGGTCTGATTCTATAAGCAGCACTGACAATCTGACCCACGTATTAGCAGCAGCTTCTACACAAAGATTTCTGGTAATTCACAAGCAGAGCGATTGCATAAGTGACAGAGGTTATGAGGTAGTTAGCATATAGAATTACAATGCGTGGCATCATTGCTCTTGTTTAGATAGAGTGTAATAGAGGTATTGATCTATACACAAAACACGTCACATCATGCATCATTCAGTGCACCACTACTCTTCTCCAGATAATGGGTCTGAATCATACAACCCTTGGTAATAAGGCCCTGACTATAAATGAAAAAATAATGGTGTGCATAATTATTCATCCTTTGGTGCATTAGTCTGTTTCCCACAGGTAGCTTAATTGGCTTATATATGTACACAGCATAAAGAAAAAAAGTTCCTATGCTAAAGTATTGCCGCTAGTAAAGGTATGGTGTTAAGGTTGTTTTTCTCAATCTTCTCTTGCAGGAATTGCATGTGACGACATTATTTTAATCCCTGGGTTTGAGGATTATGTACATGTAGTCACACAGGTAGAAGAACCTGGATGGCATAATGGTGACTCAGTCATCTACATATGTGAGGAAGGTACCCATCTGGCAGGTACTGATCTGTATGAGAAAACTCAAACCTGTCATACTGATGGAGCTTGGCACTGGAACAACCACAATATTACTACCTGCATCCGTATGTATACAAATTTGACATTAACCTTATCAATTATGAAAATGAAACTGGAGTATCTCTGCTTTTCTGAAATTCCATCAACAAAACATGAATCATGAATCAATAATTTATTTTGCACCAAGTAGAGGTATACTCATTGTGGTTGATGTTTCACCTAAAGATGCTCATTTAGGCTTCAATTCAATTTGTAATGAAATAGGCGTCTTGATATTTGTTTTGAGGTAGAAATCAATGGTGAACTACGAGAGTATGGAAAAACCCATATAAAAAATATTGGCATGGCAAAGTTTCTGGCACTGATACTATACTTCCTTGCTCTCTGGAGTCTTTCTCCTGGCTCAAACTACTCCCCTCTCTCTGCCTCTTTCCACTACAATAAGTGTTTGTCTAACAATTAACAACTGACACTTTTAGCCAATGTGTGCATAGCTTTACCACAAGCTATGCATGGGTCTGACTTTGTGATGACCGACAATCTACATGGTAGTACAGCAACATACCAGTGTAAACCAGGATTCCTGACCACTTCTGAAGCTTCATCCATCAGTGTAAACTGCACGATGGACACTAATAACCCAGCAGTCAGCAATTGGGCTATCCCATCAGATGTATGCTTAGGTCAGTATATGTGCACTGCAGCAGGGTTTGACCACAACAGAATTATATCATTTAACTCTTTTTCCCTCTACATGGAGTTGCATAGGGCTGTGTCTCACAACCTTGGGCCAATGTTTTTGTCTCTGACTGGGTGCCAGCTCTGACCGGGTGCCAGCTCTGACCGGGTGCCAGCTCTGACCGGGTGCCAGCTCTGACCGGCCTGAATAAAAACAGGTTATTTAGGGCAAATGATGATAAAAATGGGCAACTTATGACTAGTTTAAAGAGTTATAACATCCATTAACCTTTTCAGCCTAATTCTATCTCCATCTGCCCTAAATAACCCGTTTTTATTCAGGCCAGTCAGAGCTGGCACCCGGTCAGAGCTGGCACCCGGTCAGAGCTGGCACCCGGTCAGAGACAAAAACATTGGCCCAAGGTCGTGAGACACAGCCATAGACTTCCTTGCTTCACACTCATGTCATCTTCTAGATGCCAGTAGCAATGTTCCTATTTTCTTGAAATTCAAATTTCTTTTATTTAACCAGGATATTACAATATAAGCGTAGGGCATTTCTAACTGAAGCATATATTCCACTAACGCTGGTCGGCCGAAATTACGTTGTCCGATGCAAGTCTATGATGTTAAACACATGGACAAATCTCATCCGACGACCTAATCTCAGCTGATTTACGTTAGTGGAATACAGCTTCACATTCAGCTTCTAGGTTCAGAAATCTAAAAAGAATAATCAGTAAACATACATACTAGTAGATTGTCCTTGTGAACAAGTTGTGTTACATTTAATAAATGGTCTTTCATCTTTCATAATTGTTTTGGTGCTTATTCCACTCATGTCTGGGTAATATTGCCCCATCCATGAGGATTTCAGAACTGAAAAGAGAATGCCAATATTCCTACCAGATCCAAATCTATGTACAATAATATGCATTTATTGGTTTAATTTCTAATAATTATGATTTATATGGATTATTTGAAAATAGATTGATATGTGATCACATTGCAGTCTATTCTGAATTCCTACATTTCCCTACCATCCCATGTTTGAGATGTCATTTCTCAGCAACCATTTCAAATATTTTGATGCTTGAAGCATCAAATTATAGCTACAGTGTAGCAGTTTAAGGTTTACCAGATTTTCATCAACTTCCAGCCTCTTTGAAATACTTTTCCCATCCTGAAGAAGGCAATTGTAGTACCATACAAGGATCACTGGGGGTCATGATGCCTGTGAATATACCCCTTTTACCTGAAAGTGCCAATGTTACATGCCCAGCGGCTGGTTCTGTGCGGAACAATGAGTGCAGGATTAGGGTTTGTATGCATGACACGGTCACAAAGGACTTCTTGTTCCTGGCTGCTCCAAACACATGTAACTCTTCAGGAGGTTACCGCTGGTTTATCAACACTTACCCTGAGAACTGTTCTGCAATTAATGGTGAGGAATTGGTGGTAAATTACCGCTGGTCATGTATTGTGGATTTGTGCCCAAGCTCATTTATCACAACACCAGATCTCTTCTATGTCATGCAGAAGAAGGATAGTTGTCCACCTAGATCCCGGAAATCCATTGGACGCTTTTATCCTTCAACTACTGCACAATGTCCTGGCATAGGAACAACTGATTGTCTTTACTCCTATTGTAGTTTGGATGGAAGTGAGTTGAATACATTATGTTTAAGTCTACCTTCAGAATCTGAAGGAATGATATTAACTTTTGCTCCTACTGTAATGTTAATGGTGGTGAGTCGAATGTTTGGAAATATTAATGTATCATAGCATAAACCGTTTCAGTAGGTTAGTGCATTGAATGCACTACCTAGTCAGGAAACATTGTGCATCAATTACTAGTAATCTAAAACTTCTCATAATTATGCAGACTTATTGGTTGCCTGATATTGCAGGCCCGTAACTAGCCCTCTTCACGGGACGGTTCGTTTTTTGATCAGGTGGAACTAAATAAATTCAGTAGTCTAACTTGGTGATTTTCATTGAAATGTATGCAAATAAAAACACAATTTGTACACAAAACCTTTAATTCTAAAGGGCCACAACTGATCATGCATTCATGGTTTGCCTTCTGGAAACCTTTATAATTGTCCTATTTACACACTGTAAAAACTGGCAAAGAGCTATGTTTCTCCATTTTCAGGCAAGCTAGGGTGGAACTCTTTTGGTACATCAGGGTTGAGGGGGGTTATTAGTTACGGGCCTGTACTGGTGCCATCCACCGCTGTTTATGAAGAATGGCACATGGCCCATATCAGGCTTTATCATATTTTATTTAAACTGATTCATAAATAATCTGTTATATTAGGTCGGGCATGTAGGTGCATACATTGTTGTTATGGACTACTACCCTTATACAATCTTTCCAACCAGACTGTACTGGTATACTAGTAAAAGATTGTAAGATTGTAAGATTGTAAGATTTTTATTCAATCAGTAATCACGGTTTTCACTGCGATTTTCAAAAGTTGAAGACCAAATATGTACAAATATATATACAATATATGACTACATATGATCATTTAGTCGGCACACCTAAGTACTGTGCCGAGGGCATACCATCAGATTATTAAGTTCAGTCTAACTGTTAGAATATGACCATGGGTGTTGGCCTGGTCACTGGGGTCATGGATGGGAAATCCCCACAGTATAATACCTATAATAACAGAACAATGGGTCTTATCCATACAATTCCTTGAAGCATGAGTGGAGGAGAGAAACCTGTCATTTTTTAATGGGGTTTCCCTCTCCCAGTTTATAGATAGAATGATAGATCATACCTCCCAGTTTATAAATTGAATGATATATGATACCTAGATACCATATGATATATGATATTTTGGGAATATAAGAGAGATATTGATGTTTTTATTCCAGTTATCAAATGTTTGGAACCGATATATGATCTGGCTATAGTGACAAACTATTCTGTCAATGGTTCTCACTATGATGACATGGTTGAAGTTCAGTGTCTCCCGGGTTACATGTTTTCTGATGGAGCAACATCTGCAAACATCACATGTTCTGTAGTCCATGACAGAGAACACTTGGCAGGTTGGCTTCCAGATAACAACACCCTGGTTTGTGCACGTATGTTTTTCTTTAGTCAATATTTGACTTCATAAAAACCCTTATCATCTAAGATATATAACAATGTGCATCACTTAGATACTGCATGTGCTCCAATATGACATAAGAAATGTGTGGTTGTACATTTTTGCACAAGAAGTCCTTTAGCTAGCTCATGTGTATTGTTATACTGTTAATTAGAATACTTGTGTTATGTTTCAGGCATACCTTGTGGATATGCACCCATCATACTGAATGCTTACATTGAATCCCCATCAAACACCACAGAAAATGAGACTTTCTATTATGAAGATGAAATGATATTTCAATGTTACGTAGGCTCATATGCTTCACCAAATGTTTCAATACAGACAACTACTTGTTCTTCTGATGGGAGCTGGAACCAAAGTCTCGCCAACTGTACTTGTATGTTATGTGTATTACTATAAGTTACATCTATATTTCATCTATATGTACATCTATATCTCAGAGAAATTATCATAGATTCAAAATGAATATGTGACCTGTTTTTACAAAACGGGCTGGAAGTTGAGTATTAGGAAAGTTGTGATACTGCCATATTCTTGTACAGCACATCAAGAGCTTTCTTTTGGTATGCGATAATTAGTGTATTGACTAGATTGACTTCAGTATTTCTTTAATTGTTGAATGAACTGTGATTAATTAAACTACCATAAGCATAGTGCAATATTTAGAAATCAGAATTTTAGGAATGTTGTGATACTGCCATATTCTTCTACAGCACATCAAGAGCTTTCATTTGGTATATGATAAGTAGTATATTCGCTAGATTGACTCTTAAGTGTTTCTTTAATACTTGATTGTTGAATTAAGGGAGTGATCATTTATTATCAACAAGGGGGGGTGGTGGGTTTGGGGGGTGGGGCAAAAAAATTTGGACCCCTTGACCGGGGGGGGGGGCAAAAAAATTTGGGCCCCTCTTGGGGAGGGGCAAAAAAATTTAACCTGTTTTGAGCCAAAAAGCCAGCGCGTTACTATGCTTCAAAGGGCCCGCGCGCGAGCCGATTTTTGACCCTAAGGGGGGGGGGTAAAAAATTTTGACCCCTTGACCGGGGGGGGTAAAAAATTTCGCACGTTACGCGCGGAAAACCCACCACCCCCCCTGTTGTTAAAAAATGATCATTCCTTAACTGTGAATTAATTCAACTACCATAAGCAAAGTACAATATTTAGAAATCAGAATTTTCAAAAATAAGTGTTATTCAGGTATAATCTCGCAGGGACAAAATCTATTTTTCATGATAGAGCCTGGGGTATTCCACTACTAAAATTTATTCTAATCATTATCAAAAGGTTTGCTCTCATTTGTCAGATATTGAGTGCTCCTCTCCAGAAATCACAAATGGCACATTTATCACAAATCCACATGAATTTGGAGGAGATTCAGCTACTTCAACACCAGATGTTTATAACGTAACAACATTGCTGAACAGACCAGAAATAGCATCTGACCCAAATGCTTCTGAAGCTGAAGTCACATTCCTGTACAATGAGACATTAAATGTAAACTGTACAGCTGGTTTCTACATGGCTGAGCCTGCTACAATTACTTGTAATGAGGCGGGTGCATGGAATGGTTCTACTGTCTGTCAGCGTAAGTTTACAGGATGTTTCCAACAGAATAAAGGGATTCACATTATCATGAGTTGATGTAAAAGATTATTACTACTTCTCCACAAAAGCACTAGAATGAATTGATTGTGAAACACATGTTATACTCTCAAATCTTTATCTGAATGAAGCACTGGTCCTGTAAAGGTGCTGGGACCATTCGCCCTTTAACTGTATATGAAGAGTTTCGTTCCAAAACACAACAAATCCATTCCAGAATTGAATCATGTAGTGATTTCTCTGAGGCTACCATAGTGACATTTATAGTGCCTTGGATATAATGTGTACACCAGAGAGGACCTAAAGACATGAAAATACTATTTTGAGGAAAAATTGTTTCAAAGTTGCGTTTACCTATTCCTGCCCTACACCTTTGTCAAAACCGGGTGTTATTTTTTAAAATGGCACTTATTGCCTTTTGGAACCAAACTCTGCATATGCACACTAGGGTAGAATGCATGAACACTAATAGGTGAGGATATAATATATAGGTACTATATTGTATTGGTATTGATACATTTCTATGATCCTCTCTGGCAGCTGTGGAATGTGGTGAGCCCCCAATTGTCAACAATGCATCAGCCACATACAGCAATACAACGTATGGAAACACAGCTAGTTACACCTGTAACTCAGGACATAGGCCTTCTACTTCACTCATGTCAGTTTGTGAATTAGACCCAACCAACAGCACAGCAGGGGCCTGGTCTGCCATCAGTGGAAACTGTTCATGTAAGAAGTAGCCATGTTTTCTATTGCCTCTAATTACTGTAGATACATCAACCCAACAGAGGGAAGAGAGCACAGATGGTGCCATATACCTATTTACTATTCACATTCTTACAGTTATTGAGGTTGGCTTCATACACAGGTATTTTCTGACCTACAGTAGTATTGACGGAAATTCAATTCAACATTGTTTGTTTGCATTCAGTGATTGAATGTGAACCACCTCTACATCTGGGGAATGCCACAGTCCAGTACACCCTGACCATACCTGACAGCACAGCTATGTACAGCTGTAACTCAGGGTTCATGTTTGACAATGGCCAAAGGGAAGTATCAATCAAGTGCACAGTTGATGAAGCTCACCCCCTTGAAGCTCACTGGTCAAATATATCTTCTACTTGCAATGGTTTGTATGCAACAGACAATCTGTTGAAGCCTTTTGTCTAAATAATCCTATCTAATATCCTGTTTCTTAGTACAATCAGAAAGGTCATTTCAAGAACTCCTGTCTGACATAGTGAAGGATTGGAAGTGGTGACTGTCTGGGGTAGTGAGGGTTGATAGTAACTATAAAAGGAAATATTCATGACAGTCAGATAACAATTATGCTCAAATTGTATTGATTTTCATGATCATAGGTACATACAAAGGTGCACGAGTTTTTGGTCTGTTGGACAGTTATTTCACGAGTGAAATGTGGCCCAAGGGTCAACAAGTGAAATAACCCCCCCAACAGACCAAAAAACCAGTGTACCTTTGTGTTTATTTTTTACCTTTTTCATTTCAAATTATGGGTTATTTCACGGGGGGGGGGGGGATGAAATATGGCGCTCTTTGGTTAAATCAATGGCACGGCAGTATTTCATAAAAAATAAAGTGCCTTTACTTGATGGAGCTGTGACTTGAGCTGCAGTCACCTGCATGTCAAATAACATATCAAGAGCTAGACAGTTCCCTAATCAGTAAAATCAATCTATTCCTATTTCAATGAATTCATAATGCTTTCCAGTGGTTGACTGTGGGTCAGTCCCTGCTATCACAGATGCTGGTGTGGACTATACACTCACTACATTTGGTAGTGTGGCCGTGGTCACCTGCAATCCTGGATTCATGTTTGACAACGGCCAGACATCAGTCAATATAACCTGTGGCACAAGCTCAACTATTCCAGTTGAGGCTCAGTGGTCCACTCTAGATATTATCTGCATAGGTATGTCATAGAAAATTCAATGATGAGTATCTAAGCTTAATTGAATACGTAAGAAAAAGGCTCTCAATATAGCACCACTCATTCTAACATAAATTGGTAACTGTATATTTGAGGCATTATTATAAATCCATGTTTTAGCATAAACCTACCATAAAACTATTTTAATCACATTTTCATGTCCATAATCTAGAGGAGCCTGCTACAACCATTGAACCAGGTGGGCCATTGTTACACTTTTGACATAGATGTGATCCATTATGTACATTAACCAAATTTCATTAATTAGAATAATATTATTCCAAAAAATGTCGATGTTGAGAAATGTATCTATAAAAATACTACTATTAATATCTCACGCTCATCATGTTCATGTTATTCTATGCAATAGTCATATACATCTATAGCTATAATATAACTTGCAGCTGTGAATATCTCAACAACAGAGCAGACAAGGTACTCCTGTGATTACCCACTGTGGGTTCCCAATAGTCAAGTTGCTGTGACCGGCCCTGAAGCAGGAGCAAGCGCAGAATACACATGTAACTATGGCTATGCTCACAGTGACAACTCAAAGTCAAGGTCTCTCATGTGTAACTCAAAGTTTGAATGGGCAGGTGGCAATGTGGTGTGTGTTCCAAGACAGTGCCAAGCCCCACCCACCTTTCCGAATGCTGTGTTTATATCCAGAGGAGAAACATCTCTGCACATGGGTGGTGCTGTTCTCTATGAATGCCTTCTTGGAACTAGGGCTCATAGTGGTCTAGAATGGTTTAAGATGGTGTGTGACAGGCATCTGACTTGGAAACCAGAGTATGAGCAATACACTCATCTAGGGTGTTCTGGTAGGTGAATTAGCCATGTGAGAAGCATAAAAGTTATCCTTAGATATGTATTACATTTCTTCGCAAAACTCCTTGTCTAGTACCGTTAATTCCGTCGTATAACCTGAATCTCACATATAACCCGCACCCTGACTACAGGAGAATCTTATAACCCACACCTGTGATTTTAGTACTTTATCATACTTTCAAAAACCCTGGTATTACCTGCCCCATTTGAGAATATTGTATAACCCGCACTAGAGCTTTGGTATACATATAACCTGCGGGTTATACAGGTGAATTTATGGTACATTGCATGTTCATCAATATAATTTTATAATAGAAAATGTAAGTTATTTCAATACCAATGCATTGCTGGCATTATTGGCTTTAATTTGATACCAAAATTATTTTTAGGAAACAAAAAAAAAGCTCTGCACAATCATTAAAGCCCCAGCGCCCCTACCTGTCCCGGCTCCACTCCGACTAACGCTGTAGGGGTACCGAGATCTGCGCCTTTAACAACATCCTATTAATTAAATATTTGAAGTTGAGAAAATTCATAGAATGATTATTTATAATGTGTAATTTGCTCATTTTCAGCTAACAACTGTCCTCCTTTTCCTCTACTCAATAATACTGAACTGAGAAACTACTCAACGTCCTCTCTGTACCCAGTAGATGTCTGGTGTTTGAAAGGTTACCACTTTACTGATGGATCTAAACACAAGATGTTCTCTTGTGTCAATGGTGTCTGGCAGCTGCTTGGTGTCGACCAATGTTACAGTGGGTGTCTTTCTTATACTACAGTGCTTTACTAGTTACATCTTTCGATAGTATAGAACTGCCTTTTATGGAGATGCTAGTGCCAATAACAGTGTTTTCAGAACAAAGTGTATCATCAATGAGCAGTTAATTATTACTGAAAACCATATTTCCTAAAAAGAAATTTAGAGCTTTGTTGGGAAATCCCTATTTTTTTAACTTTGTCTGATTTGTAATATTTTTGTACTGGCTTTAATGGCACTTTGGAGCCAAGCTCATGGTTTATTACTGTTTACCTTAATACGTATCAACAATCTCATGTATTTATATGTATATGTGTTCTAATATTTTACTTCTGATGTTTCTAGTTGATGTGTGCCCAGCATTATCAGCTCCAGGTCATGGAACTCTGAGTACAGACTTTGCAGTATATGGTACTATTGTTAAGATTTCTTGTGACCTTGGGTTTTGGTACCCTGATGAGCGTTTGTCCCTCAGCCTTGAGTGCCTCGATGGAGGAATCTGGAATGGCTCTACAGGCATTTCTAACTGTCTAGGTAATGAGTGTAAACAGCCCGTATGAAAATTTCATTTTTCATAAGTCAGAACTTGTTATTATCATTGATATGATGGGCATTTTGTATAGTTCTGCAAGTAAATTCTGGCCAATGACCATGTCAGAACAGACTTTGCATCCATTCTGTTCCTCCTGCTCCATCAAGTAAATCCAATACTGATGTAAGCTTGATGACAAAGAATGTTGGCTCCTCAAAATTAACTATAGATTTTTAGTTCTGAGGTAACAAAAGTGCATTCGATGATAAAATGGATCTAAAAGATGCTGGATACCTTTGTTCATCAGAAATCGAGTGCACAACACCAGGAGGTGTCCTGTTGGCAGACATGCAAGGAAACCCACCCTATACAGTTAACTCAACAGTTACATACACCTGTGAAGAAGACCTTAGGACATGGGATGGCTACAATGTGAAGGTCATCACTTGTACTGCATTAGGGGTCTGGTCCGATCAGAACATTGATTGTGCAGGTGTGAAATTTTAATGGCTATGGAATATTTCTGGATTTTGATATGATAATTCATACAACAGGAGAATTCACAGGGTAATGATCACACCCTGCAGTTTAACATTTACAGTATTGTTGTCATGTTTCATATTCAATTAACCACATACAAAAGGATGATATGTAAAGTTTTTTCTATCCCCCCTCACCCTTCACAAAGCGGGCCGTTGTCCTCCAGTTCCACAAATAGTGGATATCTTACTTGATGGTCTGTCTAGTGAACCTGGAAATGTCATAGGACTTGAATGTATTATGGGGAAAATGTGGCCTGATCGTCAGATGAAACAGTACATTGCATGTGATGATGGTATATGGAATAGCACATTACTGGAATGTGAAGGTATGAATGTCAAATGTAGTTTAAAAAAAATAATTCAAACAACAACAGCGAGCTGAATGCTCTGCTGTAGTGGGCATTATTTGTTTTGTTCAATAGCCCTATGATTATAATTATTTCCTAGATCTAGAAGTATGATAAATTCTAGCTTAACCCTCATATAAGATGCACCAACTTGGGAGAATCTTATAAAATGCATAGACGGTCTGAAAATTGCAAAGTTAGTACTTTACTGTACCCTCGTAACTAACCTCACCCCCACCTTGAGAGGAACCTATAAGCCACACTTGGGCTCTGACTGTCATACAACCTGTGGTTTCTGCATGAGCATTTATGGTAGAAAGGAATGATGGTATGCTTCTAAGATCTTTAGTTTTATCACACAGTGTCCTTTATTTCCAGAGACCATTTGTCCCGATGTACCTGTAGTGGCTCATGCGGATCCTAATGATACATCCACAAGTTATGGAACAGTGATTCAGTATGAGTGTAGATGGGGTTACCAACAAGTCAACTCTTTAGAACTGATAGTTACTGAATGCACAACATATGGATCCTGGTCTCCCATTAATGATATGTGTGAGCGTAAGTAGGACAATAAAATAAAATAAACAGATTTGATATTCTGATGGTAACTAATTAAAACAATGGCTTCACAGTGTATTATCCACGATTTAATTGCTCATGAAATCCATAGAATAAGCCAGATATTGTACATTTAACCTCTACAGGGTTTTATGTCATGCTTGATTTAAGGTTTACTTGAAGCAGATTAAAAAAACTAGGCCATAAATAAAACACCCAAGTCCTTGTTCTCCTTTCGCATATAGAGGTACAATCCATATTGCTTTAGAGTAGATATCATTTGTACATATATATATTTGAAAGTAAATTGTACTTAACTTTAACATCAAAACAATAACTTGCCATCACTAACAGTATTCTGTGACCTACCTCTGTGCATAATTTGCTACAACTTATCCACAGTTCAGTCATTACATTTAGAATAGAATTGTGATATGATGTCTCGATTGCAGCTGTGAGGTGTCCAACACCTCCATCCGTCTACCAATCAGTGAGTAATGTCAATGTGAGTGGGCTGTATGGGGAAAGCGTCATCTACACCTGCCTACCTGGATACTGGTTTACACGGCACGTCACAGGGCTGGTAATCACCTGTGCACAAAGTGGGCAGTGGGTGCCATCCACCAGGGCATGTACAGGTAGGGTATCACGTACACACATGATTTAGTTATTTCCACATTATCAGTTATCTATGACTGTGCATGTAATTTAAATCCACAATCATTTGATATCTAGAAGCATCCTATTTTAAAGGAGTGCGTAAAGCTCCAAACCTGGTAGTTCTAAAATGTCATAATTCTTATTCATATCCTTTCTCTCAAACATTATTTCTAGTAGTATGTGATTTGAAAACTGTGAAGTACCTCTGTGTAATAAAGCATGATACTATGACACCCTACATAGATTACTAGAGCAACATATATTTATAAATATCTTACTTTTTAGCTGTGGTTTGTGAAGAAGTATGGACATATAACCATGCCATGGTAGTAAGTGAAACATCTAATGAAGTTGGTTCAATCATTAATGTCACTTGTAGTGAACGGTTTCACTTAGCAAGTGGCCAGGATACTGTGGAAAGTGTCTGTAAGGCATCTGGCATCTGGTCCCCTCTGATTGGAGATTGTGAAGGTATGTTCATCATATTTTTACAGATGACTGTTAGTCCACCGGCTTATGGAAGGGTATTTTTTTTTCGGGTAGAAATTTGGCAACATGGCTGATTCTGACCCAAAAAAGGTGTAGATTAAGAATTTCCATGTTGCCAGCTTTTTGATTTACCCCTTGGGGGCGTAACCGACAAAAATCCAAGATGGCCGCCAATTAATCAAAAAACTCATCTCCCATAGCGTTTATATTGCCCTGAGAAGAAGTTAAACCATACCTATCCCCCCTAAATGAGGGTCTGGGAATCCAGTGGTGTTATTGGTTTGTTGCTAGGTTGAGTGGTTGCTTAGCAACTGCCATTCCAAATGTTTATTTGCTTAGTTACATAGGTTTCCTGGGTACCCAGGTCAATTCTTTTGATACCTACCCCCCCCCCCTAAATCCCAACCTGGGAATCCACTGGTATTATTGGCTTGTTGCTAGGTTGAGTGGTTGCTTAGCAACAGCCATTCCAAATGGTTATTTCCTTAGCAACATAGGTTTCCTGGGTAACCAGGTCAATTCTAATGATACCTACCCCCCCTATATCCCAACTGGGGAATCCATGGGTGTTATTGGTTGGTTGCTAGGTTGACTGGTTGCTTAGCAACAGCCATTCCAAATGGTTATTTCCTTAGCAACATAGGTTTCCTAGGAATCTAGGTCAATTCTTCGGACACCCACCCCCCTAAAACCTAACTCGGGAATCCACTGGTGTTCTCAACATAGGTTTAATAGGAGCGGGATTTCTATCTTTTGGCTCATCTCATAGATTCGATCATCCTGGATACGATCACCCAAGGTAGGCCTTCGGCCTACCTTCTTACTTGTGAAAAACTGAAACTTGAGTAAGTCTCAGCTGCATAGTCAGTGGGACGTTAAACTTCACAAACAAACAAACAAATAATAGGTTAGGGGGGACAGCGCTTTTTCACACAATAACCCCTATGACAGGCCTATTCCCTGCCCTCCTGACACCAGGGCATTTCACCTACCGGGCAGTATGGGCTTTGCGCGGTACTGGACAGATTACAGTGACGTGACCATCATTCGGACCCTACATTATCTTTGAAAGCCAATACATATGTACTGTAACACCTCGTGTATAAACCGCACCTGATCCTATCAGCCGCAGTGCCCATCTGAGTATGGCGACTCTAGTACTGTACTACAGTGAACTCCCTCTATTGCGACCACCCTTGGGACTATATAAAAATGGTCGCAATGGCGAGGTGGTCGCAGTAGGGGGAGTTTGGGTTTATAAGTACATATACAGTGTACATATTTAGTCAGTATAGCCACAGAATAAACAGGATAATCTGACAGAGCCAGACTACCCTACACCCATCCACATTGATCAGTCCATATTTTTGTGACCTCATAGGGTCACTGACCAATGAGGGATCAATATGAGAGGAAGTGGCCATTTTGTCTAGTGCATGCTGGACATAAACAAATTTATGCAAATCCAGTGGGGTACATAAGGGACAGCACAGGGCGCCATACGGCCTCTTGGATAACCTTGGTAGTGAAGTGAGTACTGCAACGTCAAACCACATATTATAAGTACATGGGGCTATTTGAAAAATAGGCCCGCATCTGTAATGAGAGGGGGGACTCCACTAGCCAGGTGACAGAGTGGCGGCGATGGGGGGGGGGGAGGGCTTCTGGTAATCCCTCTGGTGTGCGACCACTAGTCAGGTGAGAGGATGGCAGGATGGAGGTGGCCAGATTCTGTCCCTCTCATGCCCCGATTCTATAATAGTAGAGTCTGGACAAACTCATATAAAAAACTTGTTTCACTAACTTGTCTTCAGGAGTTGGCCAAACAAACTGGTCTCCGACAGGTCAGTGCAAGGGTATAACATTTTAAAGACCACATGGACACAGTGGTCGCATTAGATGGATGAAAACGTACCTTGGGACTGGAAATTCAGTGGTCGGAGGGTGGGGTGGTCGCATTAGAGGGGTAGTCGCTATAGGGGGAGTTTTATACATTAAAACAAGAAAAATGGTTGGGACTTTCCAAAACTGGTTGCAATGGTGAGGTCAGCGCTGTGGAGGTGTGGTCGTTAGGAGAGAGTTGACTGTATAGTGGCAAAAACTTGTGTATAAGCCACACCAAGTTTCATGAAAATCGCCCTAACAAAGATTTATCTTTCACTAAACCTGGAGGAGTTTTCACAAAAAGTGTCCACCCCATTTAATTTGAAACGTTAAAAATTACAAAAACTATTGCAAAATCTGGAAGCATGAGGGCACAAGTATTAGCTCTCCCTTCAACAGAAACCAAGATGCTGGAGGAGACAGCCCCTAAGCATCACTGTCTATGTAGAGTCAAAGCAGACATTGGTAGGCAAAATAATGCAACCAGTAGATTTAAACAGGTCCCTGAACCATGCAAGATCTTTGAGACACAATGGCAATAATCCTAGCAACATTTCCGAAGAGGTCATGTTTTTTGGGAAGGATGTCCTATCTACTATACAGAGAAAAGAAGCATGGAAGGTTTTACATACAGTCCATGCTGCACATGAGGGTGACACTGTTGACATACATTCCCAAGATACAGATGTTCTGCTCCCAGCACTGCAACTTGGACAGGGGGCAGCAATGATCACTGGTACAGCAGAACATTAATGGAGGATCAATCTCCATAAACTGTATCACAACCTTGGAACTGAAAGGGTCATATCACAACCTTGGAACTGAAAGGGCCACTGCATTGACCTATTGTGATACCACGGGTCAGATATTTGGGTCAATCATATAAGCCGCACCAGAGATCTGATTATGGTGACCTTTAGTACTGTACCATAGTAGCAAAAACTCTTGTATAAGCCGCACCTGACCATGAGCTCATCCTATAAGCCGCACTGATGATCGGATTTGCATGCTAGCCACAGCTTATACTCGAGGTTTTACGGTACTGGCTGCCTTAAGCCTTGAACTAGAATTCCTCTCTCTGAGGTCATCAAAATAGTCATCTTGCAATGGTTGACATGGCTACCATAGACATATATAACTACAACTACCAATCTAGTAGTGTCCACCCACACATCTAGTATACAAATACAGGAGTATTTATACCAAATTTACTCTGGGCACCTCCCCACCACATCATGTTCATAGAATCAGTCTAGTGCGGCTTACAGGATCGGCTCAGAGATGGGGTACAGCTTATAAATATGTTTTTTGAATTGCAATCATTATTATATATGTGTCTCTCTGCTCTCCCTCCCCTACCACCATCAGAATAGCAGATCACCTCTCCCCTACTCAATTAGCAGATATTTTAGTGATGAGTTGTTAAATCTATTTATTGCATTATGAGGACTGCTAAGCAACCATATGTCTGAGAAATAAGTGAATGACACTGTTAAAATGTCAGTGGTGAATTTAGTGAGGCAAGGCATTATTAAAATTGAAACAATCATTAGGAATAACTGTTACTAAGCAACCCCTGAACCTAGCAACAAGCCAATAACACCAGTGGATTCCCAGGTTGGGATTTAGGAGGGGGGATGGTATCATTAAAACTGACCTGGGTACCCAGGAAACCTATGTTGCTAAGAAAATAAACATTTGGAATGGTTGTTGCTAAGCAACCACTCAACCTAGCAACAAGCCAATAACACCAGTGGATTGCCAGGTTGGGATTTAGGGGGGGGGTAAGCATTGTTAGAATTCATCTGGGTACACAGGAAACCTATGTTGCTAAGGAAATAGCCATTTGGAATGGCTGTTGCTAAGCAACCAGTCAACCTAGCAACCAACCATTAACACCAATGGATTCCCAGGTTGGGATTTATGGGGGGGGGGGGGGGGGGGGTAGGTATCAAAAGAATTGACCTGGGTACCCAGGAAACCTATGTAACTAAGCAAATAAACATTTGGAATGGCTGTTGCCAAGCAACCACTCAACCTAGCAGCAAGCCAATAACACCAGTGGATTGGCAGGTTGGGATTTAGGGGGGGTAAGCATCATTAGAACTGACCCGGTTACCCAGGAAACCTATGTTGCTAAGGAAATAACCATTTGGAATGGCTGTTGCTATGCAACCACTCAATCTAGCAACCAACCAATAACACAAATGGATTCCCAGGTTAGGATAAAGGGGGGGTAGGTATCAAAAGAATTGACCTGGGTACCCAGGAAACCTCTCCCCTACTCAATTAGCAGATATTTTAGTGATGAGTTGTTAAATCTATTTATTGCATTATGAGGACTGCTAAGCAACCATATGTCTGAGAAATAAGTGAATGACACTGTTAAAATGTCAGTGGTGAATTTAGTGAGGCAAGGCATTATTAAAATTGAAACAATCATTAGGAATAACTGTTACTAAGCAACCCCTGAACCTAGCAACAAGCCAATAACACCAGTGGATTCCCAGGTTGGGATTTAGGAGGGGGGATGGTATCATTAAAACTGACCTGGGTACCCAGGAAACCTATGTTGCTAAGAAAATAAACATTTGGAATGGTTGTTGCTAAGCAACCACTCAACCTAGCAACAAGCCAATAACACCAGTGGATTGCCAGGTTGGGATTTAGGGGGGGGGGTAAGCATTCTTAGAATTCATCTGGGTACACAGGAAACCTATGTTGCTAAGCAACCAGTCAACCTAGCAACCAACCATTAACACCAATGGATTCCCAGGTTGGGATTTATGGGGGGGGGGTAGGTATCAAAAGAATTGACCTGGGTACCCAGGGAACCTATGTAACTAAGCAAATAAACATTTGGAATGGCTGTTGCCAAGCAACCACTCAACCTAGCAGCAAGCCAATAACACCAGTGGATTGGCAGGTTGGGATTTAGGGGGGACAAGCAGCATTAGAACTGACCCGGTTACCCAGGAAACCTATGTTGCTAAGGAAATAACCATTTGGAATGGCTGTTGCTATGCAACCACTCAATCTAGCAACCAACCAATAACACAAATGGATTCCCAGGTTAGGATAAAGGGGGGGTAGGTATCAAAAGAATTGACCTGGGTACCCAGGAAACCTATGTAACTAAGCAAATAAACATTTGGAATGGCTGTTGCTAAGCAACCCCTCAAACTAGCAACAAACCAATAACACCGCTGGATTCCCAGACCCTCATTTAGGGGGGGTAGGTATGGTTTAACTTCTTCTCAGGGCAATATGAACGCTATGGTAGATGAGTTTTTTGATTATTTGGCGGCCATCTTGGATTTTGGTCGGTTACGCCCCCAAGGGGTAAATTGAAAAGCTGGCAACATGGAAATTCTTAATCTATACCTTTTTTGGGTCAGAATTAGCCATGTTGCCAAATTTCTACCCGAAAAAAAAATACCCTTTCTTTTCATGCCATAACCTGGTGTACTATGTGTAGCATTATATAAAATGCAGTGAATATGCCATATTAAGTTACAAAGTTACAAAATATCTCCAATAAATGCTTCTGATATTGTGATATTATTGCATAAATTAAAGTGGCTCTTTTACTTTTAATTCATGAATTTACAGTGATTAAGTGGAAAAATATATTTTCAGAAGTAAGAGAAGAACCTACACCTGCAGAGGCGGAGGCATCCTCTACAATTGGAGTGATTGCCATCGGTTTTGCTACCTGTCTGTGCTCAGGCATTGTCTTACTGGACCTATTGACAATTAGTTCACATATAGATCATCTCCGACACAACTTAAATCTGTAGGGAACACTGTACCTTTTTGATGGTCAATAGTATCCATATCATATTTATAATTTATTTATTATGCCACACTGAATATCACAAACTAGAAATAAAATACATTAGAGTACATTTATTTATGAAGGTAGACTGGTTTATAGACAGATGAAATATATGTACATAGATACAGGTTTATTAGATTGTATTTACATATAAAGTATTGATGTTTTCCTCCCCAGAATAAATATAAACTTTTCTGTGCAGGAATAAAAGCTTGAATTTACGAAACTGCATACAACTTTTTAAAATTAAAATTACTGAATAAAATATCCATTGAATTAGTGTTTAATTTGTTTATTCGAGTACCCTTTTCTTAACATGTACCAGTTATTAAATGTACTAGTTCAGATTAAACCACAGCGCAGGGCTAAGACAAAGGAGTTCACACCTTGGTTATTTCTGTGTAGACTGACATAACCTTACAGCTTTGGTTTAAAACAGATAGACAATGGTTATGTGAGGCTAACTCAAAATATGACTACTGTAGACTGGCAGACACCCTATAAGGGTGCCAGCCAGTTTACTGTGGTTATTTTGAGTTAGCCTCTCATAACCATAGTCTATCTATTACTTATTTCAAAGGATTATATTTCAGATAACTCAATATAACAATAATAAGTTAGTCAGATAAGCAAAACCAACAGCAACGAAGGGTTTGTAGAATAACAGAAGTGAGATTTATTTACAATAACCTTCACGACGTTTCGGCCATATAGGCCTTCATCAGGTGTTTCAAAGGATGTTAATTGTTGTCACACAGCTAGAATTCCCATTAGGACCAAATTCATTTGACTGTGCCATTCATGCACTTGTAGATATGTGCAAAGCTATAGCTCAGACAGTAATCTCTCTCTTAATGTACATGCAGATGCCTTACCCAGACTGTTAGATAATGACATGGAGATTCCTGTTGGTTTCTGTTGTTATAGATGTACTCCGGTTGCGTCAGAGGCTAGACAGTGAAGCGGCACAAGTCAGGTCTTACTGCTGGGCGGAGTCTACATGGCGCACGAAGGCTTCTCAGTGGAAGAAATATATTCTTTTTTGTGCTATGTTGGCAATTGCCGTGGTTCCAACTACCATAGATACCATGTGTAGATTTATTGTATATTTGTCAGATACTTTGTCTTTTTGTTTCTATAGATAATAGTGTGTCTGGTGTCATTAGTCTAAACAAATATTTTGGTTATGATGTACTTTTTTTTGCCAGAATTTTGTGTTTGATACTACTTTAAAGGGTTTACGGCGTGTGTTAGGCGACCCAGCCCCAACTAGGGTAACTTTGACCCTAGATAACTTAATTAATATGTCTGTGGGTGTGAATTGTTTGGATATTAATGAACGCTGCATTTGGGCGTGTATAGCTACGAGTTTCAGATCTTTACTACGTAAATGTAATTTGGTTCCAAATAATCTCAAGTTAGAGGGTCATTTTTTGCTCCGGGCTGCCCTCAGGTTTAGACCTTGGGGTTTGCTGCTACGTATCTCCAGCTCTAAGACTGTTCAATATGGACAAAGGATGCATCTAATTCCCATCACAGTAGCTGAGGGTTCACCTTTATGTGCTGTTACTTTAACTAAAGCACATTTCAATGACGTCTCGGCTTCTTCACCTGATTCTCCAGTTTTTATGCTGAAAAGAGGGGATTTTTCTATACCTCTGACTTACCCGGTACTTATGAAATACCTAAAGAGACTGCTGCAGTTAGTGAATCTGGACATACCGGGTGCTGGAGTACATTCCCTGAGATGGGCTGGTGCAGCCCACCTGCACTACTGTGGGGTGCCACTGGAAGATATCAGACAGTCGGGTGACTGGGCGTCTTTAACAGCCTTGCTATATTTGGCTAAGCCACTCTCCTCCTGTATAAACTTGGACAAACTAGTGGTGGACAAGATGTGTAAGAGATAGTTATACTATGATGAACTGTGTTTGATTCCGGGAGTTTGGCCGTATATATTTGTAAATCGACATGGCCCAAGTCCATGTTTGTGTCTGGCCCATTTATTTACTCACAATTGGAATCAACCGTCAGTGTCAATAGTATGAAACAAACCCTGGTTGTGTCTTGTATTGATACAAGGTGCTGCTACTCCCCCTGGGGGATGCAGGTGGAACTATTAGTATAGTTAGGAGCTCTGACACCCCACCTGGTGAGAGGCTCCTACAACGGTTGCTAAGCTAGAAACTACCCTGGTTACTGCGTTATTGCTCTCCTGCTTGTCGTCCTGTGAGGTTGACGCTTGCTTCCTCATGCTTTGTCGTAAAGTTTGTATGTGATTGTGTTTTTCTTTTCTTTAATAAAAAGGCCGTATATATTTGTAAATTGACATGGCCCAAGTCCACGTTTGTGTCTCGCCCATTTATTTATTCACAATTGGCATCAACCTTCAGTGTCAATATCACCAGTACCACCAGTGCCTATTATAGAAAAAACGTTCCAATCTACCTGTTAGCAGTGCAATTGTATTTATGTTACGGATTAAAATATCATCATTGGCTAGAGTATCAGCTATATATGGTTCAGAATCTGAGAGACACATTCACTTCACTTTTTATGATATGCCTCGTGTTATTGTAATATGTTTAATGGCTGAGAAATCTCATTTCATATGCGTTCCTTGGAACTGTGACATATACAAACCGAGGGCCGCGGCCTGTGCTTGACCTACCTAGTTCTATATATTTTTTTGTTTAAATCAAATTTATTCATTCACATGATGTTCGATAAATTTGTTTCTAGTTGTAGTACAGGTTTCTCCAATTGGAATGCTCAAGTTAGACAATAGTTATGTGTTAGTAAGTGTAGTATAATTAAGTGTTAAGCAGGGACATGTGTCCAGAAACTAAATTAGATGTATAATGTTCGTATTTGTAGCGATTGCTACAAATTGTAGATGACTTTTCCACAGTCAATCTATGCTGGTGAGATAGCATTGGTGACATTAATGATGGTGATTAATGGATGGAAATTGTGCTTTGAGTATCTGGTGTTTACCCGTGAATAATGTGGAGCCATTTGGGATTCATGGAGGTTATTTTTATGTGGCGTCGCTCAGTCAATGTTTCATATGTCACCCGTCACGCATGACTTACATGATGACCTAGTTTGGTAACATACATCTGCACCTTCTGAGACTTTGGGAAATGCCCATCTTTTCCTTTCCTCCAGGTTTGACGCATCAACTAAATATTAGGGATTGGTCATCTTTCAACAACAGGGGATCAGGTTCATCACGACCAACACCTTTGAGCTATACGGGACTAGCATCTCCTATTACCTCAGGTCGTGGGGGGCCCCCTCTTCTTATCAGCCAAGTCTCCTCTTTTGACATCTGAAACAAGGAGAATGTAGCTAGGGTAATTATGACAATGGTGCAGTATACCTTATCAGTCTTATCAAGGGTGTGAACAAAGGTGCTTATATAAGAAATCCACTCATAATGCACTGCTCTGCACCGGGGGCTTAACCATACAGTATTGTTCTTTATTACACGACCTAACAATATTGGTACGATCCTGTGTTTGTTTATTCAATAAAAGCGTACCACCCGGGGGTGTGGTATGTTTTTGCGTACCACCCGGGGGTGTGGTACGCTTTTTGCTGCTCTAGACCAATCAGAGGGCAGCATTTTGGTCACGTGATATAACAATGGCAGCGATGTAAACAAAGCAGACGACGATGTGAACGATGTGAATTAACGATATAAACAACTAAATTGGCGATCGGTGTATCCGCCTTATAAAGGCAGATGCACCTTGGGCTGGTACGGCCCATACGTGACCTTATCATGCAATACTAGCTATTTATAATAGGACAAAAAAAAGTGTTTCAGGTAACATAGCAAGAAAATGTAGGGTCGGTGGGTCGGATATTTTTTAACTAATTTTAACATGAAAGTACTAGCCGGCCTCTCCGAAGACCCTAAAATTGACCAAAAAAGGGTAAAGATACGAACATTTCCTCAATTCCAAACGGCCGTTTTTTTTTTGGCCTTTAATAGTCAAAATGGCACCCCCCCCCATAGCCAAATGTGCTAGTCCCGTTATACTGTAAGATGCAGGCATAGAATTATTCACTAATTTGGGGTACACATTTTGTGCCCCCTCAAGAGAGATCTAAATCCAAATCTACACCCCCGCCTGTTGTTAAACATGAGCATTCCCTAAACTAGGTTATGGCTGTGTCTCACGACCTTGGGCCACCGTTTTTGTCTCTGACCGGGTGCCGTCTCTGACCGGGTGCCGTCTCTGACCGGGTGCCGTCTCTGACCTGTTTTTTAATTGTTAACCTAAACTCATATATATATAAGCATTTGTAAAAACTTTATGGCAGTTGTTATGTAATTATAATTAGCCTCCTGCTGTTGGTAGAATGTAACTAAACTCCCAAAGTGATGTCCGGTCAGAGACGGCACCCGGTCAGAGACGGCACCTGGTCAGAGACGGCACCCGGTCAGAGACAAAAACATTGGCCCAAGGTCGTGAGACACAGCCTTATATGTTATGCCTGATCTGCACGGGGAACGTGCAGGTAGGGTAGATTCACCATGAGTCGGACACATACCCTGAGACGGACAGTCAAATTTGAGGTTATTCATGTAAACTACGACCTCCAATGTACATACATATTTTTTTTGGAAAGAACAACACTTAATTTGAAATACAAATATCTAGAAGCATGCTGTAAAATGTGTACTGGTCAAGGGATATCATGCAGAAAACGTACATGTCCTAATACAATATTGATAAAAATTGTAAATTCCGGGGTTTATACGTCATTATTCAATAATATAGTCCCAGGCAGTTTCTACCCTTTGCATCTTTAACAACTGGCCGCAATAGGGCAAATGAAGAGCTTACAATGCTTGAATAACCACAACATCAAGTGTCCGTCTCAAGGTATGTGTCCAGTATGTGAATCTACCCTACGTGAGGTGAAGAATCATCAGATTAGGGAGTGGTCATTTTTTAACAACAGGGGGGGTCGGTGGATTTCCGCGCAAGCGGGTCGAAGTTTTTTGGGTCCCCCCCGCGGGAGGGGTCAAAAAAATTGTTGGTTCCCCCCCCTCAGGCAGGTTGAAATTTAGCGCCGCCGACCCATTTGAGCTATAGTAATGCACGGGCTTTTTTGCTAAAAAGGAGTGCAATTTTTTTGGTCCCCCCTCAAGAGGGGTCCACATTTTTTTGGTCCTCCCCTTCAAAGGGTCCAAATTCTTTTGGTCCCCCCCCCCAAATCCACCAACCCCCCCTGTTGTTCAAAAATGACCAATCCCTTAGTTCCTCTATAGTTGTATTCACCTGTATAGTGTGCACAAGTAGGCTCACCCATCACCCGTCCACATCACCGAGTGGCACAGCCACCCAGACACATTAGGTAAGAACCTTTACGTTATAGCACATATAACTTGTACTCTAGACTAGGAATAGCGACCACAAGCCAATGGACATTTTTATCCCAGAACTTCAAGGTATACACCACTAGATAGGGCATGACATTTTCAGTTCAGTTGTGTATGTGCCGAGCATATATGAAAGTAAACTATATTTTTTTCTAATTTTTCCAAAAAATAGATATAAGTATAGATTTATTGAAATTTTCCAAATAAATGCTAGCCATCTCTTATTGCCATATTTTTTACCCAAGGCGATCCAACTTTTGTTATCATTATCTCCCTAGCATTAGATGAGAAGAATATATACATAGTGTGATGGTTTCTTGTGATTTTATTCACCTCTAAAGTCAAGGTACCGATTTAATCTTCTCCATCTTCATCATCGTCGCTGTGATTGTTGCCATCTTCGTCATGATTATTGTTGTTATAATCAGGCGCACTGTTATGGTCGCCAGGTTAGTCGTTGTTGTCACCAGGTTGAGAAGAAATACATAGTGGAATCTGATTTATTCACAAGACAGTAAAATTGGCATTATTTTATTACACTTATACTTAATTAAATTCTTTTTGTATTATTCTCCAAACTGCATCTATATTAATTTATTTGCTAGGTACATTGATTATGTCTAAATATATTTGTTAATGATATTTCACTGTGAACCAGCAGCTTCGCTGCTGTTGATACAAAGTGAACATTTGATCTCTTTGGGGGTTGCTATGAGAAGAAACTTGCAGTAACAACATGGCAGTGGGCGCGGACCTAAGTACCGACCAGGACCCAACAAAATCGCCTCGGGTGAAATACATTGTGGGAGCAACATCGATATAAATATGGTCCTAACAATAGCTACTGAGATAGAAATTCCCTTGAGAGACCAGCATGTTGAGGCTCATAGAATAAAGGGGCGTCTGAATGTATCTATAACTCAATGTATCGTCAAAAGATACATAAATAGGTTTGTGCATCATAATTTTTCAATGAGAAAATTGAAAGACAAAATCAAAAATCACTGTCTAGTGGTGAAATTATCAGAATTTCCCATTCTTTTCGTGTGATGCGCCAAGAAGACAATGTCAACTAACCCTCTGATTGGTCAAAATTGTTTAATTTAGATAAATATTAGCCATAAATAGGGTCCCCATATGACTATCATATCATCAGCTGATTTCTGAAGGCTACACCTGAAACACTCGATGATGCGGTCGCTTCTATCATATCCCACCCATTCCCAGTTTCTCATCACCAATGACATTTTTTCTTCTTTTTCTTTACTCGTGGGCTAAAATGTATAAGATTATATATGTACTTTTTACACAACCAAAATTCAAATTTTAGTAGTTATAAGAATCTTTTGATCTTTAAAAGTGGGGAAAAGCAAGTTATTTATATCCCACTGAATTAATTATTGGCAGTATGAGCTTTAATTTGATACCAAATATTCCAATATTTGTCCATTTTATCATGTTTTTATCAAAGAAATTTAAGTTATGATATTTATTATACTAATACATATCCAGATCTGATTCAAGATAGGACAGCTTAAAAATCATTTATAAATCAAAATACAATGCAAGAATTTGTAATATTCGTCCACTGGAAACAAGTGACAGTGCACAGTCAAAAACTCTTTCCTCATTTTGAGAAAACATATTGACTACTATTTCATTGCGGTCAAGATCAATTAGATTTAACCATGTAATAAGATTGTCTGCGTTTTCAAATATGTTTTTTACATAGTGACATTACTTATCGTGTATCAATTCATGGCACAGTATATGTATCATTAATCTCACTGAAGTGTTCTTGAAGTTTATTTCTTTGCTTCGCAGAATTTGAAGTCTTCAGTACTACAGCCCACACAATATCATCCAAGGTCTTCACACAGAATAACCTATTGGTTAGGATTGGGGAATGCACTATGACTATGTTACACTTCCACATTCACCTGCTGGCATTTGTACTGATGGTACACACATGCAGTTCTGCTCTGCATAGTAAACTAGTAGTTTACCAAGCATATGAAACTGACATAGGCCCAGCCGACAATTGTCTCACAAATCCAAAGGAGGGAAAACAGACAGAAGATGCTACTTGTTGTCCAAAAACATGCACTTGCAACTCATCAGCTACCTATCACTGGCAATTAAAAAAGAATCTCAGAACACTTGTCATAAGAGATTGTTCATATGACCCAACCAAGGAACTGACAAGAGTGTTTTCCATGGATTACCGCTATAGTGGTGTTAGAATAGTTCGGACACCGCTGACTACTTTTCCGTGTAATGCAATATTAGCGCTTCCTTCTCTCATACATCTTGATCTGAGTGAGAACTCAATTCAGAACTTATCCTGTCAATATGTGAAAGCATTTGTGCTGGAAACTCTTAATGTGAGCCACAATTACATAAAAGATGTCCACCTGAAGATGATCACACGTTTCAGTGATATGGACTTTAGCTATAACAAGATAAGAAAAGTCCCTTGCTTTGGGGGTATGAAGGGGCTAACGCGACTGGACCTTAGTTATAACATGATAACGACAGTCCCATGTAATTTGTCCGCACTGCCACTCCTGTACCTCAACATGACCCATAACCTACTACAATCCTTCCCATGTAACCTATCCTCACTGACCAAGCTGCTCTCCTTTAACCTCAGCTACAATGCCATACAGGCTACACACTGTGACACCTTCGACCTATCAACCTTACAGGTTTTTGATCTAAGTTACAATCACATACAAAGCTTTGATTGTAAACTGTACATGTCCCCACAACTAAAATACCTCCTTCTCGACTATAACCGTCTTGAGTCAATCAATTGTGGTTTTCAAGGATTACCATCTTCCCTTGAAGGATTAGGTCTTAGTAACAATCAGCTGAGAACAGTCCCTGGTCATCTGGGAGGCTTACCAGCATTGAGTTGGTTAGATCTGAGTTGGAATTACCTGAAGGTTGTGACATGTGACATATTCATGTCTCCCACTTTAAAGTGGATGTGGATGACACATAATCTGTTAGAAGACTTGAGGTGCAATCTGTCAAAAATGTCAAGATTATATGCTCTGGATTTGAGTCACAATAAATTTATCACCATGCCTTGTAACCTGTCATCCCCAAGACGGTTGCGTTATTTAGATTTTAGCTACAACCATATAAACAATGTACCTTGTAATTTGGGGGACATGAAATATACCATGGCATTGAACCTCACATACAATCATATGGTGACAGTACCTTGTAATCTGACAACCTTTTCTGGGAGTATTTTAGACCTCAGTCATAATAAAATAGATAGCATTGCTTGTAGCTTTACAAACAACCTAAATTCTGGTGTACAACTGAATCTGTCTTACAATGCTTTCCACACACTACCACTGGAATTGCAGGGTCATGTGTTCTGGGCCATAGACATTAGTCATAATGCAATAGAAACACTAGCACATGACCTTTCAGGCCTGACTGTGCTCTTACTAGATCTTAGTAGCAATAACATAGAATCCATGCCATGTAGTCTATCATCATCAATTAATATTCAACATTTATTGCTGAATAATAATCGCATAAAGGCACTCCCTCCTAACTGTCTTATCAGTAAAAACAACCATTTCAATTTGCATTTAGACTCCAATAGCATATCAGAACTTGTTAATGGGTCATTCTCTGGAATCCCTGAGTTGGAAATTATTTCACTCAAAAATAACTACCTGAGTGAGATAGAATCTGGTGTGTTTAACGATTGCCATAATTTAAATGAAGTGCATTTAGAGAACAACAGCTTGCATACATTGGACGCTGGGCTATTTATACATAGCAATCTTGGCAAAACACGACTTAAGTTATATGTTTCCAACAATAAACTGTCAAATTTCTCAAACTTTGCTGGATTACCATTGAGATTATGTTTGAATCTAATGTATTATTCAGGTAATCGGTTTGACATGAAAAGCAATAACATTGGCCACTTCATGGATTTATTTCATGGTTGGAATCTCAAAGTTACAACTACTGATGAGATACATAGCTGTATGATGCTTTTTAACTTAACCAATAATCCATTTGTATGTGACTGCATGGACTATGATGTATATGTAACCATCCATGGTAAAAGGGATTATTTGCTGAACAACTTTACATGCATTGAGCCACATACTTTAAAGGGATTGAATCCTGCAGCGGTACCACTGGACAGGTTTGTCTGTAATATATCTGACAAGTGCCCAGAAGGATGTTTGTGTTATGACACTCCATATTCTAAGAACCTGAGTGTGATCTGCACTGGACACACAGACAACACGCTTCCTGATGAGCTGCCACATCTACTAAAGCATAATTATTCATATTATCTCAAATGGGAAGGAACCACCATCAAGACCCTGTCTCATAGGCCCTACTTCAGTCTTGTTAATGTATCCAAACTGTATCTTGACAACAACTTGTTAAAGGGTTTACCGGAGAACATATCATCTGTGATTCTAACACCTCGCGTTAAGCTGAGACTAGGTAACAATCCCTGGGTGTGTGATTGTAAGGCAATGGCCATGACAGATTGGTTACTCAAACATCTTGAACTAATTCAAGACATGAATAGCATTAGATGCTCTTTGCCTCCAAATACTCAGGGCAGGTTGATGATAGAAGTTGTTGATTCTGTACTGTGCCATAAACAGTCTAAACCGTCTCTTGCATTAGCAATTGTTGGAGGAATTGCTGCCTTTCTACTGATCTGTCTGCCTCTACTTTGTATAATCAAAGTAAAACGTGCTGTCCGTGGCTATGACAGAATAGAATGGGAGCCAAAGGACTGGAATGAGGAGCAAGGTGGTGATAAAGAGTTCGACGTGTTTGTAAGTTATGCTAATGAAGATGAGCAGTATGTAGGTGAATACTTAATTCCTGAGTTAGAAAACAGAGGGTTTAAAGTGTGCTTTCACCGT
Organism: Harmothoe impar; assembly: GCA_947462335.1. Classification (NCBI taxonomy): domain Eukaryota; kingdom Metazoa; phylum Annelida; class Polychaeta; order Phyllodocida; family Polynoidae; genus Harmothoe; species Harmothoe impar. The sequence goes on along the minus strand of OX381714.1, from coordinate 8,372,973 downwards.
GTTCACTTTCTTGCTGGAAAGAATATTATTGATAATATTTGTGAATGTATAACCAAAAGTAAGAAGATGCTTGCCTTCTACTCAATGAACTATAAGGAGAGTGACTTTGGTATGTATGAGTTCACGATGGCCATGCAGTTAGACATTGAGAATGGTACCAATAACCTAATAACAATCAAAGATACTCACCTAGATGTAGAAGAACTTCAGATCTCTCATTCGACTTATTTCCGGACTACATCATATGTCATTAAAGAAGAACCTACCTTCTGGAGAAATCTGCTGTATGCTCTGCCTAAAAACAGACTTGGTATTGTGGCCAATGGGTATCAGGAACTGGGGGAGGAGGAGGAGGAAGAACAGGAGGATCAGGTATAGTACTCTTCGATAGATTTTAGCTGTTGGGATACAAATAACTAATCAACGATCAAAGACACTGATCTAGATGTGAAAGACCTTCAGATGTCTCATTCGACTTATTTCTGGACTACATCATATGTCATTAAAGAAGAACCTACCTTCTGGAGAAACGTGTTGTATGGGCATGCGCATGAGGAGGGGGAAGAGCAGGAGGACCAAGTCTAATAAAAAAAAAGTACACTCAATCATTGATGATTATACTCTCAGAGGTTTAGTATGACGTCATGTTGAGGATTATGTTATGGTATAATAGAGAATATTTGATGATATCTGATGATCATTATTTTTGTTTATGATATTCTATAATCACACTCACTGGGGGTCACCAACCAGTGTATTACGGAAACCGACGACCCAGTGGGCATAAAACCTTGATTCAATGTTGAAAACTGGTTGATATAGGGTTAGAGGGTAGATCAACCTGTTTTCAACATTGATGCAATGTTGCAATTTCAACGGTGTCAACCAACACCTGTTTCAACATTGATGCAATGTTTGGATATCAACTTTGAATTAACCATGGGTTTTCCCACCTTTCCCACTAGGTGCCTCCACAACCTACTCCTTAGCATTTCTATCTCCATGCTACATCAATTTTCCCTAATTGTAAGCTCTTATTTTCTCATCAATGTATACAATCGATCAAAATATCATTCATTTTCATTGACAACTATGGTGTGTGTATTTAGTTGACATTTGGAATTAAATGACAAGAATACATGCATGGTTTCAGTAAGACACCCTATATGTTGCTAAGAATGATAGATAAAGCCTCAGTCATGACCAGGTCAGTTTGAAATGGATGTGAATGCCTCTTAGTGTGATCATCAGAGGTCATTCATGTACCCCTACCATGCATAGTGCTAGAATTAGCATTTAATCTTGGAGAAATGGGGGGGGGGGGGGTGTTGTAATGAAAATATATAAATTGAAGGAATGAGTCTACATAAGAATACTGTATCTAATATACTGAGTCTCAAATTATGCATCAGCAGTCAATATCAATTCAATGTAAATCATTTTATCATGTTTATTTGTTGTTGATTTACAAATGTCATATCAATGTTGAATCACTGATGAATGATCAACGTTGATGACCTCATAAATATCAACAAAATGACAACCCTGTATCAACTGTTGATATTATGTCGCTACACACATTGAATCAACATTGAATCAACTGAAGTTTGCCGACCGGGGAGGGCCATATAAACTTGCACCATGTCCCATAGTCACTTTGCGACATAGCAGGGGTAGACACTAACATTTAAGACCAAGGGTCACCCGGGCTTGTAGCTTCAAAATGTTGTGGGCCCGGAGGTTAAATTGTGGGTCCGGGATTTTCAATGATAAAATTAGCAGATATTGGGATGAGGGGGAGGCTACAAATCAATCAATATGTAAAAGAAATTAACCAGTTTGTATCGAGCTTTGTAGGACTGACATTTTGCCCATCTCTGAGAGCAGAAAATCACCATGTGGAGTTGCAATAAATACTTATTTTGAATGACAAACACCTTTGTGGGAAAAAGTTTATGGTGTGTTGGACAAATGCAAGTATGATATATATGTACAAAATCTTTGAAGCACCAAAGGTAAATGTTCTTGAACTGGCAATAGACCCTTGATGGTAATATAGTCTACATGTACATTGTAATACAGCTGTACATGAATAGATAGAGAGAATGTTCGTTTAGGCTGTAACCTACAAATTAATTAAATTGGGTTTTACATTCAGAAGAAAATATGTTGGCAATAATGTAAAATATGTTTGCAAACAATATTGGTTTCAATACAATACAGGTAGACTATGTGCTGTAGTTGGTAACAGATTCAGTATGGTCGCGATTTTACCTTTCCAATGATATATGACATGTGTGTAGTGTACAATGTAGAGATGGATGCAATAATCAGATTTCCATCAAAATTCCCCTGGAAATAGCTCTTAAATAGCTACGGGCCCGGGTATGTTCATCTTCAGAAAACTACGGGCCCGGAATAAAAACTACAGGCCATTGGCTCCCGGGCCAGCGTTAGTGTCTACCCCTCCATAGGCCCTAATAAGGTAGTATACAGACTATCTATATAGGGTTCTTATTGCTGTCAATAGTGAAAACTGTGCTGTTATGCTTTTGCATTTGAGCATGCTGTCATTGGAAGATAGAAGCTGTCTGTCTGTCAACTAACTACTGAAGATTCTGATAGGAGAGAGAAAGGGAGGGAGGTGAGAAAGGATGGCTAGGCGGGGGAGTAGGGAAGTGATAGGAGAAGGGGAGTGGGGGCAGTGGTAGAAGAGGAGTGGGGGAGTGGTGGAAGGGGAGTGGTAAGAGAAGGGGTGTAGGGGAATGGTGAAAAGGGAGTGGGGGAGTGGTAGAAGAAGGGGAGTGGGGGAATGGTGGAAGGGGAGTGGGGGAGTGGTGGAAGGGGAGTGGGGGAGTGGTAGAAGAAGGGGAGTGGGGGAATGGTGGGAGAAGGGGAGTAGGGGAATGGTGGAAGGGGAGTGGGGGAATGGTAAGAGAAGGGGAGTGAGAGGAGGGTGGAAGGGGAGTGGAAGGGTGGTAAGAGAAGGGGAGTGGGGGAATGGTGGAAGGGGAGTAGGGGAATGATAGGAGAAAGGGAGTAGGGGAATGGTAGGAAAAGGAGAGCAGGGGAATAGGAAATGGACAAGGGTAGTGAGCAAGTATAGGCGAGGGGGTGGGGGTAGAGGAATAGGCGGGGGGAATGAGTAAGTATTAGGGGAGAGGGAGTGAGCACATAGGCAAGAAGGGGAGTGAGTGAGCAGGGAAGTAAGGGCGTGAGCGAGTAGGACAGTGGGGTAGGGGTTGGAAGGAAGGAGGGAGGAAGGCAGGGGAGGGAATGAGGGAGGGGAGGATGGAAGGGGAGTGAGGGAAGCGGACAGAGGGAGGAAGGGAGGGAGGAAGGAGGCAAGAAAGGCAGAGGAGTATCTGTCTCTCTGTCTGTCTCTCGCTCTTTCTCTTGCTCTGCATTTCTCTCTCTCACTGTTTCTATCTCTCTCCCTTGTGTCTCGTTTTTTCCTACCTTCTCTTTGCACAAAGGACTCATGTATAGAAAAGTCATTTTATATAAGTGACCCACCCAAATGAGAGATTATTTTTTGACAGTTGATTCTTTTGCAGTTTTTTTTCCAGAGAATCCAAATCTGCCTGGGGCCATGGCGAATTTTGCATATTAAGGTCCCTAATTAGCATATTTTAATAAGGTAGGCCAATTAGTAGGTTGGATAAGCAAAAGTACTGTCAAATTGGTCCAATTCTTATAGAAATGATAAAATAGAAATGATATGGCTGATGATCAAAATTGAATCCATTCATAATTTTTCATTAAGGCCTAATTAGCATAATTTATGCATAACTGAAGATATATGCACAATTTCACTCACAAAATATCAGATGATAGAAACACATGATTCTCTGCAGGAAAAAATCTTAAACTTGGCACACACACATCCCCTAGGCCATGAAAAACATTAATAAATATAGGGCCATAGCAGAGACTGTAGCCATTATTGCAGCCATATTTCAAGATGGCCCCCACTGAATATTTCTAAATCATTTATCTCCTCCTCTAATCAACTTAGAATCATGATTCCAAATGCTAAATATACATTTCTGGGGTCAGGGAATACAATGGTGTTACTTCTGAGGAGATAAATGGCAGCCATCTTGGATTTTTATGAGATCATCATTAGAAAACCTACTAATTAGCTGATTTCCCTTATCAATTCCCCTCTATCATAACATATCTATTATTCTTCCAACTGAGCTGATGAAATCAATAGTCCAGGGCTACTTTATTAGTTTATGTTGTTTGGATGACCAGGGCACAGATATGCTAAGGTCATCAAGTTAACTACCAAACTACCTATGTGACATATATGGTCTGTGGCAGAGGTATTCCTTTTGAGGGTTTGTTGTGATAACCTCTGCACTGGAGATTGTGATAAGGGGTGTAGGTGTAGGAGTCTGTGGGGGGCACGGTGTGCAAGCCTCCAGAAACCTTTGGAAAAACCCAGAGCTTTCTCATTAAATTTTTGGCAGCTTTACTATCTGGGCTAGAGTTAATGCATGGCCTAGTACAATCCAGGCCATGCCAAGTCAAGCACTGGATAATTCACAGCTAGAGGTTTAGGCCTGTGTGAGATAGCGTGCCTGTCTGGGACTGCAATGGGGCCCTCATCTAATCTCCCTAGATACCAGATATATAAAGAGCTGTGCTGTCTTTACACATCTAATGTTATACCACAGCAGGCACGGAGAACAAAGCTCTTGTATACTGTATACAGCTAGTGGCATAAAGTACTTATAGGACTAGTACCAATCTGTAGGGGTAATTCAGTGAAGGAGCCTATAAGGCTCCTTCACTGTATTACGCGTACAGATTGGTGCATGTCCTATAACTACTACTTAAAGACTATGTATGCTTACATAGTGTAGTCCTAAAAAAGGAAAAAAAGAGTAGGGGGTTCAGGCAGAGAGCCTCCCATATAATTCAAAACCTTGTAGTGTTAATAAGGAAAAAAGAAATCGATGGTTGGGGGCAGAGCCCCCAATATAGACCAATACATCTATTTTCGCTGACATAGTTCAGTATGCCACAGGATGCATATCCTGCACAGTGTTAAAAAGCATATATCACCCGTAAACATGTCTGGTGAAATATTGTGAAACACTATGTTTATTTTTGTGCGCCATCTTGAGGGATACAGTGGTATACAGTAGTAAGATACAAGATGGCGGCAACTGGTTGAGACGTGTCAGACCGAGCTCCCACCAAATATAGGATTACCTGCGGTCAAACTAACTTAGGACAGACAAATTCAACGCGAAAGAGACCATAAAGGTTGTGTGTATCACAGTTGCACACCTACAACAGGAATTATGTCTCGAAGGCCTAAGAAAAACAAGGACGATCTTCTGCCAGAAAATGCCTCCCCGGCTGAAGTCATTTTGGCTGTCAACTCGCTCGGACACCGAGTGACTGCAAATGAGACTGCGACAGCGGGCATATTGTCAACCCTAGAGGCAATCAACAAGGCGTTGGACACTATAAATAATACTGCCACCATTAATGCGGCTACTTTCATTTCAATCCACGATAAATTCAACGAATCCAAGTCTTCGCTGAAAACGACGGAGGAAACCATTCGCCAACATGGATTGACGGCCATTGCCCAAACCCGGGTATTGAACGAGCACCAGAGCCGCTTTGAACTGGTCGACAAGGAAGAGCGAAAAAAGGTGGTAATTATCGAGGGCTACAAAGAAAAACGAGATGAGGATTTAAAAGCTATTGTTGGTAAGCTTTTTAATGATACTGGAGTAAACTTCAACACTGACGCCGTTCAATTTGCCGAGCGGGTGGGAAACTACCAGCCGGCTGCCACGCCAAACCAAGATGGCGCCGCCCGTGATGTAAACAAAAGAGAGAGGCACCGAGCGATACGGTTTGTCTTCAAGGGTCCTGACCACAAGCAACTTCTTATGAAAGCACTCAAATTCTTGAGAGGGAAACCCGACTGGTACAGGGTATCCATAGGGGATGAACTTGATGCCAGAGAGCGACGACAATTTATAGACCTTAGATCTATGTTCTTCTTGTGTAAAAAAAAGGGATACGAAGCTCGCCTACGCCAGCGCTCAGTCATCATAAACAACAGGCCTTTCTCTCATGCTCAGCTATACAGACTACCCTTTGCTGACCTCAACATGGAAATGGCCACTGAAGCCGAGACACCGGATGGACTCATGTTCAGATCCCCCCACCACAGACTATCAAACCTCTACCCATGCCGCATACAAGAGGGTGACCTGGTCTTCATCTCAGTCGAACAAGCGTTCCAACACAAAAAAGCAGCTGAATGTGGCACTCCCCTGCAGCAGAAGATGATACTGGATCTCTCAGACCCATATGACATAATGGAGGCAGGCAAGAAAATTCGGGACACAAAAGAATGGGCCAAGGAAGCTGAAAATGAACTATATAAGTACAATCTGATTAAATTCACTGACCCGGAGATGAAGGACTACCTGCTTAGCACCGAAGATCTGTACCAATATGAGGCCTCCTTCAGCAAAATATGGGGAGTCTGCATGCACCTTGGACAGGCGGAAGACTGTACTAGTGACACAACCCAGGGGGCAAACCTGCATGGCAGAAACTTAGAACGGATCAGACGCGAGCTCAGCGCCGACGATGACCCTCCTGAAGAGGAAGGGGAGGGGGAACAAGAACAAGAACCTGCAAATGGCGATGGGGACGCAGGAGAACGCCAAAGATAATTCTGAACTCTGGCCATAAGACAGTAACATATTATATATGTACCGGTATTCTATATATCCTATAGTCTATGACATATTATATGGAAATGTGTGTACTTTTCTTTATCCTCAGTGTGATTTCACCATAAATTAATTAATTTCTGGCATAAATTTAATTTTTTTGTTACATGAACTGTTTGAGAACATGGACACACGTGATGAGGTGTTTATGGTTGTAAACTTGAGGTCTTTATATCAGACTGTGTATAAATGTATAAGGTATATACTGCTGTGATTAACTATTGTTATAAATTTAATTGGCTGCTATATAAGCTGATTGTGAACATGGTATACGTGATGTGGTGTTTAAGGATATAAACCTGAGGTCTTCAAATCAGATTGTATCATACGTCCATAATCTAATCAAATGTCGTCATAAATTTAATTTGATGCTGCACACACTGATCATGACTAGGTGTATACGCGATGAAATGTTCATGAATTTATGTGAAGTTCATGAAATGCACGGATGTAAAATATAAGTCCCAAAGATGAGATTATGCTTTACTTGTATAAACAATTGGGCTGAGGTGTCTACATTAGGCTATGTCATTTACGTATAATTGTCTCGATTCTAATTTGATGTAACATAAACTGATTGTGCCAATATGTACATGTATTGCAAAGTTTATGAAATTTACGGTATGAAAATTAAACACTGGTTAATCTAGAGATTACGTCAATGTCCTTATCACTGTTAATTTTGGTGGTGAGCATGGGCTAATCTTCTTAGCCACATGTTAGTAGTAGTATGGGTGGCCACAAGAGCCGAGGCCTGTACTGGGGGGAAGGGGGTATTTTTGGGTTATTGTTTGTATACCTTCATAAAAATCATATTCTCATGATCACATGTATTATTCTTAGCGGTAACAGCTGCGCCTGACTTTAAAAGGGGGTTCTCTATAGTGCACTTAAACGCCAGATCGATAAGAAATAAAATAAGCAATCTGAAGGCAGAATTAAGTAACATTGACATAGATATAATATTATTTTCTGAAACCTGGCTAAACGATGAGGACGATGATTCATTATACACCTTTCCAAGATATAGTTTGTTCAGGCATGACCGAGTGAGTGTGTATAGAGGAGGAGGCTTATGTGCTCATGTAGACGAGAGCATTTCTTGTTCTGCTCAGAAATTTAGTCATTTAAACAGAATGAATGAAAACATCGAAGTTCAGTGGTTATTATCTGTTAAGGGCAGCTTCAAAAAATCATTAATATGTAATGTTTACAGACCTCCCAGTGGATCTTTACTTGAGTTTTGTAACACTATGAAGGCGTTGCTACTCCAAATAGACATGCTGAATACATATGACCTGTTTATTATTGGTGATTTTAATGTCCATGCACTCAGCGACTCTAGAGAGAAAGACATGTTATATTCTACACTGAACGATTTTCATATGAAACAGCTTATTAATGAAATTACCACAACTTCAGGAACCAACAAATGCATAGATTTAATATTCACAAATTGTTATGAAGTTTCGTCCAGTGGGCTATTAAATATACACCTATCAGACCATCTACCTGTATTTGCAGTTAAAGAAAAAGTTCATGTAAAACTTTCCTATAGAAAATTTACCGGTAGGTCTTATAAAAACTTTGACATGAAAAAATATCTGGCGAGCGTTGAGGCATGTGACTGGTCACTCTTTAATGAAAGCGATGACCCCGAATTATGTTGGGATATTTTTGAGAACATGCTAAAACGCATGCTTGACGTCTGTTGTCCTGTTAGAGAATTTAAAGTGGTCGACAAATCTGATCCCTGGATGACTAATTATCTTATTGAGCGCATCACTGATAAAAATAATGTTTTACGAGAGGCTCGCCATAGCACTTCTATATTGTCTTGGAGAATTGCAAGAGACCTTAGAAATACTGTTAATAGTGAAATTGATGTAGCCAAAAAGTCTTATTACAAAGATCTTTGTGACGCTAATGCTAAGGACTCAAAGAAATTTTGGGCCTTATTGAAGGAGGTTTTACCCTCAAGGTGTGGGAGTGGTAGTTCTATTAATCTGATGGAAAATGGTGAACCTGTTAACACAGACCATGTCTGTTCACATATTAACGAATTCTTTGCCAATATTGGCTCCACACTGGCGGAAGCACATCAGCTGGAATGGGAATTTAGAGGAGACAGATGCGACGTAGAACTAGATGAATTTGAATTTTCGGACGACCAAATTATTAAATGTGTTAGCAATTTAGATACTTCAAAATCTTCTGCCATTGATTACTTACCAACCAATATTTTCAAACAAGCTGTGTTAAATAATCCCTCCAGGTTTATTAAAATAATAAATTTGATCGTATCCACAAATATTATACCCTTGTCGTGGAAGATAGCTACTGTGACTCCGCTCCCTAAAAGTGGTGATTTAACTGACGTCAGCAATTATAGACCTATTAGTGTACTCCCAGTCCCGGGGAAGGTGCTTGAACGTCTCATACACGATTCTCTGTCCGAACACCTTGATGTAAATAATATCTTGTCTGACCGTCAGGGTGGATACCAGAAAGGAAAGTCTACGATGGACTCTATCTCTAATTTTCTTGATGACATATTGTTACAAAGAAATAATGGATGTATTACCTTAGCAGCCTTTATTGATATCAAAAAGGCTTTTGATAGTGTAAATTATGTAATTCTTCTAAAAAAACTGGAAATGTACGGTATCCGCAACCGACCTTTAACGCTGATAGAAAATTATTTGTCAAGGAGGCAGCAGTGCACGGTGGCCAACAACAAACGTTCTGTCAACCTCCCCCTCACCTGTGGTGTACTCCAGGGTTCAATTTTAGGTCCTTTATTCTTTTTAATTTACATTAATGACTGCATTTCGGCCCTTGACACACATAAAACAATGCTTTATGCTGACGACTCAGTACTTTATGTCTCAGGGAAAAATTTCCAAGTACTTCAAGATAGCATAACTCTAGCTTTAGCATCGTTTTACGACTGGTCCTCTATAAATAAATTGACTATGAATGAAAATAAGACAAAAATAATGACATTTGCTTCTTCAAAAACCCTGGCTAAATTGCCGAAACCCAAAATTTCACTAAACAACAAAACTTTAAAATCCGTCATTTCATACAAATACCTTGGGGTCACCGTTGACGAAGAGCTGAATTTTTGCCAACACACCAGACTGCTAATAAAGACTGTTAACTTTAAGTCTCTATTAATGTACATGGTAAAAGACTACATGTCTGCAAAGATTTTAAGGAAAGTTTATGTTACATATTTATTACCTATCATTGATTATGCCGACATTTTGTATACCAATACTAACTCAGATCTGTTGGCTGAATTGCAGAGATGCCAAAACAGATGTCTGAAAACATGCTTCGGCCTGCATATGTTAACTCCGACCATTGAGGTTCATAGAGCTGCCCAGCTACCCACCCTGTCAGAGCGTAGAGATTACCATGTAAAATTATATGCTTTTAAAAGGTCAAAGCAGGAAAAATATGTGAAGAAACCACTAAGAGCTACAAGACTCAATATAAATACTTTATTATACTACCCTATTATCCATTGCGCCGCATTTGAAAAGTCTCCTATGGTGGTTTGTGCACAAAGATGGAACTCCCTCACAGCACCTATTAGAGGTACTGATGATTTCTCATCCTTCAAAAGCTCAGCCCGTCAGGCTTTAAATGACACCATACCGGCCAAGCTAGGTGATTGAGAATGTATTGATGTTGACAGTCAGCAATATTGGGTTTATAAATATATGTATTTAAATGTATAGCACTCAACTTAAAGTACAACATATACACCGTCCATCTTGCCAAACATACCTTTATGTCAAATACCAAATTTATGCCTGTAAATATCCGTGGTATGGCTCATACAACAGTTCTACTGACGAGCCTATCACTACTTTGTTGCTTGACACATCCTTTTATGTATCATATCACCAGATATTTTGTACAATTTTCCTAAGTATACAATATTCATGATACATATCCACATGCTGGTATCATCAAACTCGTCAAACTCTTGTAAACTTTCAAGCAATAAAGTTTAAATTTGTTAAAAAAAAAGACTATGAGGGATATGTTTTTAAGACTACTAGGGATAGGCATTATACATAGCCATTACAGACAATGCTATGAGGATTCTGCTAAAACCAATGTAAACACAATATTACTTTGAAATTGTCACCCTTTCTTGCTGCATTGGTCTATATATATAGTAGTACACGTCTGGCATGGATCAGTGCTCACTACCTTTTTAGTGTTTGGGAATTTCCTGTACACACCTTGGTAACATCCCCTCCTATATCGCTTGTTTCTATACCCCAGCATAATGTCTATATGCAAACCAGTATAACTCACTCTTACTTATAACTATCTGGGTTTGATTTTATAGCTCCCGATAATTATTGTCACTAACTGTCCAACAACTCATTTTATATATGGTAGGGGTACATTTTAAAGCCCTCACTGTGAAGCGACGGGGACAGGCACACATTGCCCTTTATAGGCTATGCTAAAGAAAATAGATTTAAAGTTTACTGACGAGGGATTCTCCAGAGCCAACAAGCAGGGACATCGGTCAATTTTGAACTTGTGCCGAATAAACGACAGCACTGTAATGAAGGAGTCCCTTAGGAAAACCCCCATTTGGTTATGAAAGAAGTAGGGCAATGGTTGGTGATACACATAACAAATGTCTCCCCATCATCATATGCACACTAGGACGAACTGAAAAGTGAACCTTAAAAAAAGCATATCCCTAGTAGTCTTAAAAAACATATCCCTCATATTCTTACTGCTTCCCAGTAAACACCCTAACGAAGTTCCAATGTAGCTCAGGGGTTTCTCTAGGTAGATGTCCAACCAAAAAGTTTGAGATTAGTAATTTTGAAAGGTTTGTAGACGTCAAAACTTTTAAGTTTATTTATGTTTAACAGACGTAGTCTGATTTACATTTATCTACCTCATTCAGACGTAAAGATATGTAATAAATCATGTAGTTCTACGTTAAAAGACGTAACTTTTCAACTGCAATTGGGTAGATGACTTTTCCATGTTACACTGGGTGGCAGCACTATCAATTATGGAGAGAACATTACAGCTCTTTAACAAATCTACCACATTCAAGCAGTAAATTCTCATTAATAATGAATTCAATATCATGCAAATGAACCATATTCAATAGATTATTTATATAAAGGACAGGTGTGCATAAATAGGTGCTTTGCGACACTTTACTGCATGGACACTACATTGGTGGTAATGGAAGAAATACAAAGCCTCTCTGCAGCCAAAACTATTCAAAAGATCTATACTGTCAGGCTGTTCAATTGAACTACAAGAATATACTATGTAGAATGAAATGAGATGATTATAGTATAGTTATTTTGTATGAATATTGTTTGTTAATGTAAATTTGTCTGCAATATATATCAAGTTTTTCCCTCACTGCCTCAGACAGCTGTTTCGGAACTATTCTTTTATGTTCCAGTATATTTGGACTTAATTCCTCAAATAATTTGCTTCCTCAGATATTTTTCCTTTCATTTTTCAGGAAGTGAGGGCCGACCGTATTTCACCATACATGTTTATGGGTGATATATGCTTTTTAACACTATGCAGGATATGCAAACTGTGGCATACTGAATTATGTCAGCATTAATAGATGTATTGGTCTGTATCGGGGGCTCTGCTCCCCCAACCACTGATTTCTTTTTCCCTTATTAACACTACACACTTTCATATTATATAGGGGGCTCTCCATCTGAACCCCATACTCTTTTTCTTGTTTTAAGACTACACTGTGAAAGCATACATAGTCTTAAACATTAGATGTGTCTCACAAAGTTAGGTCGTATAGTAAATTTTTTTGGTCCCCCACCTGAGGGGTCGAAATCTTTTTGGTACCCCCCTCAGGCAAGTTGAATTTGAACATGGCCGACCCCTTTGAGCTATAGTAATGCGTGGGCTTTTTCACTAAAAAGGGGTGCAATTATTTTGGTTCCCCCTCAAGAGGGGTCCAAATTTTTTTGGTCCCCCCCTTCAAGTGGTCCAAATCTTTTTGGTCCCCCCCAATCCACCAACCCCCCCTGTTGTAAAAAAATAACCACTCCCTTAGCATTAGAAATAATTCTTTGCGGAAAAACACTCCCCTCCCACTTTGGGCTTGATGCATGACTCCCTCGGTGACTTCGTCACCATGGTGGAGAGTCAGACATTGCGCTGGTTGAGGGTGAGAAAATTTCACCAAAAAAGTGATACCCTTTTAGCATTAAAAAAAGGGTAGAGCATGCAGCTGTGTGTAGACAGCCCTGCTCTTATCTGGTATCTAGGGAGATTAGATGAGGGCCCCACACTCCTACACCTACATCCTGACCCCCTTCCCCCTCTTCAATAGCACAATCAATGCTTAACTCAACAGGGATTCTCCTGTATGCACCTTGGTTACCTATCCCCTCCTAGCTGTCACATGAGATGGGGAAGGAGGTCTATAATAATATGAGGGTTCGTAGTTATTCTAGTTTAAGAAACAACGTGAATGGCAGTTTCCAGGTGCAAGAATAAACAGACTTTTATTACAAAGTAAATCATGTTTTCATAGATAGGAAACAGTCAGTACAATATCAATATACAACTTCGTCCGCACGGTTGGACAAGGTCAAGTATGCCGTCAGCCAAGCCTGCGCTGACTAGCCTCTCGAATAAACACGCAGGTCTTATATAACCACCAGTCCTTTGATCACGTGGCCAGGTGGAAGAGTCGGCCACCCACCTGAGAGTGGCACACGGTAACCCGGAGAGGACCAAAGTCCTCTCCTGGAAACTATGTGCACTAGCTCCAGGTAGAGAAGCCTAGTAAACAACAGACGTTACTTGGAAATACAGTGTATGAGATTAATATGTAATATCGTGCCCCTACCCTAGTGTCTATGTACTAGCTTCAAAACTACACAGTTCCTACCATTTAACTACCCTTCCCCTTGGAAATCTCTGGTTATGACAATATAAAATTGGATCCCATAAGCACTGGCTACAGCAGTGTTGGTTGCTTCCCCTCTGACCTTATCAATGTAGAAATAGTATTTCTATGATTATTGATTCTGATTAATTCACATTTAGGTACCTCAAATCGGTGTGGAACACACTATGTGGGTTGCAGGTATTGGACACCTTTGAGTAGACCCCCACGGCGCTCAGACCTTTTGAGACGACCCCACACAACAGGTGTGTTTGTGCCCACTGGACAGTTACCGGCACAGTCCACCAGCAGCAGGCGTTTGGATAGGTCATGCAGATCTACAGAGCGGGTTTTAGTGTTTAAATTCTGAAAACCAGAATGGAGGACACCAGGCATGCTGAAAGCACTCTCCCTGAAGCTAAGAACTGTACGAGTGGATGTGGACAAAACATTTAGCTCCCTTTGGGAAATACTGCCGGTTTGTGACACCAGATCCGGAGGAAGGTAAAAGCGATGTGGCGGCGAAGGCACTGCAGGAGCAGCAGACTGCAATTGTTGCTCGCATGCTATTGGAGGAGTCTAGAATGTAGGAGCTCCTAGAGCAACTGGATAAACTAGCAGCCATGGAGGAAGAGCTGGCCAATATGAAGCTCCATCCGTCTCCATATAGAAATAGTAATACGATCCTGTAGGACCTCTTCAGGCTCTCTCTGATAAGGAAGGGGGTGTGACAGGCTGGACTGTTGTTGTCGGTCACCCCATCCCCCTACCTCTTCACCATGGCCACCGGTGTCCGTGGCGTGGCCTAAGGTGTCCTCAGGTAAAGTCTGTTGTGCCTCCTCCTGTGGGCTAGTTCTATGCTCAGGAGTGGGTTGACCACATCCAGGGCAGCTCTTGCTATTCCCATGGTAACCATGGCCACAAGTGTGGCATTTAACCATGATTAAATCCTAGATTCCTACAGACTGAGTTCTGTCCTGGCACCCAGTAGGGTAGACATGAGGCACTGGCTGGGGTAAGGGCCCAGGTGGCCCAGGTAGGTGGTGAGAGTGGAGCCACCTGGGGAGTTCTTCCGTCAATACCCCAGCCAATCCTCAATTCAATTTCAATTTATCTGTTTATTATACTGAATGTACAGTCTCCAAATTAATGCAGGTATCAAGTATACTCCTGTATAACATATATTGGTTGGATCCAAAAAGAGTCTCAGTTACAGTGGATAGGATCCACTACATCCTGTTCTGGGATCTGTGGTGAAGTCGTACTCTGTGGTGAAGTCGTACTCTGAAATATCATGTAGCCTATAGAAACATGATAGCAACATGTAGACAGGTTGTGGCTCCTAGTGCAGTTCAATGTCAGCCTCATCAACCTCCATTCTGATTTGCCTGAATGCAAATATGAAGCAGATTAGGAGAAGAGTGGCGCCACAAACTAATTCTCCAAGAGGTGGGGTGTTGTTTGAGGCATCTATGATCATGCTATTATATGATTGTAGTTGTTTAATTGAGTCAGGCAATGTTGATATGTGGTTGTTGGATATGTCTAACCTATAAAGCCGTAACAATGACCCTATGGTATCAGGCAATGTTGTGAGGTGGTTGTTAGAGACAGACAATACCCATAATGATGTCAGCTGGCCTATGGACTTAGGCAGAGCTGTCAGGTAGTTACTGTTAACATGGAACCACATTAGAGCTGAAAGCTGCCCTATGGTATCAGGCAGTGTCTTAAGATGGTTGTTGGAGATGGACAATGTTCTTAACGATGAGAGCTGTCCAATGCTATCAGGTAGAGTTGTAACGTTGTTGTCGAAGACATACAATGTTGTTAACAGTGACAGCTGCCCTGTGTTAGCGATGAGAGCTGTCCTATGCTATCAGGTAGAGTCGTAAGGTGGTTGTTGGAGACATACAATGTTTTTAGCGATGAGAGCTGCCCTATGCTATCAGGTAGAGTCGTAAGGTTGTTGTTGGAGACATCCAATGTTCATAACGATGAGAGCTGACCTATGCTATCAGGTAGTGACTTAAGGCTGTTGTTGAAGATAGACAATGTTGTTAGCAATGAGAGCTGCCCTATGGTATCAGGTAGTGTCTTAAGGCTGTTGTTGAAGATGGACAATACTGTTAACGATGGGAGCTGCCCTATGGTATCAGGTAGAGTCGTAAGCTGGTTGTTGTAGACATCCAATGTTGTTAGCGATGAGAGCTGACCTGTAGTGTCAGGTAGAGTCGTAAGCTGGTTGTTGAAGACATACAATGTTGTTAAAAATGAGAGATGGCCTATGCTATCAGGCAGAGCTGTGAGATGGTTATTGGAGACATCCAACATCCACAAAGATAACAGCTGCCCTATGGTATCAGGCAGTACTTCCATGTTGGCACTCTTGTAGTTGTGGACCATATGGAAGCATATATGGCTATGTCTCATGAGATCGGGCCAATGTTTTCGTCTTCGACCGGGTGCCAGCTTTGACAGGGTGCCAGCTTTGATAGAAAATGGTTCATTTAGGGCAGATGAAGATATAAATGGGCTACTAATTACTAATTTTAAGTGTTGTAACATGCATTTTATGTTTTATGCCTATTTATAACTCCATCTGCCCTAAATAAACCATTTTTCTATCAAGCCGGTCAAAGCTGGCACCCAGTCAAAGCTGGTACCCCGGTCAAAGCTGGCACCCAGTCAAAGCTGGCACCCGGTCCAAGACATTCACAATGGCCAGATCTCATGAGACACAGCCATATACTTCAATCTACATAGTGAGGAAAACCAGATAGCTTTGAATATGAATGTGAATAAAAAATGTCATCAACCCCACTGTTACTGGTTGATGACAAAGTCAAGCACTTTCCATAACAAAAATCAAATAGACTTGCTGGATTTACCATATTATTTTTTTGGGGGGGGAGGGGTAGATACACTTAGAATTACGAAGAGATCAAAAAATTATAATACAACAGGTGGATTTCAATTCTTTTGGTTTATCCCTCAAAATTGCAATTCTGTAATAAATTGAACCTGATTTTTTCAGTGCAACAATCTAATAGCCTTGCTGGATTCCCCATATATCTTTTAGGGGGGTAGATATATGCTTAGAATAAGTATGAGATCAATATATATGCTACAAGAGGTGGATTTCAATTTTTGGGAGTTTATCCCTTAAAATTGCAATTTTGTAATAAATTGAACCTGATTTTTTCAGTGCAACAATCTAATAGCCTTGCTGCATTCCCCATATATCTTTAAGGAGGGGTAGATATGCTTAGAATTACGATGAGATCAAAATGTATGCTCCAAAAGGAGGATTTCAACTTTTTTGGGTATATCCCTAAAAAGTCCAATTTTTAGGTAAATTCTGATTTTTTCAGTACAACAAAGCTTTTCCGTGCCCAAACATATTCCCGAAGGTAAATTTTTTTGTTGTAGCCATTAGTAATGACTATGCATTAAGTCGCTTTTTGGGAGAGCCCTGATACCACTCTATAAGGGCCCAGGTGGCCCAGGTAGGTGGTGAGAGTGGAGCCACCTGGGGAGTTCTTCCGTCAATACCCCAGCCAATCCTCAATTCAATTTCAATTTATCTGTTTATTATACTAAATGCACAGTCTCCAAATTAATGCAGGTATCAAGTATACTCCTGTATAACATATATTGGTTGGATCCAAAAAGAGTCTCAGTTACAGTGGATAGGATCCACTACATCCTGTTCTGGGACAAGCCATGACACTTTATGACAGTTTCAACTTGCAACTACGAGTCTTCAGGCCGTACCATCACCCCTGGCTGGTATAGAAAAATTCACCGAGTTTTGTTGTCAAATCTCGGCAACTTTGTTGTTGTTACGTGATCAGGACAAGTCAAGGCTAAGGTCTTCCATACGGTCAAGTCAAGATGGTGAGTTGCACATAATTATATGGCGTGTTCTCATTAATCAAGGGGTTAAAATCATGCAGTGATGTGTTGAAATTATAAAGATTATAAATATTGGTGAAGTCGTACTCTGAAATATTATGTAGCCTATAGAAACATGTTAGCAACATGTAGACAGGTTGTGGCTCCTAGTGCAGTTCAATGTCAGCCTCATCAACCTCCATTCTGATTTGCCTGAATGCAAATATGAAGCAGATTAGGAGAAGAGTGGCGCCACAAACTAATTCTCCAAGAGGTGGGGTGTTGTTTGAGGCATCTATGATCATGCTATTAAATGATTGTAGTTGTTTAATTGAGTCTGGCAATGTGGATATGTGGTTGTTGGATATGTCTAAAATACCAAGTATTAACAACTGCCCTATGGTATCAGGTAGTGTTGTTAGTTGGTTGCTGGAGAGATCTAACTCGATCAATAGTGGAATATCACCTATGGTATCAGGCAGTGTTGTTAGGTGGTTGTTAGAGACAAACAACCGAAATAGTGATTTCAGCTGTCCTATGGACTTAGGCAGAGCTGTCAGGTAGTTACTGTTGACATGGAACCACATTAGAGCTGAGAGCTGTCCTATGCTATCAGGTAGTGTCTTAAGCTGGTTGTTGGAGACATCCAATGTTCGTAACGATGAGAGCTGGCCTATGGTATCAGGTAGAGTCGTAAGGTGGTTGTTGGAGATGGACAAAATCATTAACGATGAGATCTTTCCTATGGTATCAGGTAGAGTCGTAAGGTGGTTGTTGGAGACATCCAATGCTGTTAACAGTGAGAGCTGTATTATGATATCAGGTAGAGTTGTAAGGTTGTTGTTGAAGACATACAATGTTGTTAGCGATGAGAGCTGTCCTATGCTATCAGGTAGTGTCTTAAGGCTGTTGTTGAAGATGGACAATGTTGTTAGCGATGAGAGATGTCCTATGGTATCAGGTAGAGTCGTAAGGTGGTTGTTGTAGACATACAATTCTGTTAGCGATGAGAGCTGTCCTATGCTATCAGGTAGTGTCTTAAGCTGGTTGTTGGAGACATACAATGTTGTTAGCGATGAGAGCTGTCCTATGCTATCAGGTAGTGTCTTAAGCTGGTTGTTGGAGACATACAATTTTGTTAGCAATGAGAGCTGTCCAATGGCATCAGGCAGAGTCGTAAGCTGGTTGTTGTAGACGTACAATTTTGTTAGCAATGAGAGCTGTCCAATGGCATCAGGCAGAGTCGTAAGCTGGTTGTTGTAGACATCCAATGCTGTTAACAGTGAGAGCTGTCCTATGCTATCAGGTAGAGTCATAAGGTTGTTGTCGAAGACATACAATGTTGTTAACAGTGACAGCTGCCCTATGGTATCAGGTACTGACTTAAGGCTGTTGTTGGAGACATCCAATGTTCGTAACGATGAAAGCTGGCCTATGCTATCAGGTAGAGTTGTAAGGTTGTTGTTGAAGACATATAATGTTGTTAGCGATGAGAGCTGTCCTATGCTATCAGGTAGAGTCTTAAGGTTGTTGTCGAAGACATATAATGTTGTTAGCGATGAGAGCTGTCCTATGCTATCAGGTAGAGTCATAAGGTTGTTGTTGAAGATGGACAATACTGTTAACGATGAGAGCTGCCATATAGTGTCAGGTAGAGTCTTAAGCTGGTTGTTGTAGACATATAATGTTGTTAACGATGAGAGCTGCCTTATGGTATCAGGTAGAGTCGTAAGGCTGTTGTTGGAGACATCCAATGTTCGTAACGATGAGAGCTGTCCTATGGTATCAGGTAGAGTAGTAAGGTTGTTGTTGAAGACATATAATTCTGTTAACAATGAGAGCTGTCCTATGCTTTCAGGCAGATCTGTGAGATGGTTATTGGAGACATCCAACATCCACAAAGATAACAGCTGTCCTATGGTATCAGGCAGTACTTCCAGGTTGTTCCGTGTGACATTTAAGACCTGCAGTGCAGCCAGCTTCCCTATGGCATCAGGCAGTTTTGTCAAATTATTCTCATGTATCATTAGTACCCTTAATGATGTCAGCAAACCTATCTCAGGGGGTAGCCTTGTCATATCCCCGCTCATACAACCTGAAGGCAATACCCGCATGTCATCAATGGTGGGATACGTCTTGAATATCTTCTTAAGGTGTTTATATGGATTGCTATCACAGTCCCGTATGGACACCCTGTTACTGGTGTTCACACCGTCTAGGGGAGATGGGCGCTTACACACACATGAGGGGGGACAGTCCTTGACATTATGTTGCTGCCCCTGCACCTCACACAGTACGGAGACCAGCACCAACACGACTAACGCTGACCTGTCCATACTGCCTCTGTACAACCCCTCTACAAGGTCTGATCTTGGATACCTGCAATGTGGAAATACAGTGAAATATCATTATAAGGAGGACCGATGTCAGGAACTTGTTGATATATTGTTATAAGGAAGACTAATATAAGGAACTTCCCAGAAAAAGCCCAGTCTAGTATTGGTTATAAGGAACATTGCTTATAATGAGCAGATTTGCCTTGCCAAAGGGCCCTAGGGTAAATGTGGGTAATATTGTGTTGTCTAACACTAGTGTAAATTTGGGAATTCTGCTTCTCACCAGACAGGTGTGAGAGCATTTGGGGTGAGGCACACTTTTTTCACACTTTTGGGTATGAAAATAGATGAGCGGAACTACTCATATGGTCAACTGGACTGTATGTCAATTGGTGGGCGATATAACACAATGGTGTGAGTGATATAACAACAAGTATAACAATATAACCCAAACGTTTAGTCACTTTTAGGCCCCTGCTTAACATAAAGGGATTTGCTATTGGCATACATTTTTTCCTCGACATAAAAAATGTTTTTTAATGACAGTGGATTAGGGTGGAGATGAACATTTGGGTAATATCATCACTAGGTGCACGATATAACCCACATTTACCCTACTTATAACGAGATTTCACTGTACCATAAACTCTCAATCCCATAAACATAAGACTCTTTTATCAACAACCCTCTAAGGAACACACCTTGGTTTAATGTACTTTACCCCTTTTGACGCATGGAGTTGGTATACTCAGGCATAATACATGAATAATAAGGAGATCCACCAGGGCTACACTCTAAGATCAGTGTGTTACGTTTACACACTTATCAACACGCTTTTCTGCAGCCACTTTTAACACACATTTTGGTGTAACACACTACTCACCGCACACTCTTTGCCAAAAGTGTGTTGATCTCAAAGGTGTGTTTCAAATATGTGTGTGTTACTCCTTATGGCTGTGTCTCACGACCTTGGGCCAATGTTTTCGTCTTTGACGGGGTGCCAGCTCTGACTGGGTGCCAGCTCTGACCGGGTGCCAGCTCTGACCGGCCTGAATAAAAACGGGTTATTTAGGGCAGATGTAGATAGAATTTGGCTGAAAAGGTTGTTGGATGTTATAACCCTTTAAACTAGTAATTAGTTGCCGATTTTAATCATCTGAAACAGAGCGTGTTATGAGTTGGCAGCGGTTAGTGGCGAGATCTTCCTGCGTAGTTCCTGTACATAACATCAACCTTCTCCAACTGTCTCCTAGTGTATAGGGTGCTATACTCCTGTAAAAATCTGCTGTGTAAAGTCATGTTAAGCATTAACCTATTAACCTATCATTCAATGAGTGGGATGAGAGGGCACAAGGGATGAGGGGAGGGGGACCCTGCATCACACACGTAATGGTTGTAAAGTTGTCTTGTTACGTGTCGCTGCTGTGGGAGCATTGTGGATGGGGAGCCGGCACTACTTTTATCAATCTCCAAGCATAACCCAGACAAGCACCCAGGTGGAAAGTTTAGGCTGCGTAGTAATTTGCGTAAATCTGTATGCAACCATCATTCCCCCACAGCAGTGACACATATAACTACGAGGCTAAAAAAAAAGTGGAGCGACACATATAACTATGAGGCTGAACAAATATGTGAAGCTGCGCAGTGTGGGAGGGGGGCTATGAGGCAAGTGGGGTAAGGTGGGGGGAAATAAAGTAAGAGACATACAAAATAGGAGGATGTAGGGCAGGTGGTGTGACAAAGGAGCTGAGACAAGGAAGAGTATTAAACCTAATTGTGTATCTACGTGGTAAAGCCATGGCTTAATCTCTATATAGTATTTACCTACTGTGTGTATGTGTGGTTGTCAGGGCCTGCTGGTGGTGCCTACCTGTATGGCTGTCTGTGTGTCTCTATACAGTATGTACCTACTGTGTGTGAGTCAGGGCCTGCTGGTGGTGCCTACCTGTATGGCTGTCTGTGTGTCTCTATACAGTATGTACCTACTGTGTGTGAGTGAGGGCCTGCTGGTGGTGCCTACCTGTATGGCTGTCTGTGTGTCTTTATACAGTATGTACCTACTGTGTGTGTGTCAGGGCCTGCTGGTGGTGCCTACCTGTATGGCTGTCTGTGTGTCTCTATACAGTATGTACCTACTGTGTGTGTGTCAGGACCTGCTGGTGGTGCCTACCTGTATGTCTGTCTGTGTGTCTCTATACAGTATGTACCTACTGTGTGTGTGTCAGGGCCTGCTGGTGGTGCCTACCTGTATGTCTGTCTGTGTGTCTCTATACAGTATGTACCTACTGTGTGTGTGTCAGGGCCTGCTGGTGGTGCCTACCTGTATGTCTGTCTGTGTGTCTCTATACAGTATGTACCTACTGTGTGTGTGTCAGGGCCTGCTGGTGGTGCCTACCTGTATGTCTGTCTGTGTGTCTCTATACAGTATGTACCTACTGTGTGTGTGTCAGGGCCTGCTGGTGGTGCCTACCTGTATGGCTGTCTGTGTGTCTCTATACAGTATGTACCTACTGTGTGTGTGTCAGGGCCTGCTGGTGGTGCCTACCTGTATGTCTGTCTGTGTGTCTCTATACAGTATGTACCTGCTGTGTGTGAGTCAGGACCTGCTGGTGGTGCCTACCTGTATGGCTGTCTGTGTGTCTCTATACAGTATGTACCTACTGTGTGTGTGTCAGGGCCTGCTGGTGGTGCCTACCTGTATGGCTGTCTGTCTGTGTGTCTCTATACAGTATGTACCTACTGTGTGTGTGTCAGGACCTGCTGGTGGTGCCTACCTGTATGGCTGTGTGTGAGTCTCTATACAGTATGTGCCTACTGTGTGTGTGTCAGGGCCTGCTGGTGGTGCCTACCTGTATGGCTGTCTGTGTGTCTCTATACAGTATGTGCCTACTGGGTGTGTGTCAGGGCCTGCTGGTGGTGCCTACCTGTATGGCTGTCTGTGTGTCTGTCTCTATAAAGTATGTATTTACTGTCTGTGTGTCAGGGCCTGCTGGTGGTGCCTACCTGTATGGCTGTCTGTGTGTCTCTATACAGTATGTGCCTACTGTGTGTGTGTCAGGGCCTGCTGGTGATGCCTACCTGTATGGCTGTCTGTGTGTGTGTCTCTATACAGTATGTACCTACTGTGTGTGTGTGTGTGTGTGTGTGTCAGGGCCTGCTGGTGGTGCCTACCTGTATGGCTGTCTGTGTGTCTCTGTAGTATGTATCTACTGTGTGTATGTCAGGGCCTGCTGGTGGTGCCTACCTGTATGGCTGTCTGTGTGTGTGTCTCTATACAGTATGTACCTACTGTGTGTGTGTGTGTGTGTGTCAGGGCCTGCTGGTGGTGCCTACCTGTATGGCTGTCTGTGTGTCTCTGTAGTATGTATCTACTGTGTGTGTGTCAGGACCTGCTGGTGGTGCCTACCTGTATGGCTGTCTGTCTGTGTGTCTCTATACAGTATGTACCTACTGTGTGTGTGTCAGGGCCTGCTGGTGGTGCCTACCTGTATGGCTGTCTGTGTGTCTCTATACAGTATGTATCTACTGTGTGTGTGTCAGGGCCTGTCGGTGGTGCCTACCTGTATGGCTGTCTGTGTGTCTCTATATAGTATGTACCTACTGTGTGTGTGTCAGGGCCTGCTGGTGGTGCCTACCTCTATGGCTGTCTGTGTGTCTCTATACAGTATGTGCCTACTGTCTGTGTGTCAGGGCCTGCTGGTGATGCCTACCTCTATGGCTGTCTGTGTGTCTCTATACAGTATGTACCTACTGTGTGTGTGTCAGGGCCTGCTGGTGGTGCCTACCTGTATGACTGTCTGTGTGTCTCTGTAGTATGTACCTACTGTGTGTGTGTCAGGGCCTGCTGGTGGTGCCTACCTGTATGACTGTCTGTGTGTCTCTATACAGTATGTACCTACTGTCTGTGTGTCAGGGCCTGCTGGTGGTGCCTACCTGTATGGCTGTCTGTGTGTCTCTATACAGTATGTACCTACTGTGTGTGTGTCAGGGCCTGCTGGTGGTGCCTACCTGTATGGCTGTCTGTGTGTCTGTCTCTATACAGTATGTACCTACTGTGTGTGAGTCAGGGCCTGCTGGTGGTGCCTACCTGTATGGCTGTCTGTGTGTCTCTATACAGTATGTACCTACTGTGTGTGTGTCAGGGCCTGCTGGTGGTGCCTACCTGTATGGCTGTCTGTGTGTCTCTGTAGTATGTACCTACTGTGTGTGTGTCAGGGCCTGCTGGTGGTGCCTACCTGTATGGCTGTCTGTGTGTCTCTGTAGTATGTACCTACTGTGTGTGTGTCAGGGCCTGCTGGTGGTGCCTACCTGTATGGCTGTCTGTGTGTCTGTCTCTATAAAGTATGTACCTACTGTGTGTGTGTCAGGGCCTGCTGGTGGTGCCTGCCTCTATGGCTGTCTGTGTGTCTGTCTCTATACAGTATGTACCTACTGTGTGTGAGTCAGGGCCTGCTGGTGGTGCCTACCTCTATGGCTGTCTGTGTGTCTCTATACAGTATGTACCTACTGTGTGTGTGTCAGGACCTGCTGGTGGTGCCTACCTGTATGGCTGTCTGTGTGTCTCTATACAGTATGTACCTACTGTGTGTGTGTCAGGACCTGCTGGTGGTGCCTACCTGTATGGCTGTCTGTGTGTCTCTGTAGTATGTATCTACTGTGTGTGAGTCAGGACCTGCTGGTGGTGCCTACCTGTATGGCTGTCTGTCTGTGTGTCTCTGTAGTATGTACCTACTGTGTGTGTGTCAGGGCCTGCTGGTGGTGCCTGCCTGTATGGCTGTCTGTCTGTGTGTCTCTATACAGTATGTATCTACTGTGTGTGTGTCAGGGCCTGCTGGTGGTGCCTGCCTGTATGGCTGTCTGTCTGTGTGTCTCTATACAGTATGTACCTACTGTGTGTGCGTCAGGGCCTGCTGGTGGTGCCTACCTGTATGGCTGTCTGTGTGTCTCTGTAGTATGTACCTACTGTGTGTGAGTCAGGGCCTGCTGGTGGTGCCTACCTGTATGGCTGTCTGTGTGTCTCTATACAGTATGTACCTACTGTGTGTGAGTCAGGACCTGCTGGTGGCGCCTACCTGTATGGCTGTCTGTGTGTCTCTGTACAGTATGTACCTACTGTGTGTGAGTCAGGGCCTGCTGGTGGTGCCTACCTGTATGGCTGTCTGTGTGTCTCTGTACAGTATGTACCTACTGTGTGTGAGTCAGGACCTGCTGGTGGCGCCTACCTGTATGGCTGTCTGTGTGTCTCTGTACAGTATGTACCTACTGTGTGTGAGTCAGGGCCTGCTGGTGGTGCCTACCTGTATGGCTGTCTGTGTGTCTCTGTAGTATGTACCTACTGTGTGTGTGTCAGGGCCTGCTGGTGGTGTCTACCTGTATGGCTGTCTATGTGTCTGTCTCTATATAGTATGTAGCTACTGTGTGTGTGTCAGGGCCTGCTGGTGGTGCCTACCTGTATGGCTGTCTGTGTGTCTCTATACAGTATGTACCTACTGTGTGTGTGTCAGGGCCTGCTGGTGGTGCCTACCTGTATGTCTGTCTGTGTGTCTCTATACAGTATGTACCTACTGTGTGTGTGTCAGGGCCTGCTGGTGGTGCCTACCTGTATGGCTGTCTGTCTGTCTGTGTGTCTCTATACAGTATGTGCCTACTGTGTGTGTGTCAGGGCCTGCTGGTGGTGCCTACCTGTATGTCTGTCTGTGTGTCTCTATACAGTATGTACCTACTGTGTGTGTGTCAGGGCCTGCTGGTGATGCCTACCTGTATGGCTGTCTGTCTGTGTGTCTCTATACAGTGTGTACCTACTGTGTGTGAGTCAGGACCTGCTGGTGGTGCCTACCTGTATGGCTGTCTGTGTGTCTCTATACAGTATGTACCTACTGTGTGTGAGTCAGGACCTGCTGGTGGTGCCTACCTGTATGGCTGTCTGTGTGTCTCTGTAGTATGTACAAACTGTGTGTGTGGCAGGACCTGCTGGTGGTGCCTACCTGTATGGCTGTCTGTGTGTCTCTATACAGTATGTACCTACTGTGTGTGTGTCAGGGCCTGCTGGTGGTGCCTACCTGTATGGCTGTCTGTCTGTATGTCTCTATACAGTATGTGCCTACTGTGTGTGTGTCAGGGCCTGCTGGTGGTGCCTACCTGTATGGCTGTCTGTGTGTGTGTCTCTGTAGTATGTACCTACTGTGTGTGTGTCAGGGCCTGCTGGTGGTGCCTACCTGTATGGCTGTCTGTGTGTCTCTATACAGTATGTACCTACTGTGTGTGTGTGAGGACCTGCTGGTGGTGCCTACCTGTATGACTGTCTGTCTGTGTGTCTCTGTAGTATGTACCTACTGTGTGTGAGTCAGGGCCTGCTGGTGGTGCCTACCTGTATGGCTGTCTGTGTGTCTGTCTCTATACAGTATGTACCTACTGTGTGTGTGTCAGGGCCTGCTGGTGGTGCCTACCTGTATGGCTGTCTGTCTGTCTCTATAGAGTATGTACCTACTGTGTGTGTGTCAGGGCCTGCTGGTGGTGCCTACCTGTATGGCTGTCTGTGTGTCTCTGTAGTATGTACCTACTGTGTGTGTGTCAGGGCCTGCTGGTGGTGCCTACCTGTATGGCTGTCTGTGTGTCTCTGTAGTGTGTACCTACTGTGTGTGAGTCAGGGCCTGCTGGTGGTGCCTACCTGTATGGCTGTCTGTCTGTGTGTCTCTATACAGTATGTACCTACTGTGTGTGTGGCAGGACCTGCTGGTGGTGCCTACCTGTATGACTGTCTGTGTGTCTGTCTCTATACAGTATGTACCTACTGTGTGTGTGTCAGGGCCTGCTGGTGGTGCCTACCTGTATGTCTGTCTGTCTGTCTCTATACAGTATGTACCTACTGTGTGTGTGTCAGGGCCTGCTGGTGGTGCCTACCTGTATGGCTGTCTGTGTGTCTCTATACAGTATGTACCTACTGTGTGTGTGTCAGGGACTGCTGGTGATGCCTACCTGTATGTCTGTCTGTGTGTCTCTATACAGTATGTATCTACTGTGTGTGAGTCAGGGCCTGCTGGTGGTGCCTACCTGTATGGCTGTCTGTGTGTCTCTATACAGAATGTACCTACTGTGTGTGTGTCAGGACCTGCTGGTGGTGCCTGCCTGTATGGCTGTCTGTGTGTCTCTATACAGTATGTACCTACTGTGTGTGTGGCAGGGCCTGCTGGTGGTGCCTACCTGTATGGCTGTCTGTCTGTGTGTCTCTATACAGTATGTACCTACTGTGTGTGTGTCAGGGCCTGCTGGTGGTGCCTACCTGTATGGCTGTCTGTGTGTCTCTATACAGTATGTATCTACTGTGTGTGTGTCAGGGCCTGCTGGTGGTGCCTACCTGTATGGCTGTCTGTGTGTCTCTATACAGTATGTACCTACTGTGTGTGTGTCAGGGCCTGTCGGTGGTGCCTACCTGTATGGCTGTCTGTGTGTCTGTCTGGTACCGTGTGCATGGACCATGTCAGTGATCTTACAGTAAACATGTAGCGTAAACTCTCACATACAAGCCGTACACAAGTCAGATCATCAGTGCTGCTTCTAGGATTGGCCCACTGTGGGCGATGTGGCTTACAATTGAGTTTTGGATATATACTACAGTACTAAAGTTGCCTTACTGTAAACATAGATATTTTTGATGGTATATTCTTTCGCGTTTCCCCCAAAATGCAATTTTGCGTGTATTTAAAATTTTAAAATTTGCAAATATATGTACAGCGTTAAATAGAATATATTTACAGTAATTAGAAGCTCAGTGTAGCTTATATGATTTTGTTCTGGGATGGCTTATACATGAGAATTTACGTCCTGGTACACTTGTGTAGTGTCTGAAACAGGTCAGTGCTTATGAAAATACGCCTCTACTTGTACACATGTTGTTAACTACCGTAAAACCTTGGCTATAAGCTGACCTTGGCTATAAGCCGAATGTGAGTTTGAGAGTAAAAATTCGGCTTATAACAAAAGAGCTTGAAATTTGTTTTCACTATGTTTCTACATTATTAAAACCTCGCCTATAAGACGAATGGGAGTTTGGGGCTCAAAATTCGGCTTATAGCAAATAAAAACGCCAAATAAAATTCGGCTTATAGCCGAGGTTTCAGGGTATACTGAATGTAGCTCATCCTGGCAAGGCCCCTGACTGTGAGGTTGTTATGTACTATATTAGTGGTATACATTAAACTATCAATTAAACTATGCTGGGCACCCTATAACCCCATCCCCCAAACTTGAATTTGATTTTACCACAGTCATTAGAGCAAGTCACTCTCCTGGTGTCTCCACAATTTTACGACCCATGTGGGCACCTCTAAGGAAGGGGGCACCCTCCTCATGTAGATGCCAATTGGCCTCTTATATAACCACGACCACTATTGACTTTAGCAAAGGACCACATATGGTGAACTCATTAGCCAGGCCCTTTGTCGGCCTCGCCAGGTTGAGCTAGATTCAGTATATAACTACCTCTCCCTTACTGCCTACAACACATAATAATTACACATGTTAGACAAGCTTGCTGCCCCTGCAGTAACAGTCGGAGTTGAGGAAGGACCCACACTCTGGGTTTAAACAGGGTAGGTTGGGGCTAAACATTGTTACCATGTTGATATTAAGAATTGTCCATGTCCTTATCTCTTATAGTCCTTTCTGGCCTGCCAGTGTCTGTTTTTCCCCTTCCATGGTTCATGTGCTGCCAATAAACTGTGTGAAATAATTGATATTTCGCCGATCTATGCATGGGCAAGCTACTTGTTTTGATCTTTTCTAGCTAACCCTGATGGGGGTATTTCTCACTCCAGTCCTGCTTGTATCAGAATACCAAAACATTGAAAGATATCATTGAAAAAAAGCGTACAATTTTCATCTTGCGGTGTGCCCCAGGTTTCCATATAAAGACTGTTATTTTTCTGACCATCAAAAGATTTACACCCTCTAATACACTAGTAAGAAGCATGACACGGGTCAGTGCTCATCTAAAGTGGTGTTTGGGATGTTCCTGTTCATACCTTGGTAACATAATCCACCCTACCCGTCACATGAGATTGGGGGGGGGATTTATAATAGTGTCTGTGTACTAGCTCTAGTATAAGCATTTATGATATAAGCCAAGCCCAACTTAACCAACTGTTAACTTGATGACTTATTCAGTATTACTTAATGCCCTGCCCCCCTCCGGATATTCCCCTAGAATTATCTACTTTGTAATTACCCCCCCCCACCCAAACCTACCAGTCAATTAGCTTCCTGTATCTCTTTATAATATGATATATTAGCTATGAATTTCTTTAAACATATCAGAATTAACTTAGCTGACACAATTGCAATCTATAAGAAATAAGACAATTTGACCTCAAATAGGATAGAAAACTATTTTATTCAGGTTTACTGAACACTTTAAAAATTTGATAACATTATATATGTTAACCATGAATTCTCTAATTCTGTCAGTATTAAAATAATTAATGTGCATTTACCTACAATAGTGAGAATGCGACCCATCAAACCCATCATTCAGAATATATCATTGAATCTAGATTGGTGTATGGATACAAGATATAAATCTAGTTTAGATGATTGTTGATAAGACGCAGAGTATACCATAATGCCGCATTTAAGCACTACAATTTGATGGGGAAGTTGGAGTCTTGAAATATCTGCTAATCACTGGAAATATACCTTAAGTAAATGCCCATCTTGTATAAGACCTGCAGGTTTTCTATCTATCTATCTATCTATCTATCTTTATCTCTCTCTCTATTTATCTAACCCTCCATCTATCTATATCAATATCTATCTATCTATCTACCTATCTATCTATCTATCTATCTACCTATCTATCTATCTATCTATCTATGTATCCATCCATCTATCTATCTATCTATCTATCCATCCATAGATAGATATGGATGGGCCCATGGATGAGATCCACAACACTCTTACATAGATATCATAATACATGTAAATCTGATTTAGACTGTGTACGGGATCCAGCATACTCATACCAATCTAGTTTACTGTGGGTTAGATTAAAATATCATATGATTGTACAGAACCAGGATTAGAATAAGTGCTGGTCTAGTAAAATTACTGGGGGTATGGAAATCTTGAAATATTTCTTAAGCTCTAGGATTATATCCACCCCTTCTTCACAGTACAGTATTTACAGGTGTGATTTAGAATACTCACAAATCGAATACAGATTTTCTTCTCAATATTGATAAAAGAGAGTCTAAGGTACTGTGGATAGCATCCACTATATCCTGTTCTGGGACAAGCCATGACACTTTATAAAATTTTCAACTTGCAACTACGAGTGTTAAGGTTGATCGCTACTCTTAACTTTTCATCCATAGAATTTCCTAATTTTTTGCCTCAGGGTAGTTTAGATCATTATGAAATGGAAAATGTAAAAAAATAGGGGGGGTGGCAAGCTACTTTTTTAGTTAAAGATTTTTGAAAAAAATGTATTTTCTATTTGTGGCAAATAATACCAGATATAGTGACATTTTCGGGATTATTTTTCTTAGTGAACCACTGCACACATCAATGTTATGTTTTAGATGAATAATCCGATATTGTGTCCTTAAATAGGAAAAATTAAATTATGGCCCAAAACCACCCTTTTGTGCAAAAAAAAGGTAGATTTAGGACGATTGATCAAATTTGATGCTAAATTTGTCAACAAAATCTTTAAAATTAGCCAAAGAAAATCCATAGACTTTTTTTTCATTTTCTCAAAAAATAGTTTAGATCATTTGCTAACATAGAAAAGTAATTTTCATAGGGGGTCCCGTGCATAATTTTAGGGTTTTGGGCCTTTGACGTTAAAAAATAGGAAAAAAACTACCCAAATCTCATATTCAAAGGAAAAAGTAATGGGTAACAAGCTTGGAATTGTCCAGTTTTTGGATATGGCTTAGTGTGCATGTATATGTATACAGTCATATATAATATTAGCCCATTCTGACAATTTAAAGCTATGTAGTTGGTCTCTTACTACGTATGTAACACTTGAGTACAAAAACCAGACAAGGTAAATTAGACTTTAATATACGGCGACTTTATTGTAAAGGTAACTCTTGTGTATTATAGTACAAGTATAACCAGCGGATATACAAGATCAGAACAGATATATAATACAGTGGGGCAACCCTATAGCATAGAGTTAAGCCCGTGAGCACAGGGTGGTCATGTCACGACAGTCCCAAACCTGACTGACTTCCAATGGAGAAGTAGCCGTCTTATATACAGCGCTGCATAGCCACGTGACCGTACTAGCAGCGCCACCTGTTAGGTTTAGTTATGTAAAATGCTTATGTAACAACTACCGACGGTAACCGAAGGTGGTACCGGTACACTACCGTATAGATAACCGAACTAGAGGAGTCGGTGTATGTAACGAACCGACGACACTAGTTAGATGAATAAAACAGTTATTAAACACAATAGAACCGTGTTGTCTTACATCATACAACATACAATAGATATACAACAATAACAGTTAGACTTTATAGTCAACCCGTTACACTACCCCCCTTAAGAATGTAGGAAGGGTTGGTTTTATAATAATAATACCTCTTGGATACATTATATACCACGTATATCTATTTATCAACAAGTAACATTTCTACTCATAGTAACAACAGGCATACATACATGAACAACCAAGTTAACATGTATATAACAGTTTATATCAACAGCATAGTCTTTGGTATCAAACCATAGTCCCGTAGGCACATGATATAAAAACTGTCCAACTGATAGTCCTAGACTAGTATCAGTTAAAAGTAAAGGCACCAATAACCACCTTGGAAACTCAACACATCACCTACTACATTCAGCAATGGTGCGAATCCGTGTGGAGTTAGTGTCCTTATATATAAATAATAGAACTATAATAGTTCTCACTTCCTTTGGCGAAGAAAAGTTTTATAATTGGAACTATAGCAGTTCCCACTTCCTTTGGCGTAGAAAAGTTTATATATAAAAATCCATAGTAGCGTATCCTAAATAAGGTGGGATAGATCGTCATCCTTATTAGGGGCGGTACTCCAGTACCTAGCAGTTTATGGTGGTAGAGATGGATAGAGTCCAGCACCGGTATAGTGCTTCCATCTCTTGTGAAATATAAATATAAAAAGGTAGGTCCGTGCCTCCCTATAAATAAGTATCACAGGAGGATGATCCATATAATAGTTTATAGGTCACACAGTAATATAGTGACCACAGGATCAGGAGCCCTGGACAGTAGTAGAGCACCGACGGTTGTGGCTTAGGTGTAAACCACGGTTGAAGACATCAGGCTGCTTCCAGTTTGGTGGCAGTAGAGACTACGTTAAGTCACGACAGCACCGTCGGTCTGCTTTGGTTGTCCAGGGGCGTGTAGCTGCGTCGATGGTTTAGTTTTACCTCCGAGGGGCGGAACAGTGCACCCCAGAGGGCCTGACAGGGGACCATCCTTAGGTGTCCATAGGGACACCGCCGGATGGCTTTCCTTCCCCATCAGGACTTCCTCCAGGAGGGGCCTCCGTGGTGCAAACCACAGCAGCCTCCACCTGGAGAGGAAGGGCTCCACCTGGAGCTACCGAGAGAGTACTCGGCGCCACAGTAGGTTCCCCGCCACTGACCACCCGGGTAGAGTGTGCCATGAAAGAGAATGGCATCTCATACCTAGGTGGGTGTACTGACAGTACTGGGGTCACAGGAGGAGCAGGCCTTGCGGCAAGCCCCAACCTGGACTGGAGATCTGGAAAACCAGTTCTCTCCCACTCTGTCAGCTTTAGCCCGAACTGTCGGAAGAACTTGGCGTCACAAGTTGTCAACCTTGATTCAAGCTGATCGATCGTAGCCCTCCAGAGGGCATGATCTTGATCCAGATTCGCCTCACGCTCGGCAAGGACTCTGGTGCGTTCAGCAACCCAAGCTTTTCCCTCCCATATAGCCTGTTCTCTGAGCAACTTGTACTGCTCAAAGTAGGACTTCTCCAAGAAAGAAACCTGAAACTGGAGTAGCTTACTTGCGTTTTCAGCCATTTTAGCCCTGTAGCACTCAAATCCGGGGACTAGAGGGTCAGAGAATCCAGTGTCATAAGCAGGTCCGTCTCCAGGCAACACAGGTAACCCTGCTAGCCCTTCGTCAACAGCCCTTTGCTCAGGTACTGGAGTCACCTCATCATCCCTTGCGGGGTCAGAGGTTGCTCCGTGCTGGGGTGGAGCAGTCGGCTGGGCTGACACCCCATCCGGCTGTTGTACCTCTACCTGTTCAGCGTCACTGACAGGTGAGATACCCTCCTGTGTAGCCAAAGCTTTCTTTTGCTTCTGGCTCCACTTGTACTGCTTGACATAGTCAGCAGCAACCTGACCCGCCTGCTCGTCACCCAAAGAGTTCTGAACAATAGCCAGTGCATCACCCAGTTTCTGTCTCTCCTGCCGGGGCAGTTGATCAGCAACCGGGGGCAATGCAACCGAAGATACCGTGACGGTACCGACGGTTTGGCTACGGTCGACCTCAGATGTTACAGTGGCGGTGGCGACACGTTTCTTCGCAGGTTCACTGCGGGAACGGTCACGCCCACCTTTGGTATCATCCTTGGATGACTGGCGGCCCCTTTTCAGATCTTTCTTCTTAGGAGGGGTATCCTTTTTGACAGTGGGCATCGGAATTTCTGTATCTGGCCCGAGATCGGTTTGTTCGCACTTGGCGCCCTTACACAATCTCTCCCAGTCAGCTTCCGTGAGGTAATTCCACTGTTTAAGTTTGTTGGTACGCCACTTATACTGTAGATTTCCTACACGCTTGTGGCACCCCCAAACTTTCAGTGCAGCCTCAACTCCACGACTAATAGTGCGCTTGTGAACGCCCTTATTGTCGCAAAGATGCTTTACCAAATCAGCTCTCCGTTGGCAACGGAATAGCTCGCCGTCACTGTACTCAGGGCAGGAAGTAGACGTACTCCCACTCACACAGTACAAGTAGGGACGCACATTCATGTGCTTTTCTACTAAATGACGGGCAAACTTGAGCAGGTTTGGCCACCGTTTTGCGGCTGTCGCAGTCCCTTTCAGGCGCTGACAGCGAACATACGGGCAGGGATCCCCTGGCAAGTAGTTCTTCCAAGCATATTTCAGCTTGGAGCGGCATGACTTGTGGATGTTAGGTTTATTCCCGTCCAACACTGCCCTGAGGTACACGAGGTACCAGTCAATGGGGTGGGAGTCACCTGTCAACCAGTCTTCGTCATCCGAACCCTCGGTCGTGTGAGGTGCAGGAAGAGCCATTTTGCCATTTTCCTGAACTAAGTCAGAAAGGCTCAGGTTCTTCCGGTCATCATCACGGAGACACAAGGTCAGACGAACATGCGCTGCCTTGGCGCGGAGGCGGCGATTGGCTCTGCTCTCTGCGACAGACCATCCTTCGGCTTCCGCCTTGGATACTCTATCAGCAATAGCTTTGAGCCTTTCTGCCTCAGTCGGTGCGACCTCTTCGGTAGCAGGAGTTTCAGGGGAAGATACAATCCTCCTCTTAGGCTTCCGCTTCCGTTTGGTCTTGACACGAACCGTGGACCCGTCTGATGAATCACCATCAGGGACCGTCGGTTCTTTTGCCACTACACCGGCGGGTTTCGGAGAAGATCCCCCAGCAGGGTTCTTCTCCTGGTTGGTATTACTACCACCCAGACCAGGTTCTGTCTTAGGAACAACATTACCCGACCCCTCAGGGCTAGGTTCTGCTGGTACCGAAGCCGAGCCTTGACCGACGGTTGGAGCACTGGTAGTGTCCATTTCCGTGTCAGACTCGAGAACCCGGTCTTCCCCTTCGGAGGCCTCAGCCTTCTCCGGGGCCGTGCATTTGCCATCTACACGGGCTGCCATACCGTTAGCTCAGGCGTAGGTGAACCTCACGGTTCACTCACCCGAGCTTTTAGTAGGACAGCAAGCAAACAATAGTGTAGGTACTGCCGGGCAGACCTAGGCACCACTGATCAACACGTTACCCTACGGGCAAACGTGCTGATCTGAAGAAGCCTGGCTGCGTGTGGGGCTTATATACCCCACCCGTCCCCCGTGACCCCGCCCCTTGACCGGCTTCTCAGCCAATCAGGGGTCGCGTCTCCAAGACGCGCCGAGGTGACCCAATTTCTCACGCCTCATTTGGCGGGAGAAATCAATCAGGTGACGCGGGCAGCACCCTTCCCACGCCTGGCATATCCGACGGTGGGAACACTCACTGTTGTTTACAATTTTCGTGGCGGAGCCACCGGAAAACCCGGGAATGATGTACCGGCGTTAGAGGACATACACAGCAGCGTGTTACTAAGCAATATGTGGTCAAAACTAATCCCATACTTAGAATTAATCGGCAAAGCCAGCCACCCGCCCTGAACACGTGCTTTTCTACCTCCAACGGATAACCACACCGGATAACCCGTCTCTTCTCGTTGTGTTTTGGTGATCGAGTACCGGGCCAATGACCACCGGCCCAGTACGGAACTGTCCATGGAAATTTAATCAAGCCAGCAGCTAAATGTCGTCAACAAGGTAAGAAAAAATGTTTACACAATTTTATCTCGCTCTCTGACACGTGTACTCCTCCGTAGACCTTGTACCGGTATGTCCAGCAATGATGACACCGGAGGTATCACCTTGCTTTGTTTACCGGTGTCTACGGTTAGTCCTTTACGCACAGCTGACCCTTTTTTACGAGGCCTACCGCGCTTGGGCTTGGTAACACACGACTGTGGTTCAATCGGTAATTTCCTAGGACGACCCCTTCGGCGTGCTACCGTCGGTACCGACGGTATGACCGTTGGTCCTGCCTTCGGTATCTTCGGTAGCTTAGGGTCGGTTGGTGCTGGTACTCGACCAGCACCGAGGGAATCTTCACCGTCATCTATATATGGAACTCCATACCAAGGTCGGAGTCTAGCCACATGTGATTTAGTGAGAGTCCCTTTTTGCAACCGTATTACTACAGTAGTTTCACTCACCACCATAGTAACCGTATGCGGACCATCCCAGGAGTACAGGGTCTTGACTTTGGAATTTGGTGTGCTAAATCTCGCGACCTTATCCCCCACCTTGAATTGGCGGAGTTTAAGGCCCGTGTCATAGCCCACTTTCTGCAAACTAGCAGATTTTTCCAAGTTGTCCCTTACTACTCCATAGGACTCGCGTAATGATTGTCGAAGTGATTCAACAAACATCACTGTGCAGGGTTGCTCGAGCTGGTGTCCCTGCACTCCATAGACCATGTCACTAGGCATGACTATGTCTTCACCCATTACGAGCATATTAGGCGTACAGCCCGTCGACGCATGTTCGGTAGCATTGTAAGCATGGGAGATATAGCGAGCGTGCTCATCCCAATCATCCCGGTGCTCATTAACCATTGTCGTGAGACATTGGATCAACGTCCGATTGAAACGTTCCACCATACCATCCGATTGAGGTCGGTAGGGGTTCGTATGCGTCTTGCAGATGTGTATTTTACTACACAGTTCTGCCCACAGTCGAGATTCAAACTCACGACCCTGGTCGGAGTGAAGCATTAAAGGACCTCCCCACGTGAGGATCCAATTCTCGAAAAGTGCTTCTGCGCAGGTAACAGCTGTATGATTTACCATCGGATATACTTGGACATACTTGGTATAGTAGTCCTGTACCACCATCATACAGGTATTCCCACGGGGGGTCGTGTTGAAACCACTAATGATATCAACAGCGATCCGGGCAAATCGAACACCGAATAGCTCTTGACTTAGAGGTAGTTTACCAATACCAGGTCCAGGCTTTGATAAACAGCATTGGGGACATTGTTTCACCCAACGCCGTATGTCCAAAGTCATACCAGGCCAGTAATATCTACTCTTAATCTTTGCCTCAGTTCGTTGTCTGCCAAAGTGTGCTGAAGTTCGGTGGCCATGACAGTAATTGAGCAACTGTAGTCTGAGTGAGAAAGGCACTACAGACTGAGCTGTTCTCTTCCTGCCAGGTTGCACCCTCCAGCGGCACAATACACTGTTCCGTATAAAAAGATTATCCCACTGAGCTAACAGTTGTCTAACTTCTTTACATTCCAGCGAAAGTGCGGGGCGAACAGGCTTGGACAGGCCCAACAACTTCAAGGAGTACACCCTCGAAATAGCCGGATCTGCAAGCTGCTCATCCTTCAAGTGATTTAACGTCCAGTTAGGAACTTTCGCACCCACAGACGCAATCACTGCATTGTGAGACCCACAGTCTCGGCAGTCTACATGGTGACAGTTCCGGATAGGATAGCGGGACAAGCTGTCCGCATTCACATGATCTACTCCACTCCTGTGTATGATATGCTCATTTGTCATGCCAAACTCAGAGAGGTGGTTCAACCATCTACCCATCATCCCCTCAGCGTCCTTGAAGTTAAGGAGCCACTGCAGAGATGAATGATCCGTCCGTACGAGATAATTCCCACCATATAGGAAATGTCTGTACTTTTTTGTGTAAACCACCACTGCCAAGAGTTCCCGCTTGGTTGTGCAGTAGTTACGTTGTGTTTTGCTTAGACTGTTGGACGAAAATGCCAGCGGCACTTCTCGCCCATCCTGGATCTGCGACAAGGCAGCACCAATACTTGTATTAGAAGCATCAAGATGAACTTACCAACAGGTGCAGGGTAGTGCAAAACAGGTGTTTCTAAGAAGAGTCTCTTTAACTCACTGAAAGACTGTTCTGCGGCTGGAGACCAGACTATCTTAGCCTTAGCCTTCTTCTCTCCAATCATCAGCTCTTGTAAGGGAGCTGCGACTCTCGAGAATCCAGGTATAAAATCTCTGTAGTATGAACAAAACCCGATGAAAGAGCGTATCTCCTTCGTGTCCATCGGACGAGGCCAGTTCTGTACCACTTCGATCTTATGAGGGAAGCCATGATGCCATGTTCAGAAACAATTCTACCTAGGTATTCAACTGATTTCCTAAAAAGCTTGCACTTTGAAGGTTTCAATTTCAGACCATATGATAAGATGCGTTTCAGCACAGCTTGGAGGTTCTGTAGAGTTTCCTCCACAGAACCACCGAAGACGATGATGTCGTCCAAGTATACTATGCACTTTTTCCAAAGTAAACCCCGTAACATGGTTTCCATCATTGCCTCGAAGGTTGCCGGGGCATTGCATAGCCCAAACGGCATGACGTTGAACTCAAATAGTCCCATATGGGTAGAAAATGCGTTTTTTTCTCGGTCCCGGGGGTCCATGCCGATCTGCCAATAACCAGATTGTAAATCTAGTGTACAGAACCATTTCGCCCCACCCAGAGATTCCACACATTCATCTATCCGAGGTAGAGGATATGCATTCTTCCTAGTGAGTCCGTTCAACTTCCTATAGTCGATGCAAAATCGACAGGAACCATCCTTTTTGGTGACCATCACCACAGGACTTGACCATGGACTCTCACTAGGTTGAATCACATCTTCATCCAACATCTTTTCTACCTCAGCCTCCATAGCACCTTTTTTAGCCATGGGTAACCGACGGTAGGGGATTCTACTGGGAAGCGCGTCCCCAGTGTCAACCCGGTGTTGTACCGTATTGGTACGCCCTAGAGGATCTCCTGGTTGCGCAAAGGCGTCAGATAACTCCGACAGCTCATGTGCCACCATTTCGCTCTCTAGGGACCTTAAATGTTTCGGTAGGTTGGATTTAGCTAGAGCCTCTTCGTGGGAAGAGTCTCCCGCCACCACACCTACTTCCACAAAGTCCGTAGTTAGTGAGTCTACCCCATATGCTCGCGTAGTGTTACCAACAGGCGTCCCCTTTCGTAGAGTGATTTCTCTACTACTTGAGTTGCAAATTGGTATCACCCCCCAACGAGCGTTGGCCAGGTAAGTATGATAGCCAGCAAGACCTAACTCAGAGAGCTTTTGATCTTCTGGTTCAAACATTCCCGGCCGTTTGGCCTGCACTCCCACGCAGCTGACTAGGACATCGGATACATGTCCTGCTGCCAACTTTGTGTCTTGTGCCACTGACGCCACAGAAGAACCATTCCTTAAAACGCACTGTACAGATTGTTTATAAGGATGTTTAATCTGAAGTCGGCCTGTTGCGGTGTTCATTGTTACCCCGTAAAGAGCAGCAAAGTCCATCCCCAGTATGCCATCATCAGTGATGTCGGTGATGGTTGGACATATCCAGTATGTCTTGCCATCGACCAACATAGGTTTTACAGTTCTGCCATAAGTCTGCATACTATCTCCCGTAGCAGTCCGAGCCTTTACTCCCAGTAGCTGAGCTTCGGGCTGGTTGCAAAGACGGGCCATGAATTTACGATCGACCAAGGTGTGAGATGCACCCGTGTCGACCAAAAATTCACCACGCGTCCCGGAAATAACCAGACTCAGGTACCAACGCTGTCCCCGTAAAGGGACACACTCAGAGGTCAGCATCGGGCTTCCCCCTCCATCCATAGCAACCCCTTTTGTCAGGAGATAATCCCAACACGGGTCGCTCGGGGAGTCTTGAATCACACTGCTCTGGGCAATTGATTCTAACCAAGACTCCTCTAAGCCAACGACTACAGAATCCTCCGGATTCCGTTTGTCCTTGCCAGCCCCGCCTTGCCAGACGCTTACAGGTTGTACAGACCCTTCTGCATCTGCGCGGCCTTGGTTCATGGAAGAGTTAACACCGTCTACTAATCCCTTACAGGCATGGCTAACTGTGGGGGCGCCATCCTTGCCAAGAGGATGGGCCCCATTCAGTTTTCCGTCTCCTTTTCGGTTTAAGCAGCGACGGGTGCAGGGGCTTTGCATTCGCTAGCCCAATGACCCATCTTCTGACAGCGTCTACATGGCTGAGGTTTCGTGTCCTTTTTCTTCTTCTTTCTCCTTCCGGATCAAGAATTAGAAGTGGACGCAGAGCTCTTTTCCAAGTGCTTCCGCAACAAACCCTCAATCATCTTTTCCATGTCCCTGTCAGGCATTACTGCCGCCACCTCCTCGGAGGCGGGCTGTTTTTTCTTAGGTGGTTTTGTGGCGGCCTCTACCACCTGAGCTCCTTTCGGGGCTACAGATGGAGCTGCCGACACTCCTCCACTAGGAAAAACAGCCTGTTTGGTGTCATACACATCTGCATGGTCAAAAAGGTCAGCTAGAGATAAGTCCGGCTGCCATTTCTCCCGCAGATATGCCTGGAGATTGGTGTCTCTGACTCCATTGACAAACCTGGAGGTTAACTCCTGGATGACAGTGGGGGTGTCAGGTCTACATCCCTGATAACACTCGGATATCAGTTCTTGTAGAGCAAATCCGTAGGATCTCAGATGCTCGTCCTTGCGTTGGACACGTTTGAGCAGCTGAGTCCTTGGGTCATGCTCACAAATCTTCCCAATCGCCCATTCAGCTGTTTCTTCAAGTGAGCTCAATGTCTTGATTTTCACTCTTTCGAATGCCAAAAGGGCTGGTTCACCTGGCCCGTTGCAGAGTGCTTGCTTCAGAGCAACCAGCGCTTGCTGATTGTTCCAGCGATTGCTCTCCACAATAGCCTTGAACCGAACTTTGTACTTTCTCCAGGGTGGCGACCCTGTGAAAGGCGGAATATCGATGGCCTTTTGACGGGCTGCATCCGGATGTTTGATCTCCCCAAAGTTGAAAGGAGCATACCGTTCATCCAGTTCATCGATGTCCCGCGGGACGATGTCTGTCCCCAGCTTCTCAATAGCCGGGTTCTGGTCGTACTTAGCCCGCTGGACAGGAGTTAAGCCCTGTCTAGCTCTGGGTTTCGGTACTGGAACAGAGACCAAGGTCTGCTGTTGGTTCAACATCGTTGAACCAGTAGATGGGTGGGTGTACCCTGGAGGTGTTGCCGTGCCTCCAAAGGCGCCACCACAGACCGGAGTCTGTAGATAGCTAGCCCCCATCTGAGGTGTCATACCCGTTACCGTGGTGTGTACTAGCGGTGGGACACTTGAAGGTGTCACTGTCGTGTACACATTGGGTACGGGTATGACTGGAGGTACCACCGTGGTAGGTGGTGGTACTTGCTCCGACTTCGTCTTTAGGTCATGATTGACTTGTCTCAAGCTTGCGAGGTCTTGTCTGGCTAAGTGGAGCTGCGCGCTCAAATCCTTTCCCAAGGTATTTAAGCTTGCAACCTCACATTCGCCAGACACCCTCTGGTGCAAAAGTTTGTCAACCTCCACCTTGTGGGAAGCCATCTCGTTTTGGAGTTCCAGCAGGAACTTTTTCTTCTCATCAACCTCCCTTAGGAATAACTTCCTAGTTTGATTGATGGAAGCAAGTTCCTTCCGGGCTTCCGCGAGCTCATGCAACTCAGTTTTCCTGGTGGTGATACCCATAGCAGCTAGTAGGTCCCCATCCAGTGGTAAACAAGATGGCTCATCTACTGCTGGCGGATACCCCTTACCAGGAGCTTCTGTTGCCACATTAGTCTTCTTTGATAGCCCGCCACCCCCCATACCGTTCGGTGTAGGAGTGGCACCATCAGTGAAAACCGACGTGTCTGGATCCAATGAAGGATCTGCTACCGTCGGTGTAGAACCGAAGGCAGCTGGGCCGAGAGTTTTAGTCTCTCTACCCGGTATTTTCTGACCCTCAGGACAGAAAAGATTCGTGGAAAGGGAGTCCAACGATCTCCTGGAGCTTATATCAAAGGGTCCCGGGATTGGAGATTGCTCTCCATCCTCTCCTCTGGTAAAGGCTTCCACAATAGGATCACCTATTGCT
Source organism: Harmothoe impar (assembly GCA_947462335.1). Taxonomy (NCBI): domain Eukaryota; kingdom Metazoa; phylum Annelida; class Polychaeta; order Phyllodocida; family Polynoidae; genus Harmothoe; species Harmothoe impar. Next base: position 8,331,284 of record OX381714.1, on the reverse strand, counting down.
TCTTGGGAGAGGTCGTCACCGGGCACCTCCAAGGCTGCCCGGCTCTCCCCCCTATTTGATTTGCCTGTGAAGAAGCGTACATTCTGTACGGCTTCTTCACGTTCCTCAGCAGGGGTTTTAGTCCTGCCGCTGAACGAGCTGACAAAATCGTATAGGTAATCCATATACTGTAAGTCTATTTAATACCCTATCAATGGTCGGTTCGATCAAGTGGTCACGGCACCAATGTAGTTGGTCTCTTACTACGTATGTAACACTTGAGTACAAAAACCAGACAAGGTAAATTAGACTTTAATATACGGCGACTTTATTGTAAAGGTAACTCTTGTGTATTATAGTACAAGTATAACCAGCGGATATACAAGATCAGAACAGATATATAATACAGTGGGGCAACCCTATAGCATAGAGTTAAGCCCGTGAGCACAGGGTGGTCATGTCACGACAGTCCCAAACCTGACTGACTTCCAATGGAGAAGTAGCCGTCTTATATACAGCGCTGCATAGCCACGTGACCGTACTAGCAGCGCCACCTGTTAGGTTTAGTTATGTAAAATGCTTATGTAACAACTACCGACGGTAACCGAAGGTGGTACCGGTACACTACCGTATAGATAACCGAACTAGAGGAGTCGGTGTATGTAACGAACCGACGACACTAGTTAGATGAATAAAACAGTTATTAAACACAATAGAACCGTGTTGTCTTACATCATACAACATACAATAGATATACAACAATAACAGTTAGACTTTATAGTCAACCCGTTACAGCTATATGCACAGAAAGCTGCGCAGGAGTCCATATTCCATGAGTAGTAATCAACCTTAAGGCCGTACCATCGGCCCGGGCTGGTATAAAAAGAAATACCATGGCTCCAACACAGCGAATGGTATTTTTTTTGGATTTTAAACCAATGAAGACGTAGCAATTCAGTTTCTGTATTGATAAATGAGTGCACAGCTTGCTGCCACATGATCACTATGGCAAAAGCGGCAATTTTTAAATCACCGAGTTTTGTTGTCGAATCTTAGCAACTTAGTTGTTGTCACGTGACCAGGACAAGTTCAGGGTCACCAGGTCAAGGCTAAGGTCGTCACTATGGTCAAGTCAAAAAGATGGCAAGTTGCACATAATTATATGGCGTTTTCTCATTAATTAAGGGGGTTAAGACCATGCAGTGATGTGTGGAAAATATAATAAAGATTATAAATATTGATCTGTGGTGAAGTCATACTCTGAAATATGTAGCCTATAGAAACATGTTAGCAACATATAGACAGGTTGTGGCTCCTAGTGCAGTTCAATGTCAGCCTCATCAACCTCCATTCTGATTTGCCTCAATGCAACGATGAAGCAGATTAGGAGAACAGTGGCGCCACAAACTAATTCTCTAATTCAAGAGGTGGGGTGTTGTTTGAGGCATCTACGATCATCCTATTTGATGATTGTCTTTGTTTAATTGAGTCAGGCAATGTTGATATGTGGTTGTTGGATATGTCTAACCTGTAACGTTTTACCAATGACCCTATGGTATCAGGCAGTGTTGTTAAGTGGTTGTTAGAGACAGACAACCACCATAATGATGTCAGCTGGCCTATGGACTTAGGCAGATCTGTCAGGTAGTTACTGCTGACATGTAACCCCTGTAGAACTGAAAGCTGCCCTATGGTATCAGGCAGTGTCTTAAGCTGGTTGTTGGAGACAAACAATGTATGTAACGATGAGAGCTGGCCTATGCTATCAGGTAGTGACTTAAGGTGGTTGTTGGAGACATATAATATTGTTAACAGTGACAGCTGCCCTATGCTAGCAGGTAGTGACTTGAGGTGGTTGTTGGAGAGATCTAGCCACTTTAATGTTGTGAGCTGCCCTATGGAATCAGGCAAGGCTGTCAGGTAGTTACTGTCAACATTGAACCACTGTAGAGCTGTCAGCTGCCCTATGGTATCAGGTAGAGTCGTTAGGTGGTTGTTGGAGACATCCAATACTGATAGAGATGAGAGCTTTCCTATGGTATTAGGGAGAGTTGTAAGGTTGTTGTTGAAGACATACAATGATGTTAGCAATGAGAGCTGTCCTATGCTATCAGGTAGAGTCGTAAGGTTGTTGTTGGAGACATCCAATATTGTTAGCGATGAGAGCTGTCCTATGGTATCAGGTAGAGTCCTAAGGTTGTTGTTGAAGACATCCAATGATGTTAGCGAGGAAAGCTGTCCTATGCTATCAGGTAGTGTTGTTAACTTGTTGTTAGAGATATCCAAATTCCTCCATAAAGATAACAGCTGTCCTATAGTAGAAGCCAGGGCCTCCAGGTGGTTCATGGATACCTGTAAGATCTGCAGTGCTCCCAGCTGCCCTATGGCATCAGGCAGTTTTGTCAAGTTATTCTCATGTATCATTAGTACCCTTAATGTCAGCAAACCTATCTCAGGGGGTAGTCTCCTCACACAATCTGAAAGCATTAATTGCATATCATCAGTGGTGGGATACGTCTTGAATATCTTCTTAAGGTCATCACAGTCCTGTATGGACATGCCATTATTGATGTTTACACCCTTTACAGGAGATTGTCGCTTAACCTTGTACTGCTGCCACTGCACCTCACACAGTACGTAGACCAGCACCAACAGGACTATCGCTGACCTGTCCATACTGCCTCTGTACAACCGCTCAACAAGGTCTGATCTTGGATACCTGCAATGTGGAAATACAGTGAAATGTAGAAATATCATTATAAGGATTGTTAGCAATGAGAGCTGTCCGATGTCTGAACACCATTATAAGGAAGACTAATATAAGGAACTTCCAAGAAAATGCCCATTCTTTTTGTCTAGTATTGGTTATAAGGAGCAGATTTGCCTTACCAAAAGGCCCTAGGGTAAATGTGGGTAATATCATGCATGGTGATAATATCGCACTCCCCTAAAAGTCTGATTTAAAAAAGAGATAAATTCAGTAGTGAGCCACATTACATGTCATGTCATTTTAATGTATATTGTGTTTCTGGTCCATGTATGTTTTGAGCTAGAACAACAAGTTGAAATTTCTAATACTTTCTATATTAGCAGTTTCTATACTAATTCCCATAGAGCTAATACTGTGCATGCATGCAGTTATTTCGTCACTTGTTTATATTAAACAACAATTAAGAGAGTGGAATAGTGATAAGGGGTAGCCTCATATAATGTGTTGTCTAACACTAGTATAAACTTGGGAATGCTGCTTCTCACCAGACAGGTGTGGGAGCATTTGGCGAGAGGCACCCTGTTTCCACACTTTGGGTGTGAAAACAGATGAGCAGAACATGAGCAAAACATTGAAACATATCTTTGAAAAAAAGAGGAAAATAAATGCACAATTTTCATCTTGTGAAGTAATGTCATGATGATGATAACATAGGACAAGACACAGTGCTAGGTTTGGCGGTATTTAATTACAGACCTCTGTACATCCAGGCCCAACCGCCCAACCGAAGGCACAAGTCTTAGTAGTGTACTTTTGGATCGTTGAACACCGTCTCTACAATATGACGGTCCAACTTGACCTTAGATGCAAGGGTACGAGTCAGATATAGGAGGACACTCAGACTCTTCCAGTCCCCCAAGTTTTTTATGTCTAGCAACGATACTCCTGACTCAGCTAGCAGACTGGCACCGCCCCTGCGCATGGAATGTGATGACATCCTGACAAGTGAACACAATTTACACAGTGACAACAGCTTCTTCCCATACCAACTGTATGAACCCCGTATGTATCTCCCATGCAACATATAACCCACCAACTGGGTATCCTCTGACGGGTACACTACCATAGTACACAACAACTTTACATAGAACCAAACACAGAAAATTGAATTTGGCACACGCACAAACGGGATCTCCAATACTCTCTCATTAAAGCAGATAGTCTTTGTCCTCCTGACCACCACTACCAACCCCCACTTCTTCCACTTGATATCACCCAACTTGACTGACATTTCCACTTCCACAATATTGTACTTGCGCTATAACCCCCTGAACCCCAACAACACCCCTACCCAGAACCCTACATCCTCTACCTTACCCATGTCCAGCTTGGAATAAATCTGGAACAAATCCCCCATAGTAGCAGGCCTAGCCTGTTCTGACTTGTCCCCCAATGTCCTCTTAATCCCTCTCATTGTAATAACCAACTCAAAATTATCATTGTCGACATGCTTGACTCCCCCTAAGTCATGCAATACCCATACAGCAGTCAAATACCCTTGTATAGAAATATATTTTAATCTCTTGGCTAGGTGAACTACATACAACAATATCACCTCTAATTTAGCTGGTATTGGGTTGGTGAAACCATATTCCTGACAAAAATCAAAGAATGGATTCCATTGAGAGGAACGCGTTGCCCTAGTGGATTCCGCCATCCATCTACTCTGGTACACTGCCAACTGACGCCTCAACTCAGCACCTGAAACAACACAACCATGGCGTGAAAGATGGCGGCAGTGTACCCTTGTTTCTCTTATCAAATAGCCGAGAAATATAATCTGCTACACTATTTTCCTTTGAGGATATCGTCCTAGATACAATCTGGACATTAAAAAAACAAGTCCTCCAAAAAAGCTCCCTCAGCCACCACATGGCCTTTATACTCTGAGACCTACCGGTCCTCAACATGGCCTGCACTTGTGTGTTGTCAGTCCATATTATAACCTTTCTGTCCCTCCACAATGTTCCCCCCACCTGTCCAATGCCGCTAGTGCCGGACACAACTCTAGAAGATTTATGTCATCTTTTGGGTCATATTCCACTGGACTAGACGCATGGTGATGATCCAGATAGTACTTGCTGTACTCCCTCAGGTTTTTATCCCAGGCACCTGCCACCCAGTCCCCATCCCACCGGGCACCAAAACCTGATACGGATGAGTCAGTCTCCACACTCGGTGACTCCAACTGTGATGGCTGTATGACCCTAGCTTTCCCATTGAAAGTCACCAGGAAATTTTCCCACCAAGAAAAATCCTCCTGCAGCCAACACAGAATGTGAATAACCCTTGAGTCATCCGGGGTATACTTTATAAGATTTATTATGCGCCTTGAAAAAGTACGCCCCCCCCCTCACTGCCTGGCTGGCATGGGCCAAATAACCTGCTATGACCTGCAACTCCTTCCTGGAACACATTTCTTTCAATTGAAATTCTTTTACTAGACCCAGGGCTTTCTGGACTTTATCTGGTGGAAGTCTCACCTCCATTGACACGCTGTCCAATTCTAGTCCCAAATAGCGCACTATCTGACTTGGACTAACCACCTTTGGCCAGGCTATGTGAAACCCCAGGCTGCGTAGCAAATCAATCAACACCGCTTGCTTGCACCTGCATTCCTCCTCACTCTCTCCCATGACTAGGTAGTCGTCTAAGTAACCATAGACACCAGATACACCCCTCCTAGACATACATCTCAATACAAATTCCGTAATTTTAGTGAAAATATACGGGGCACATTTCAGTCCAAAAGCTAAAGCACAATCTACATAGAATTCCTCCCCCGACCCTGCATTCCACACAAACCCTTGCTTGGTCCTATCACCTGCATCCACCAAAACAGAACGATAGGCGGCCTTGATATCCACCACCTCAAAATAACAGTTAGGCTTCATATCATCCACAATTTTATCAATGCTAACATATGAGAACTTGCTACATGTAGTACTCATGTGATCATTAATGCTAACCCCCAGCTTACTACCCCTACTGCAGTCCGTAATAGGCCTAATGCCCCCATCTGGCTTGTGAATTGCCCCCAGAGAATGCACACACTGTGGCCTACTACTGACCATCTTGACCTTGCCACCCGCCAACTCTTCTCTCACCAATTTATCCATTTTAATCTTGGCCTCCCCCGATTCAATTGAATCATAATTCCTGCGGTAATAAGACAGCTCAAACTAATCATCAACAATCTTAAACCCATTTTTTACCCCATGGAATATGTAATCTGCCTCCACATCCACTCCCGCTGAATGCCCAAAACACTCGTCAAAGAAAATGCACGGATTCAATTGGGAGTTCACTCCCGCCAGATTGTGGATACCTTTACACCGATTCCCACATGGCCGAAATATTTCGTCACCATCTGCTCTCGCCGAATACAAAACTTTCGGTCGCTCCACCTGCTGGCGATAAAAGGGGATATCTTGTTCCCAACCACCAGAAACCCCAATTTCCGTAACACACTGTTCTAATACCTCGTCAACCTCCATCTCCACCATGTCCAACATATAACAGCCCCCTACATGGTAAGGGTGGAGGACGAGGCACTGGTGTGTCCCAACACTACATTCCTTCTGACACAGGTAGGTGCGGTTTTTGCCGCCCAGGCTCGTGACAGGTCATGCTTTGTTCTTATTGGCTGAGGTGAGATTCAGGTCAGCTCTCTCCTCTATTTATTTTATTTTAATGCACCTATTCCCTTTCAGAGAATATATAATTTAGGTTGGACCCCCTACCTGGTGTAAACTGCATGAATTGTCGGCTGCAATCTCCCCGAAACTACCACTCAGAGTCTCCTTGCCACCATGTTGACCTATGACGTCACCATTCTCGTGCCATGTCTCGTTAACTGCGAGATCCAACATGGCGGCGCCCATGTTTTCCGAAACCACAAAATCAGTCTCGCTAACAACTGCCCTACTATTCCAATCTTCACCAACAACCCCCGGGTTAGGGGTCTCAGCGACAGAACAACCATTAAAGCAATGAAAAAGAGCATTTTTATTGCCCACAACCTCAGCGCTGGAATATGGCGAGTCTCCCAACCTCTCCGTGAGGCGACTCTCAACGTCAACAAACCCGACACCACCTCTATCCCCAGCAGGTGTGACACACAATCCTACCTCACCACTTGAGCTTTCCCTACTGACTGAATGTCCATGTAATTGCCTGCCTGCATTGCTAATCGCTCCCAAGTAGCTGTGCCTAACTAAACCTGGAGCATGCCTGTCCTATTCCTTACCACCTCCGCCCCCGCCAGATTGTTTACACTTGACAGCTGAGTGTGGACCCCCACACTCCTGACACGAGTGAGGGAACCTACACATCTGCCACCTACACCCATTGTCAGAATTGTAGGCCCAACAAACCCGTTCCCGGTATCCACCCCCACCATAGCCTTGACCGGCCCTCTCGTAGCCCCTGGAGCTACCCCCACGACCTTGTCGGCTCGCACCTCTATACCTACCCCTGCCCCTGTTATTGTTATAACCTGAGCCTTCCCCCCCCCCCTGGGTCCTTCCCTGGTTATCAGATTCTCCGGCCCTACATGGCGATTGAAAAGATCATGGTCCCCATAACAGAAAGACGTCATCCCCCACCTCTCTGCTCTTTCCCTCATAATTAAATCATAAGAGACCAGGGCTTTACCTTTATATATCCCCAATTTGTCCATGAGGAACCTCACATGTTTGGAATAGAACCCCACATCATCAACTTTGCATGCAATCATACTGTCTAACAAACTCATATTTGCTGAAATAACATCACAAATATTATCCTTGCTGTTGTCACCAAATAAATGAGGTTCAATGTCAAAAGTCACCAACTTACGCTTCTGCTGCTTGTCTGTACACAGGATGATCTGAGGCTCCTCGTATGCACCTCCTCCAGCCCCGAGCATGACGGTGCGCGACGGCACGCCCTGCACCATGCCTCCCGGTAGAAACCGCTGTCCTAATACCAGCGGTGCTGGCCGGTGCCTCAGCGTCTTGCCCTTCATGGCGTCTGTCTTGCGCTGTATCGCCTCCAAGTGCCTCCTCCACGCCTCCAAGGTACCCGGGACAGGCCCCTCCGTCTCCTCCTCAACTTCCCCTTCACTATCCTGTAACTCCTCCTCCTCCTCTTCTTCATCGTCACCCATGTCACCTATGTCATGGTGACTGGTTGCCCCCGCCAACCAATATAGATTTGTCAGACACTTGAGCCACATATGCCTGATCAGTAACCTTACCGAGGTACAAGTCACAATCCTCCTCCATTTTCTGAGTGTCTAGGCACAGTTTCCAGTCCGTGCCATTACACTGCACCGCGGACTTCTTGGCCGCCTCCACATACATACACGGCTTCCCTCCTTTTGGGGGGTGTGCACAATCACACTCCCCACATTTCTGAAGACTCCTCGGCATAGTACCGGCACTCTCACCACCTTAATTCTCCTGTAATACACAACCAACCACCTTCCCCGGCGTCTGACACGGCTATGAAGCCCCACACACGTTACTGTCCCAAGCACCGGTAGGCGCCACCTGGTGTGACCCAGCTACACTAAGAAAGTCCGTGAGCGGGAATTACCATTTGTATTTATCCTCGTATAAGCTTATGACTTATACATACAATAAAACATGCAAATATGATTTAGAAGTAAGTGGGTGGGTTCCAGCATACTCATACATACTCATGCAGTATGGTCCATTAGGGAGACTTTAAATAGTGGAAATTATCACTTTATAACAAACCTTTTGTTTAATGAGTTAGATTTATAAAGATATCTTGCTGTCTCATTAATTACACAATCAAAACTGAAGCCTTTGGCATATTAAAAATAAATACAATATCATTTCCCTTTTTGAGACCCTGGGAACTAGAAACGATAGTATAATCACCCATTTTGTGGTAACTAGAATTATACATATTGAGATTATTGTCTCTTTCCAACAATCCTAGAGTACCTTTTGCTCATAGATTGTGATTATATATTGCTATGAGGCATTCAAATTATATGTCTCAGGCCTGGAATTAAGATGATATCATGAAATATACATCATTGAATCATGAAATAATTATAATCATCATTGAACAGCAGAGAATCGTCATATCAAAACGTTTAATCACCGTGAAAATACAGCAGGAAAGGCTCGTAATATTTACGGGGAAATCAGGGGACTAAAAAGAATCCGGTGAAAGTCTGGCATTCATTGATGCCAGTGATTCACCACAATTTTACGGGATGATCTTTAGAGTGTACACTGCAGTACACATAAAAGTATTACCGTAAAACCTCGCTCATAGGTCGACCTCACTTATAGGTCAAATTGCAATTTTGAGGAAAAAAATCGACCTATAGTAAAATACAGTGAACTTTTGGAAAACCCCAATTATAGGTCGAATTGGAGTAAGAGAATTTTTTGGGGAGCTAGACCCCACCCCAGACCCCCCCTAAAGCACCCTTTGTCTGGCCAAATTGAGTATTATTTATGATATTCTGCCCTCATTACGACGATCCACTACTTGTAGAGAAACAAGCAGGTCATGTAGCCTCGAAAAAAGGTGTATTTTACAATATTCAGAATTAATATTTTTAGGCCCCTAAAAACTTTATATTTTTTCAAAACCTCACTTATAAGTCGAATTGGACTTTTGAGGTAAAAATCGACTTATAGCAAAAGAAAATCCAAAAATAAAAATCGACCTATAAGCGAGGTTTTACGGTATAGTTACGAATACATACTCCAATACATGAGCCTTCCAACGGCTGATCATGATCACCCTCTGATGAGGGAACCATTTGGGTCAGAAGGGCATAACAATTTAGGTAATCAGAAGGTGATTTCTGAGAGATGTTCCTCCTCCTAATGACCCCCACAGCGTTATCAATCAAAATACTCTTTGGCACCTTGCCAGATTCTCCAGTCTTGACTATAACATGTCATCCTATGTGTGGCTGACTCTAGCAGTGGTTCCAGATAGGTGTCTTAGATTGTTTTCACCGGGATGTGTGGTCATGGGACCTAAATCTGACCCATATAGGTGTGTTGCCATTTCTAGAAACATTACCCCATTCCTGTGTAAAGAGCATACCCATATTCTTGCAAGGCCTCTCCGCAGAGGTCCTGACACCACATCCTAATGGGGCTGTAAAGGGCTAAGTTTACATTTTGATATTTCCGATTAAAGAAGAGTTAAGCAGTCAAGCTTGTGAGTCAGTCCTAGATATCACACCCATAAAGGAATAATGGAGGTTATCCCTTAAAAACATACCCATATAGGTGTACACCACTCCACTCCCTTGGGGCTGAAAAAGAACCCATATAACTCCAAATTATGACCACTCCTCCCGGTATAGTTGGAGCTGAGACACCTCCCCGGCGTGATATGTTAAAGGGTTAAGATACCAGTGTATGTCGAGTAGAGTGGTAGCTATAGATATAGGAGAGGCTTAACTCTTCATTATGAAGTTAGACACTTGAAATAGGAAACCAACGGCACCTACACAATGTATGTGCCCCAAAGGTATGAGAGGCTCAGGGCTCAGTCTCACGACTTTGTAACAATTGGATAGTCTTTGACAGTGTAACGTCTTTGACTGGGTGACATCTTTGACTGGGTGATATTTTTGACCGGGTGGCGTCTTTGACTGGCAAGATTAAAACAGCTGAAATGGGAGGCTATGTACACAGGAATGCCGGGAAATTGTAATATCTAGTGTTATATTATAAATAAACTTTTCCTTCCCATTTCTTTCTAAATAGGCCCCTTTTAAACTGTTTTAATCTTGCTGGTCAAAGACGTTACCCAGTCAAAGATGTCACCCAGTCAAAGATGTCACCTGGTCAAAGACGACACCCGGTCAAAGACTATCCAATTGTTACAATCTCATGAGACACAGCCAAAAGCTACGGCTGCATACTTACCGCTAGTTAAGGGGGGAATCAAGTGCCGCAGCGCCATCCACATTGAGTGGTTAGAGTGGAAATTACACACAGTCATTCCTAACCATATTTTAAGCAGTTATTACACAAAAGCTATTCAAGGTTAATTTCTGTTGTATTTTTTCCTGGGAAGATTTACCCTTTAACCAGTTATATTTCAATGTAGCATTATAAAGCTTCTGTTGTTATCTCAAAATGAGGGTTTTATTCATGCTCTATCAATGCAATACAAATGGACTAGGGGTAGGCTATATGACCATGGCTCTCCTACAGTACAGAGCTGCCACCTCACACCAATCATGTACACTAAAGACTGTGTCCCCACACTAGACTGTACAGTGTGACCTCCTTCCTGCCCTGTTTGAGACTGGCTCTTACAGGCTGGTGCAGCTGCATATATGCTCTGCAGTATAGAGGGCGCTGAGGCACTTGATTCCCCCCCTGCCGCTAGTTATAAATCTAGTACTTGACGGCTACTCAGCCTCCTCCCACTGACTGTGGACGGCTGTGTGTGGATGTCTGCACTCCCAGCAGTTCTCGGTGTGGAGAAAGAAATGGTTATTTAGATCTTATAAAGGGGACCAAGAAAAAAGTGAGATTCGCTTGAACTCACATGCCACAGTCATGTGAAAGGAAGACTGGATTTAACCGTAAAAAGGGTCCAGTATTACTTGACTTTCATGCCAATTGCAGTATTAAGCACTTTATCACTTTGTTGAAGGAATAGAGGATAACTTTCTGATATTCTATACTCCTCCAGGAATACTGTATATTTGACCACATTTACCTACTCACCAAGGACAGGGTATAATGGCCTACTCTAGGATCATTTCTGGCATGATGAGTCCGACTTTAGGCCAAATAAAAAAAAAGATTTGTTTCAGGTAACATGGGAGAAAAATGTAGGGTCGGTAGGTCGTATTTTAAAATATTTTTTTTTCTTTTTTAACATGAATGTACCAGCCAACTTTTTTGAAAACCCTAAAATTGACCAGAAAAAGGATAAAAATGCGAAAATTTCTTCAAAATTGCATAAAAAATGCAGGGTCGGCCCTGTTTTGAGAGGGTCGGCCGGATGACCTAAAACAAACCTTTTTTTTTGGCCTTAGGTTCAATTCAATATTTTGAGATCACCATAATAGATGTAAATTTACTCATACTTAAAGGACAATATTTAATTTTCCTTTGGGGCTACCATATCTAATGTGTCCAATGATGATCTCCATATCAAAATTGGCATAATATAAATGGGTTAATCTGACCATCCAAACATGGTCAGCAATTCATTTGCTAGGAGCGTCCAAAACGGGTGTCTTTACCCTACACCTTACCATTATTCTCAATACTGCAATGTGTCTCTGCCTCTTTGTCAATGTGTCTCTGCAACAAAGAAGGCTCAGGCTGACTGACCTTCATACCAGAGTCAGGCATTGCCTAACTGTGCAAAGAAAGTCAGACTGACTCTGGTATAAAGACTTGTCTTTCCTGACTATCATGCAATACTCAGGCTGACTCTCAAAAGGGAGTAACTTTATGTGACCATTAATTAACCCCTTCACCACTGGATATCTTGTAACTCAATGCAATTTTGTGCAATATATTGGCTTACTGTGTGGAAGGGGTTGGCCCAGGCTGAATCTTGTTTAATGGAAGTGAGTCACTCTCTCCTGAGTTAGGCAGTGCCTGACTCAGGAGAGAGTCCAGCTGACGCTCACTCATGTCTCTCCATGGGTATAACTATAGCAGTGATATCATCAAGATAGAAGTCTCGTGTAGAAACAGTGGTAAACAAGTAAATAGACAAAGGTGCACAAGTTTTGGTCTGTTGACAGGGTTATTTCACGAGTTGGAGGTGGGGCCGTATTTCACGAGGCCGTAGGCCGAGTGAAATGCGGCCCCACTACCAACAAGTGAAATAACCCTTCAACAGACTAAAACGAGTGTGCCTTTGTGTTTATTTTTTATCTTTTTCGATTCAAAATACCAAAATTATGGAAGGGGGGAGCCTAAAAAGGCTTCTTTCTACGCAGTTCAAATGTAAACAAACCGCCATTTTGATGACGTCACAGGGCCGTGAAATACGGCAATGGGTTATTTCACGGGGGGTGTGCAATACGGCGATCTTTGGTTAAATCAATAGCACTGCCGTATTTCATAAAAAATAAAAAGTGATTCTGGAATCGTTCAGTGCTCACCTATGTAATAGGTGAGTTTGGGACCAGGTTTTTATTAACCGGATCTACCAGCCTGCCTACTCCCTCAGGTCACCCCTCGCAAACACCCAGCTAAGTTATACTGAAGCTGGGTCTTTAAGAGGCGGGGGCTGGGGGAGTATCGGCAGGCTGGTAGATCCGGTCAATAAAAAACTGGTCCCGAACTCACCACCTACTGTTTCCTTAGCCAATTTCCCTGGGTCTTCAGTCTATATGGAAACCAACACATGACATGGGATCCAGAATGGATGCCGGAAAACAGGCTCCTGTTGAATATTTACAAATGTGGCAATACATGCTCGACCCTATTCTATGTTCATTAATCTCTTGCTGTATTTACAGCTTGACACCTAAAACCAGCTATGCTGAGTCCCATTTTCTAATTGTTATTGATTGTAATACTAGAATATACAAATTAAACCATCTGTGACTTATATTTATTTACGAATATATGATGTTGATAATCTGAAGATATGTTATTGACGATGGACCCAGATTTTTATGTAAATTGATGTGGTCAATAAACGTTTAAAACCCTTCCAAAAAAAAAAAAATTAAGTCTGACTTCAATACTGGAATTTTTCTTTGAACCTTTATTCACCCTTATAATTTTTGTCTGACATCATCTAAGTATTACGTTTTGTAATCTAATGGCAAACAAAATATCAGAATAATAAACAAATTCATAACATACAAGAAGTGACTCTTTGATAATAAAGAATATAAGAAGCAACATGTGGCATGCAAGAGTTTATTTCAATAAGTAGTTAATGATAATATATCCATAGTATATAGTATATATAGTGTACAGTAGTCCAAGAAAATGGTGTGATATAGATAATGAATTATCTGTTCCAAAATCCATTATGGAGTTAGTAGTCTAAGAAGAAGGTGTAGTATACCATACCGTTGCGCAGCGGTGCTCTTCAATTTGGAGTTGCCATTAAACCAAAGATAGGCCCTTATTCGAGATTATATTTCAATGCTTAGGGAATATTTAAACACCCCCGTACCCCCAGCGCTTATAAACGACCGGCGCTCTTTCAAAACTGGTGCTTTATAGCGATGGTACAGTAGGTTCTTTCCATCATATGTCCAAGGGAGCCGGATCATCGTTATCCATTTGTCTACTGGCCATCGTTCTTCAACTCCTGAACAACTCTTATGGGGGATGAAGCCGCATTGTCACGACCAACTGTCACCATCCCTGAACAAAGATGAAAAAGATTTAAATATGTATTTCGCTTTGACCACTCTAAATTGATAATAATTTCCTACTTGGAAGCTCTGCTTGTAATTGGTGAGAATTGTCCCCGATAACTTAGCACAAGATGCATCGAAAAATCTTTTTTTTCCATTAATATACCGGTAGTTTTATTTGAAATGTAGAGTGATGATTTTACTCACCATAATCTATGACTGCACCTATGGAGTATTCACGGCAGCTATTCGAGGTACTAATAGTGCCCGATAGCTCCTCACCAACCGCAAAAGGACCAGGGCCAGCCCAGATGACTTTGTTGTCTGATGAACTGCATTTAGCATACCTGAATAAATAATTTTCTTTTAAAACCAGATCAATGTGAATAAGATCTTAACTCCTGGAGCTTCAAATTTCTAAATTCAACCGATTTCATATATAAAAACTATAATTTTCAAATCAAGTAGTGAGTTGACTGCGATGATTTGTGATCATCAAGTAAATTCTCCAGATTGGCATTACCCTTGAGATAATAGATGATTCAACACAGTTCTACTCACGGTATTGAGGGGTTTGAACCAGGCATGTAATGCCAGGCTATCATATCCCCTGATCTGACACTGATCCTGTCTGCAGTGGCTACTGGTATAACAGCTGCCTTTCCATTTGGTGCCTTCAGAGCATTCATCCCAACCACAGTGAATTTGGTGTCAGAGCCATCAACAGGTCGCACCACCATCATGGTGATGTCAGCTGCAGACTTGGAGAAGAGCTTCCATGCTATGACAGTGCCTGGTCTGTTGAATGTCATGGATAATGAACGTTCCGTGTACATGTAATTAATGTCACCGGTTCCATCAACTCTGTACTGATACACAACCTTGTGGCCAACATATCCCTCACCTAGAACAAGGAGAGGTATAACGTGATAACATTAAACAACTAAAAACATTGATTCATGATTGAAGCTCAGTCTAGTGACATTGTCTTGGTATATAATTTGAGTGGAGATCAAGACTGCAATTGTTAGTATATTTGTGTAATGGGAGTACCATCAGTAATATATATGTAAGTGGCAACTGGTGGAGCGTTTTCTGATAAGTTTTAAAGACTATCTATAAGGCCACTCAAAATATAAAATAGTTTTTCATCACCGCACGCATAAAAACAATCAAGTTTTGAGGAAAACTCAGTTTTATTTGTCAATTTTTAAACCTGATAAAAATGAACAAAAAATGTCATATTTGGTATCAACTTAAAGCTAATAATGCCAGCAATGCATTGGTATAGAAATAACTTACATTTTCTCCACTTTTAAAGATCAATTAATTCTTAACCAATAAAATGTAAATTTCAGTCACCAAAAACGTGAATTATCCTATACATTTTAACCTGCGAGTGAAGTGAAATTCAGAATGCTCAGACCTTGGTAATGAGAAACTGTTGGGCGCTATTCGCCAATCGGCGCAGAACGCCAATCTGCAGTGCGCTGCATACAAATAGCTGCGAGATTCTAATCAAGTTATTTCATATTGATTAAAATGACTATGCCTACTCCATTTTTAAAAATGAATGAATACAATTCATAAATCTTTAGGGGGCCGCCATTGACTTTCCGCACATTTTGGTTAGATTGATTAAGAAAGTTACAAATGAAACAGGTGCTCGCACATTCACTGATATTTGTATCCCGCGCAGATTGGCGTTCTGCGCGGCGCTGATCCTGCGCTATTTGTAAATGGCGCAGCGCAGAATGCCAATATTGGCGTTCTGCGCCGATTGGCGAATAGCGCCCAACAAAACCACCTTTTTTCTGAGTGGCCTAATATACAAACGTACAGACAGGGGGTGCTCCGGAGAGTGTTCCATCCTTTCTGCATGCCCGATACAGGTTTCCTGACGACAAACTATACCCACTGTTGCACTCATATTCAAAAGAGTAGCTGGTTGAATCAGTAGTCTTTAAGATAGTATTAGCAACCATCCCAGGTACTTTGCATTTCAGGTCTGTGGAATAATACACCCAATCGGTTTATAAGTAATACATGATTTCACAGTGTAAATGCTTATTGTTGTCAATATTTTTTAAGGAATCCTTAAATGTGTAAGGGGTTTACTACTACTGCTACAGTACATATACATACTATTTTTATCCTAAAACATTTAGTTTAATTGGGGTCTAGTTTGGGTCGCATGGATGGCTCATGCCACACTTCACCCATTTCAGGTCCGGTCGTCCCGAACCTGTCCCTCACATGATTTTTTTTAGGTTTGAAAGGTTTTTATTGCCAAGTCACAAAAATTACAATTTGTGGTTTATGTTATGACAATAAAGATGATGCCTTTTCATTATCAAAGACGCAAGTTGTTGACAAATATTGGATGAGATAAAGATGGATATACACTGGTGAATCAAGATGAGCATACAGGATATAATGTACAAGAATAATAAATAGACAAATAAGCAGTTAAACACAAGAATAAAAACGTACATTATTTACACAGTTTATCAAAGTTTTGAAGGAGTTCAACTAAAAGGATTGGATAAGATAAGATGATTAGGTATTGCGTCAGCTGGCACAGAGGACTTACATGGACGATCATCTAGGATTGCAGTGATGGAGTATTCCTGACAACTGCGGTAGCTTCTAGCAGATACCCCATCACCAACAGTAAATGGGCCAGGACTGAAGAGCATGTCTGCATCTGGAGAGCTGCATCGAACATACCTGAAAAAATATGTTCACAGACAATGTGCTTTCAAGGTTATATAAGTAAGTAAGCATATATATAGATGTACGTATGATACAAATGTACTGTACATTTAGATATTTCAGCACTGTACCTGTTTTATATATAGATGTATGTATGATACATATGTACTGTACATTTAGATATTTCAGCACTGTACCTGTTTTATATATAGATGTATGTATGATACATTATGTGCTGTACATTTAGATATTTCAGCGCTGTACCTGTTTTCATGCATTTCACAGATTTTAAAATCTATGAAAACATGAACAATACATATATTCATCCTGTAAAGTGCTATAACTATCACATTACAAGATTCATGAATTCAAATACATGTGAAATTCTACCTTATAGCAAATTCATAAAAACATATACAATATACAAATACATTTTGAATATGTAATAAATGAATTTATTAGAAGTGTAACAGCACTATTTCACTTTTGAATGTCAAATAATCGGATATTTGGAGCATTTTCGACCCTTTGACTAGTGATCTGACAGTTTCTCAAGATGGACTTTTCCATTGGATAGAAATAGTCCTGGCACGGTTGCACTTACGTTATTGAGGGGCTTGAGCCATAATACCATGCTATTATATCTCCAGCCTTGACACTGATCCTGTCTGCTGGGGCTACTGGTATAACAGCTGCCTTTCCATTTGGTGCCTTTATAGCATTCATCCCAACAATAGTGAATTTAGTGTCAGAACCCTCAACCGGTCGAACCACCATCATTGTGACGCTGGCTTCACGGTTGGAGTAAAGCCTCCATGCTCTGATGAATCCTCGTTTGTTGAATGTCATCGATGATGAGCGTTCTATCCACATGTAGTTGATACTACCATCAGAATCAGTTCTCCCATTTTTCACCATTTCATGTCCAATGTACAGGTCACCTAGAATCAAAATTTAAATAGCGGGTAAAATGGACAAATCTTACTGTAGAACCATCATCATTAGCTGCTCTCCAGAAACGACGTTTCCCAGAAACACCAGGACTCAAACCTGGGACCTCCCACTCTGAAGAAAGTGCTCTA
The DNA here is from genome assembly GCA_947462335.1 of Harmothoe impar. NCBI lineage: Eukaryota > Metazoa > Annelida > Polychaeta > Phyllodocida > Polynoidae > Harmothoe > Harmothoe impar. The sequence goes on along the minus strand of OX381714.1, from coordinate 8,313,388 downwards.
CCACTGCTCTACCACACCCACTGTCACATAAGACAATATCTCACAGTAGTGGATCGGTATGGTATAGAATGGATTACCCTACTGATACCTCCTTAGGCGGCGGAGCAATAAAAATAGTGTGGGGGTTGAGCTGACCAACTCCCCAGTAGGCCTACATAGAGGGAGGAGATAGTGATGAAGATGAAGAGTGGACGAGGGGGTGGAGGTGGAGGTGGATCTGGAGGGTGGGGGCATAAAATAATCTATAACATACTATTCACTTACACAAACCTACACAATTGCTGAGATACACAAAGTATAATTATTCAATTCAATTCCAATTTATTTGTTTATTATACTGAGCAATTACATCTACAAATTAATGCAGCTATCACAGAATGGCTCAGTGTGTGGACACAAGAAAGCACCATTTAAATCCTTAAACTAACACGTTATTTCTTTGAATTTACCTATACCAATGCTTTCTTTTTGCTTTAATTTAATTTTTGCCACTAAGTCATGGTTCTGCATACCTAAACAGTTCCAAAAACCTCCATTTAGAAACAAAACATGAATATTTCAAAAGGTAAAGTATAAACCCTTTCCAAAAAGTGGAGGGGTTGAAACATATTCCATCCGCCACACTTGAAATAGTGTGGGGGTTGCAACCCCCACATCCCCCACGGTTCCGCCGCCTATGGGCCACCAAGGTGCGAGTAATCCGAGCCACTACACTGATATTCCTAGGCTCCCTATACGCCCAACCTCTCAGTCACTAGTGCCTAACCTAGTTAGTCATTTTTTGGCTCCCTATACGACCAACCTAGGTCAGTTATTATTGTCAGGTTGGTCAGCAATGACCAACCCACCTTAGTCTTTTTATTTCCAGGGGGAGCCACTGAGTGGTCATGACAGGTGGCCCCAACTAGTGATATACAAATACAACACATCAATGATGAACCTAGGTTAGCCCTAACTGACTGACCCCTCGGTCATTTTTGAATATAACTTTGCCATCATGACTAACACTCATATGACCAACCTAGGCTAGTCTGTACTGACTAACCCTTTCAATCTATGGATTTTCAGTGTACACTTACAGACAGGAGGCGTCCCAGAGAGTGACCCATCCTTTTGGCAGGCTCTATCCAGGTTTCCTGATGTGAGTGCATACCCACTGCTGCACTCGTATTCGAAGTAGTATCCAGTTGTGGCTGTGGTCTTTAGAACAGCATTGGTCACCAAGCCAGGAGTTTTGCATGTGGGATCTGTAGAGGAATGGATGATATAAAGGCAATGGTCAAAATGTCAGATTTCTGATATTAATGGCACCTTTGAGCTCAAATTAGAAAAGTATCTCAAATGTTTGGATTCTGTATAGAAGCAATTCCTTCTATAGACACTGCATGCACAGACTTGTTGGCCCAGGGTCTATGTAACACTCCCCTGAGACAATTATGCCCACTGTCAGTTGTATTTTGATTTTATATCTAGTTAGTGAGTTAGGCAAGGGTATCCAATGGTGTACAAAACTTATCATACCCCACTGCTCATTTCTTTGAGCTCTCAACAGCCAAGTGAATATAAAAGACTTTTTAAAACTCTTTTTGAAAAAGCCTAATTATTACACTCAAGCAAGCACTTTCCCAACTTAGGGAGTGGTCATTTTTTAACAACAGGGAGGGGGGTGGTGGATTTGGGGGGATTTCGGGGGATCCCTAGAAGGGGGGCGACTGAAAACATTTGGACCCCTCCTGAGGGGGGGACCAAAAAAATTACACCCCTTTTTAGCGGAAAAGCCCGCGCGTTACTTTAGCTCAAAGGGGTCAACTGCGCTCAATTTCAACCTGCCTGGAGGGAGGGACTGAAAAAATGTCGACCCCTCTCGCGTGGGGACCAAAAAAAATCTGACCTGCTCGCAAGAAAATCCACCATCCCCCTCCTGTTGTTAAAAAATGACCATTCCCTTAGTGGACCTAACCAGCAATCATTAAAAACTGTTGTTGCATTGGGGAGAACTCAATGTATTTATTTGACCTGGTGGATATTTGTAACTGCCCAGCCAGCAATGGTCCCTGGGGCCCACCCAGCTAACAAAGAAAACGTTATATTACGTCAAAATAACGTTCTAAAACTGTATATAACGTTATGCCATAGTGAGGAGCCTTAGAGAAACGTTATATAACGTTAAATAACGTTACAAAATGTTGTATAACGTTTTTGTTTACTGGGCATTCGTGTTTTACTTGGGCGTTCTGGGTTTGCCCATATCTGGGTTTTGGTCCTTTTTCTCCAGGGCTACCAGCAAAATTCCAGATGGGCCAAGCCCACCAACATTTATTTTCTAAAATATTTTGTAAATACTTTGAAACATACTCATCTTTGGTTGTTTTTAGAAAATTATGATTTAAAGTAGCATTTTCATGGTTTTGTGTCAAAGTGGGTTTTGCCTTGGGATTTCAATGGGAGTAAGCCTGGGCTGCTAGGTGGGCCCAGCTCAGTTTAATCCACGGACCAAACTTCAACATGACCTCGACGCCATCTCCATCTGGGGCACACAGAATAAACTAACAGTTAACACTGAAAAGACCAAAATCATGTGGTCCCACGCTACCAACAACAGGCCCAGAGTAGAGGAACTCCCAGTGAGAATGGATGGCCAAGTGCTGGAGGCAGTTGGAACCTTCAACTATCTTGGCGTCCTCATAGATTCTACCATTAGCTTCAAGGCCCAATCAAAGAAAATCGTGAACCTGACACAAGTCCGACTGAATCAACTCCGCGACGTCAGGAAACATACTGATGCAGAGACCACTGCCCTCTTCTATGTGCAGATGGTACGCCCAATCATGGAATACTGTTCCTTTGTCATAGACGGGGGACCGGCCTGGATTGGCCGAAAACTCCAAGTCGTCCAGAACACGGGCCTCCGCATCTGCTCATCCACAGCTGATGCCAGGGACGCTGACATAGATGCCCTTCATGTGGAGTACGGTGTGGAGAGGCAAGAAACCCGCAGAAACAGACAACTCCTCCAGTACATGTACAAACGCAGTAGACTTGAGTGCAATACGGTAGCACCCAGGCGCGCGTTGAGAGGAAACAACAAAGTGAAGCTGAAAACTGCAAGACCAATCAAGGACCTCTACAAGAAGAGTCCAGCCTATCGGGGCATGAAACTCTGGGACAGGTGCCATCACACTCGGCATCACCTAGACACCAAGGCAAAGTTCACAAGTGCACTCACAAGAGAGGAGCTTGCCCCACTGCCCCCGGAGTAATATCTAAAAACGACACACAACCTGACATACAAATTGACACACTGCTCAAACTGCTCAAAAACTGTTCACTTGAATTTAATTACTAATTATAAATGTATTAACTGTATAACTGTCTGATTACATTGTACCACATGGCTGTACGGGAAGAACTCGACTGTAACTGAGATGTACTTACGCCAATAAAACAATTAAACTCAAAAAAAACACTCAAATATAAACATTTAACTAAATTTGAGATACTTTAATTTGTATCCATTAGCAGTCATTCTTTGAAATTAACATTTTAAGTAAAGTTGCTATGGTGAAGTTGCTATGCTGTTATGTCAAGATGGGTTTCACTTGGGATGGAAGCAGGCAAAGCGGGTTAAAGGGTCAATGGGATTTACATGGGCTTAAAATGTGCTGTGAGGTGGGTCCCATTTGGGCTAGCCCACCACTTATTTTTCTGGGCTCAGGCTATCAACTTAACTTTCATGGCTACTTTTCAAATCCCATTCCCTCTCCTGGATGGGATTCAACTGGACTGGACCTGGGCCAAGTGGGCAAGTCATGTTCTTGAACAAACCACTAGATGTCCTCATCATAATTGATACCACATTAATGTTCAACAGAGCTTTTTACATTTGGATTACAAAAGTGGAAGTAAATCATGATAAAATCATATGCAGAGATATTTATAACAAACGCGAACGTTGGCTTTTAAGTCAGTCCTTAAGCTACTTTAAGTTCACTAAATACCATGTAAATGTCACAGAAATGTCATAAATGCAATAGATCAGCTATAAGTGGCATTTGCCGGAATTAAAGATGCTTAAAAAGTGACTTTAAGCAGTCCAATAATTGCTTAAATGCAAACATTCATCTAGTGAACGTTGCACTGTACATTATAGTCAGAAGAACTATGGCGAGAGCATACATAGACAAAGGCCCATATAGCCAGAAGATATTTTGGTATTGTTTCCCCCAAGGTGGGGCTGGGGCCATATCCAATGAAGCCGCAGGCTGATTGGGATGCAGCCCCAGCCCCACCAAGGGGCGAACAATACCAAAATATCCTCTGCCCATGGGCCTTTGCCTTTATTTCATGGTGTAATTGTATACAAATGGCCATCATAATTGGAACAAATGATGACGTCACAGGCCATGTGATACGGGAACACTGTATCCCATGGGGGGCATGGGATACAGGATTTCTAGTACTCAAGCATAGTGGTCATCGTATCCACCATGACATAAAGTACCTGGTTTCTCAATTCCTCGTTGGCAGAAGTTACACGTCTTGTGGCACACCCTGAGTGCCTCGTCTGTGCTGCAGTACTCAGCGTCTCTCGCTGCTCGTTCTGCACAATCCGCATGGATATCATGGCATTTACCTACAGTATAAACAGTCATTAGGAAAAGTTTTTCACCTTCCAGGACATTCGGTCTCCCAGATTTGTAATTCTGCAGGCCCGGCCAAATGTTTGCAGGCCCGGACACTCCGGGGAAATGTTTGTATCAAGAAATGTAGTATTAAGAAATGTAGTATAGATAGGAAATGATGTTAAATAGAGGTTACTGGTATATTTAAATCAATTTAATAATCATAATTTGTAGAATTTAGTGTTTTTTGTACATAATATTCAGGCTTTCTAGTTTATTATCTAAAAACCTTAATAATGGTCCGATTTACATGCCGTAAAAACTGGCATGTAGCCCAGGATGAGAGCCAGCAGACACAGACTTTCTGCCGGACCAGCAGGCTTTGAGATGGCTATAGCCGGTGTCCGGCAGGATTTCGTATAGACTGTATAAAAACCAACCAACGCTATTTGTTTCCCCACCAACTTTCTTCCCCCTACCACCAAATGAGCTATGGTAAATTAAAATAAATCGTTAAGCTTGATGGCTGTATTAAAAAATCTTTTTTTTTTTAATTTAAAAGTTTTCTCTTTACATATTCACCACTGCCACCTAAATGTGTTTTCAACAATATGTTTCATCAAAGATGAAGTTATAAAAATGAAGGTATAAATGGTCGGTTGTCTTACTATCTCAACCAAATGAGGTTCTTACTTAAGTGGAAATCATATACTCTAGCCTCTGTAAGCCAAATCTACCGAGGTCAGTAAGTTAATAGGTAAGGCTGCCTAAATCTAAACTACTTGAACAGAGTAAGAAGCAGCCATTCTTTAATTGTTCATCTATGGATTGGACATTTGGTCAACATTTACTTCGGAGATTGTAAACGTAAAGAGACATTGATCTTGATGTGACTGTGTTTGAAAAAAATGATGAACAAGAAATAAGGATAAATCAAATATGGCAGTAGATTATGATATGTACTTACAAGTGAGGGCGCAAACAGATTCCATCTGTTTGCTAGCCCTCACTTGTTTGAGAAGATACTGGATTTAATATTTATGCAGGGTTGTTTAGGCATTTGGAGGGGTGTTTGGGATTTATTTCAGAGTTAGTGAGGAAATTTGTTTACTTGATGAGGTTATAAATGGCAACAAAGGAATTCCTTCTGTTATAATGGAAACTGATTTTATTAATAATTAAAAGGGCAGCAATGAATTGACTTGGATGTAGATTGATATATTGAAGAGTTCCTAGACTTTCTAAGTGTCTAGTGGAATTCCTAGATATAGAGTTTCTAGACCCATTGATTGAGTTTAGATACACATGTTGAAGAGTTCCTAAACATGTGGATGAGTTTCCTAGATATGTGGAACAGTTTCCATATGGGTTTCATGCCTGACTTGTATCTGAAATTCCCTCTCATGAAGTCCATATTTAAAGGGCTAGTATGCATGTTGGGGAGCCCCTAGGCATGGTATGGAGCCCCTACACGTGTTGTGGAGCTCCTACACGTGTTGTGGAGCCCCTAGGCGTGGTATGGAGCCCCTACAGTGTTGTGGAGCCCCTAGTCATGGTGTGGAGCCCCTAGGCGTGGTATGGAGCCCCTACACGTGTTGTGGAGCCCCTAGGCGTGGTATGGAGCCCCTACACGTGTTGTGGAGCCCCTAGGCGTGGTATGGGGCCCCTGATCAAGGTTCTGAGTGCTGTGTCTATTTGGCCAAGGCTCCCGCTCCTGTGACTCCGGCGACTCCCGCTCCCGTGCCTCCCGTTCGTGCGACTCCCGCTCGTACCGCTCGCGTTCACTGGAAAATATAAGAATTTACATATAAAATGGCAGAAAAAGAACTTTGACTTCTGAAGAACCATGGCCTTTTATTTAAAGTCACTACCGGGTATTTACATGTATTAAACCACAGACAGCTCTATTAACCTTTCTGAGTGTTAAATACCGGGTATTTACATCTATTAAAGCACAGGCAACTCTAATAACCTTTCTGAGGCAGTACTGTGGAGTTTAAGGTCGGACATGTATCAAACCAGGGGGGGGGGGGACAAAAGGTTACTAATATGCACCTAGCTCTGGAACTAAACATGATAGAGAGATAAATTGAACATTTCTGAACTCCTCTCGCCGAGACGCTTCGTTTGGCGCTATGCAAAAGACTCTAAAACAAAGCTTTCTACTCGCGGTAAGATGTCAAACTCATAAATACAGCCAGAATTTTTCAGGTATAACTACAGGTATAGACATGTATGCATCAGTGGTAGGATTATGTTTTAATTTGAAAGATAAACATTAAAAGTCACTACCGATAGAAGAATTTAAAAAAACTAAAAGTGTTCCCAGGGTGTGAATTCTTCGTTAATCTTTCCAAAAACAGACCTGCAATGAGTCAGAGATGTATATTTGCGGGTTAGAAAATTTCGAGTCGAGGGGTATTTACATGTATTAAACCACAGACAGCTTTATTAACCTTCCTGAGTGTTAAATACCGGGTATTTACATGTATTAAAGCACAGACAGCCCCAGGGGGGGGGGACAAAAGGTTACTAATATTCACCTAGCTCTGGAACTAAACATGATAGAGAGATAAATTGAACATTTCTGAACTCGCCTCGTATGCGCTGGTCTCTTAGTCAATAGTAGCTGGGGTGGGGGGGGGGGGTCCCTTAGCTAAAAGCCCCCCCCCCTCCTTCAAGAGGGGTCAGAATTTTTTACACCCCCCCCTCCTCGGGAGGGGTCTGAAATTTTTACGCCCCCCCCCCCCTCCCGAACCCACCATGCCATATTTTAGTTTCGATTTTCACAATATTCTTCATAAATTGAAAAAATGAAATCTTGTCCGATTTGGACCTGTAAATAGTGCATTTTGATCAGAATTTTGTCAGGGTTTCATTTCTGGCCTCAGCTAAGACCTAAGCAGAGTGGAACATGCTTTTTACGGATATCGCGGTACTCGGAAATTCTACTTTTTGATCGACAAATTTAACCCTGAAACCTGACATGGGGGGGGGGTCAATTTTTTTTTTCTTCAAGGGGGTGCCCTGCCCCAAATACCTGTAGCTATGGAACTAAACATGACACACCAGGGGCCAGGGCCTAATAAAGATGACATTTCTACATCTAACGAGCCTAATAAGGTGACTATTGGTTGAGATTTACCTTTGATATGAGCCATTTTCAAGAAATGTGATTCAAGTTGAGAAATGACAGTGCGGTCTGCGTCGGTTTCAAGTCACCCCCAACCACATAAGGCTAAAGGGATATCGGGCTGGGGGGTATCACGAAACTGCTTGGTGGCCGCTCAGCTTGCGATCAGCTGATCGTTGACCCACATTTAGATTGATACGATGACACTTTTTTGAATCACATTTCTTGAAAATGGCTCATATCAAAGGTAAATCTCAACCAATAGTCACCTTATCAGGCTCGTTAGATGCAGAAATGTCATCTTTATTAGGCCCTGGTGTGTCAGCCCTCCACCCCCCCTACTTTTTGTGAAATTTGACTTTGTTTGGGAATTTTGGCGAGTAGAACGCTTCGACTTAGAGTCTATCATTTGATCATTGGCTCTGTTTTTTGGTCTTGGCAAGTTTAGAGCCCGGTCTTCGTCATATTGCGGAATAATCTGGCTACTGAGCTGTCCGCAATTTCAACCCCCATAAAAGAGAAGCCTAATCTATCAATATCAACAGAAATTGCGGACTTACCTTGCATATTTGAGCTGTAATCGATGAAATTAACCAAATCGGTACCGAATCATCGTCCCTCGGCGTCCCCCGCCCGCCATTTTGAATTATGGTGCCGGAGATTGCCGAAGCGCTCAATAAACAAATTATTTTTTGATCAAGACGGTAATACTGCTGCAAAGGTCCGCAAATGCCTCTATATTACCTGTAGGAGTAATAATATTACCTACAAAGTCCGCAATTTGCTCTATTTCGGAAGATAACATGTCCGTATTGACCCCCCGAGCATTTCCGAGTCGCACTCTCGTCAGATCCCGTGAATCCGCGAGATGGCCGTTTGTAAACAATGCCGAAATCCGGCACGGACGTTATCCTCCAAAATACAGCAAATTGCGGACTTTGAAGGTAATATTATTACTCCCACAGGTAATATAGTGGCATTTGCGGACATTTTGGACAGTTTAACCGTCTTGATCAATAAATAATTTGTTTATCGAGCGCACCATAACCGGAAGCGATCATTGTCGTCGAACGGGAAACCTTTTCTCAATTTAGTGAAAAGTTCAGGACGAAAAGAATAGGAATCTGGATAACGAAAATGTTTAATTATTTAGGAAACCCCAATTATAGGTGGTGACCCTGAAATGTACCCACATGACCAATATTGGTTTATTGAGTTAAATCAAGCATTCTGTGGGATTGAAAAAACCCTTATAATATCATAATAACTAGAACTGCTTACCAAGGCCGCAAACATCACACATGTCAAAGTCACAATCTTTATTGATATAGCACCAAGGTCTGAGGAGGTCATTTGGGTTTCTGCAGTAGGAATGGCCTGTCAGCCTGCTGTGGATGTATCTGAATGAGACATAAGGTGAGTCTTGGTACAGGAACATCATTTTGTGTAAAATACTTCCGACTTTAGCCGCAGTTGGACTTTAGGGAGTGGTCATTTTTTAACAACAGGGGGGTGTTGGTGAATTTGAGGGGGGGGGACCAAAATAAAGTTGGACCCCTTATTGGGGGTGGGACCAAAGGATTTCACCCCTTTTTAGCCAAAAAGCTTGCCCAATACTATAGCTCAAAGGGATCGGCCATGCTCAGTTTTAACTTGCCTGAGGAGGGGCGGGGGGACCAAAACCAAGACCCCCTTTTGTTAGAAAATAACCACTCCCTTAAGTTTGTCAATGTGCAACTGAAACTGCACGGAAACTAGCACCATTTGACAAAGTCTCAGGACACTTATTCCATTTGGTCGTTATCACTGTACATATAATAGTTAATATGTTATCCCATCGTTATTCATATAAACTATAAAACAAAGGATCAACAATGTAAATTTGTGTCTGTCAGAATAATAGTGCAATGAATACGGCAGCACAGGTAAGCACTGGTTTAATGAAGAAAGTCTGTTTATTTTTTATCAAATACGGCAGCCTCATTGATATAACCAAGGAGTGCCGTATTTAACACCCCCCGTGAAATAACCCACAGCCGTATTTCACGGCCCTGTGACGTCATCAATATGGCGGTTTATTTACATTTGAACGAGGTAGAAACAGGATGGAAATAAGCTATTTTAGGCTCCCCCTATCATAATTTTGGTAGATTCAATCGAAAATCATAAAAAATAAACACAAAGGTACACTTATTTCAGTCTCTTGACTGGGTTATTTCACTTGTTGACCCTTGGACCGCATTTCACTCGGCCTACGGCCTCGTGAAATACGGCCAAGGTCAACTCGTGAAATAACCCAGCCAACAGACTGAAACTCGTGCACCTTTGTCTATTTATTTTTTATGGAATACAGCAGTCCCATTGATTTAAGCAAAGAGGTCCATATTTCACTCCCCTGTGAAATAACCCATGCTCGTATTTAACGACCCTGTGACGTCATCAATGGCGTCATCAATTGCAGTTTGTTTACATTTGTACGGTGCAGAAAAGAGCTATTTTATGCTCCTTCTCTCATAATTTTGATATTTTGAATCGAAAACCATAAAAACTAAAAACAAAGGAACACTCGTTTTAGTCTATTGACTCGGTTATTCCACTTGTTGAATGTCAGGCAGCATTTCATCTGGCCTAGGGTCTAATCAAATACGGCCTGACATTCAACTCGTGAAATAACCCAGCCAACAGACTAAAACTCGTGAACCTTTGTCTTTGTTTTCAGGTAACATGGGAGGAAAATGTAGGGTCGGTAAGTCGTATACTTTTTTTGGGGGATCAGAGACGGCAGCTAGTCAGAGACGGCACCTGGTCAGAGACAAAAACATTGGCCCTAGGTCATGAGACACAGCCTCATTCGAATACAATATATAGAAACAAAAGTCCACACTCTTTAGTTTGTGACAGGTTATACTCCGCTCAGGTGTTGGTCCTATTGTTCTCACTGTAGGTTTATTTCCATATATGTCTTCTGCTTTGCTGAGCGGAGGTTTTGTGAGTGCTGTCCGGAGGTTTTGTAACTGCTGCCAGGAGGTTTTGTAGGTGCTGTCCGGAGGTTTTGCCACATAATCTCCTGAGGAGGTTTTGTGGGGTGTGTCTCACTTAAAACCCTGCTTTTGATGGGACTCGAACCTTGGTAGATAAATGCTCCAGCCTAAAGTCCTACACCCTAACCAGTGGGCCACAGGGGCACACCGTATGTGATGCAAGGTAGAAATCATACTGTTTCGTTAATTACATGTAATGTTTAATGATATTATATTGTTCCATTCCTCCCCATGCAAGGGAAATAATATTCAAATGGGAGAATAGTAATACAAGTCGCTCTTGCAAAAAGAGGGATTAAGATAATATAAATTTTAAAAAAAACACGAAAAACGTTCTGACAGTTTGGTGATTCGATCTCACTTTCCCTAGGTGGAGAGTGCTGAATCGTGACCATTATACCATGAAGGCTGATTTCCCTGAAGTAATGTGTTGCCTTACATATAGGCTTGTTCACAAGCCATTCAGCCATGCCAACTTACCCACCCCCTTATATAAGATCGTGGACCAGCAAGGTAGAATGAATCCCACTCTAACCACAAGTCAAGATGAGACACGATAAATAGCATGAAAAACATTGATGTAACGTAGGTCTTTACCATTGCTACCAATTCACATACAAGTGCCTACATCTGCGTTTATTGAGCTACATTTGGTTTGCTAAAGGTCCCTACTGAGAGGGAAAAGAAAAGTATATGGCATGACAGTGAAGCGAACTCAGGTGACCAGAACTTCAATGCTCACAGTGATATCCATTTGGCCACAGAGCTGGCTATACCATTGGGCATTGTGCAGGTCCTATTAGTCTATTTGATATATGCAATCTTGCTGTAGCAGGTTCGAATCCCTGACGAAACCCAAAACTGATTTTACCAAAAAAACTCGAATTTACCATTAAAAGTACACATTGCTATTAGGTAATTCATGCAGGGTGGAGTATAAGCTAGAAAACCTCCTTGGAGGTGTAGTATTTGCAGTGAAACCTCCTCGGCTACGCCTCGGAGGTTTTACTGCAAATACTACACCTCCGCGGAGGTTTTCCATCACTTATTTCACAAGTTGAACAAAGACTGGGTGTAAGTTGAGTGGAATTGGTCTGCCAGTCAAGTTTATTTATCTGAGTCTCTTGAAATAAGAAAATAATTTTTGGCTGTGAACATGGGTATCTACGGGTAGACTTTGTTAGGACAATGACTGAAAGGACACTATTCAAGCACCATTATTATGAACTTTTATTACCAATACTTATTGATAATCTAGCCGAACGTTTATAACATGTTAATGCTGATTAGAAAAGGGGATGTCAAAGAATGATTTTCTGAACTTACTTGGGTGCGGATAGGTTGACAGGACAGTGCTGAGCCTGTTCCCATGGGATACACTTGTGGTACAGTTGGGAGTAGTCCACCTTGCCTCTGTAGCTGCTGCCACGGTCCGTAGTGTTGTAGCATTGTTCTGAGTCAGCTGTAAAACACTCGTTTAGGGAGTCGTTATTTTTTAACAACAGGGGTGGGTTGGTGGATATGGGTGGGGGATCGATCAAATTTGGACCCCTTAAAGGGGGGGGGGGTGACCAAAAACATTTTGACCCCTCTTCAGGGTACCAAAACAAATTGCACCCTTTTTTAGTGAAAAAAACAGCATGCTACTATAGCTCAAAGGGGTCGGCTGTGCTCAATTCAACCTGCCTGGGGGGGGGGGGGGTTACCAAAAGAATTCTGACCCGCTCACGCGGAAATCCACTGACCCCCCTGTTGTTAAAGAATGACCGTTCCCTTATATAATGTACATTGGGATACTTCTAAACATTGTCCTATTATGCCCCACTTTACCTCTTTTGCAGCTGTTATTGTAGTTATATAATGAGCGGTATTTTTGAAACAATGGGCAGAAGTAAAATAAGCTTTAGAAGGTACAATGCACATTTATCAATGCTGTCTTTGAAAATCCCTGTGGATCTCTTCATAACCAATTGAGAAATATTATGCATGCATAATTCAACTATTGAATTTAAATTTATGTTGCATATTTTTCATCTCTGGCAAATTATTTGAACCTTTTCCACTACTTACATACAAGCCTGACTGTTGAAGAAAGTCCATTTGACTTTGCGCTCAGTTTCAACAGAATAAAACCATTATATGCAATGACAGATGATTTTTTTCCTTTACCACAGAACCTATATTTGTAAAAACAAAACACATACATATCAGAGCTTGATAACTGAGAATGGTCATGCTGTGCTGGGTACGGTTTTTCCACAAAGTATGGACGTCTGTAAATTATGGACAAAACATTTTTTTCGTATATAAAAGTATTTTTCGTATATAGAATTATTATTTAGCACCTATACATGCAAATATGGACGTCTGTATTTGCATACAGATGTCCGCATTATATGGGATTTGACTAGCAGAGACAGTTTAAGCCAAAATCCGTAATGTATGGACCTGCATACTTAGTGGAAAAATAGCACCCTGGTTCATTCTGCCTTTGATATTCTGCTTATTACAAATGCAGCCAACTAACGCCAAATAAAGAGAAAAGGTAACATAGGAAGAAACTCTAGGGTTGGTAGGTCGGATTTTTTTTTTTTTTTTTTTTGAATACCTTAAAATCGACCCAAAAAAGTGCAAAAATGGGAAAAATTTCCCAAATTTTTGTAAATCTAAAATTGACCCCAAAAAGATGTAAAAATATAAAATTTCCTTCAGAATTGGATAAAAAAAACGTAGGGTCGGCCCTGTTTAGATAGGGTCGGTCCGGTGACCTGAAACAATAAACCTTTTTTTTTGGCCTAACGCTGTTGCGCAGCACATCGTCATGGGTAGAGATCTATACAAAATCAAGAGTGAAGTTGTCCCATAGTGAAAGCACACTTGCTGAGACCCTTTTCTCAGGGCCCCCCTGATCTAGGTATTGTATGACACACTGAATAAATATTGGCATTCAAGTAAATTAAATATACTTAAAGGAGCATGTTTATTCGAGTATATGCCACTTCAAGCAATTCATGCTGTTATGACCCATGATATTTAAATGGGACAGTTAATGCAAATTCCTTAGTATCAGCTTTATCCTTATAGCATGTGTAAGCTGACAACTGTTATCGATAATTAACTATCGTGAAACCTCGCATAGAAGCCACAGCTAGTACGAAAGTCGGTTTGCCAGTGCAGCTTGTAGGATCTGATTGTTGCTTAGGCCACTCAAAAAAAAAAGTTGTTTCTCATCACCGCGCGCATCATAAAAATCATGATTTGGGGAAAACTTTTTTTTTTTTTTTTTACATTTTTGATGAAAAATATGTTGAAATTGCCAAAATATTGGCAAATTTGGTATCAAATTAAAGCTTATGCTGTCAGCAATGCAATTAGCTAGGTGTAACTTGCATTCTTACAACTTTTGCTGATCAATAAACTCCAAAGTACTAAACTTTGAAAATTGATCGCGAAATGTCCAAATTTCCCTATGTAAATTGCCCCGCGTAAAAAAAAAAAAAAAATTAAATAAAAAACGCCCTCGTCATATTTTTCATTGCTTGGTGATGAGAAACAATTTTTTTTTTTGAGTGGCCTTATACTAGAGATTTTAGATGTATTCCGCACTAGCGAGTTGCAGTGATTCTCCTTTGTGAGACCTATAGCTGAAGCTGGTTCCTAGCATGTTGTAGGGGTCATCACTTTTTCAATTGGTGATACATGAGAAGTTGTTTTATCCTGTATATCAACTGTCCAGATTAGGGGAGTGGTTAAGACACTGGCAATTCGATACAAAGATTCTGACTTTGAATCCATGCCAAGGCTACACAGTTAATTTCTTTCCTAGTTGGTCAGGAATAATAATAGTATTCACATAGAAAAACTAAAGATGCGTACAAAATCATTTTGGATTACCCTATAAAACTGTATATTATGTTAAGGAAATTTACAACTGAATTGTATACTATCATGAATTTTGACCAACCAAAAGGACATGATATAATGGTGTGTGAACCAAACAACCTTGGTATGGATTCGAAGTCAGGACCTTTGTATTGAATTGGCAGTGTCCTAACCACTCCCCCAATCTGAACACATGATATAAGGACCCACAATAGAGGCCTATATCTGAAAGGCTTATGGCCCCTAAAGCTCCAAATTTTGGACATGACAGGAACCAGCTTCAGCTAACCAGCTGGCTGCTATAGTGAGCAGAGGAAGAAGCACTGGTACCAGACAAAATGGCGCTGTACAGTGATCATCTTGCTAAGGCCACTCAAAAAAAAAAATTGTTTCTCATCACCAAGCAATGAAAAATATGACGAGGGCGTTTTTTATTTAATTTTTTTTTTTTTTTACTCGGGGCAATTTACATAGGGAAATTTGGACATTTCGCGATCAATTTTTAAATTTTAGTAATTTGGAGTTTATTGATCAGCAAAAGTTGTAAGAATGCAAGTTACACCTAGCCAACTGCATTGCTGACAGCGTAAGCTTTAATTTGATACCAAATTTGCCAATATTTTGGCAATTTTAACATATTTTTCATCAAAAATGAAAAAAAAAAAAAAAGTTTTCCCCAAATCATGATTTTTATGATGCGCGCGGTGATGAGAAACAACTTTTTTTTTTTGAGTGGCCTAATGCGGAATACTACAATATTAAAGTCACCATAACCAGATGCTCTGATAGGCATATAATCATCCAAAGTTAAGGGGGTGGCTTATACCCGACTTAGCCAGGTTATACGAGTTATACGAGATCATACCTTTGTCCAGGTTGTGCAACTAGTGTTCGTCTGACTTCAAGGAAGTCTCCACAATTACCCTTCCCGTCAACATCCAAGTCCATGTCAAGAATGTCCATAACCATTAGCTTGCCTTCTTGACCCTAAATAAAAATGTACTTTCACTTTTAATTGATGGTACCCCAACTAGACTTGTCAATAGTAACCTGTAAATAAATGTATATGTGTATATATATATATATATATATATATATATATATATATATATATATATATATGTATACACATGTATACATATATATATTTATAAATATATATGTGTGTATGTGTGTGTTTGTGTGTGTATATATATACATATACATATACATATACATATATATATATATATATAGCCATATATACTTTTTTTTTAAATTCAGATTAAAAAATGTTTTCAACTAGGTCCTTATGTGACACTGTTTAACTAATTAAAAGGAATTGGTAAAAAAAACACCTGCTACCTTGATATACCAGATACACTCATGCTTGTGGTGCTGTGGATAGTTTGGACCGGATATGTCGACAGATGGATTGGACTCATTCAACTGAATTATGGCGCCACAGTCTATAGCAATCAGAAAAAGAAAATGCAAAGTTAATATTGATTAATTATAGTCTAAATGACTGTGGAATCAACCCAGGCACTAAATAGTGTTATCTATACTGAATCTAGCTCATCCTGGCGAGGCCCCTGACTGTGAGGTCGTTATGTGCTATATTAGTGGTATCCATTACACTATCAATTAAACTATGCTGGGCACCCATTAGAGCAGGTCACCCTCCTGCTCCTTCCACAATTTTATGACCCATATAGACACTCCAAAGGAAGGGGACAGCCTGTCTATTTTAAGCACAGGACCACATATGGTGAACTCATTAGCCACACCCTTTGTCGGCCTCGCCAGGTTGAGCTGTTGTTGTTGTTGTAATTTTATTAAGTAATGTACAATACGAGCACTTTTTCATTATATAGCCAGAGGGGACTCTGTTTTCAGAACAGAGCCGATAGAATATTGTCAATATTAATGCACATTGTGATTATAGACTCAGTTAGACTCAGCATACTCACAATATATGCATGATAATAGACAGGCAGAAATTCAAAAGAGGCTATGGAATGTTAAAAGCTGGCCTCCAGGCTAAATCTGAAGTTTGACCTATATAGAGAGTGGGTTGATGGATATTGGTTTGCCAAAAAAATATTGAAAAATTCTTTAAAAAAAAATTTAACCAAAAAATTTATAAAATGGAAAATAAAGTATATGCTGGCCAGTAAACACCCCGAATTAGACCCTCAAAATAGGGAATATTTCTCAATATACCTCCATTTCATAGCCAAAAGAAGGATTTTCCATGTTTTTTTCCCCTCTGCCCCCTCGGAAAATTCAGGATCTCAGAGCTTTTTTCTGTTGTTTTTTTGCCCTCTCGCCCCCCCCCCCCCCCAAATATGTTCTCCCAGGGCCCTTAATCGAGGTGGCCTTACCATAGTTGATTGGTTGAAAGTAGCATTGAAACATGTGAATGTTATTCCAATTCTTTGTCTTCCATGGTGTGCCAGCGGAGTTACCAGTCGAAAGCGTATCAGTATCCTGACCATAGGCCACATAATAAAACGTAGTCGCCATACCTAGATAACATTAATTATACCTTATTAGGTTTTAGGTTTAGAATACATGCATTTCTGAACACCTCTGAGATTAAGAGTCCAATGAACATACAGTCAACTGTGATAACATAAATCCTCATGTCAAGCCCAATTACATTATATCATATCATAGCAGATATGCATTTCTTGTCTTTTGCACAAACTTAAACAAAAACGTACATCTAGCTGTCGTGCATAGTCATACGTAGCTATATATATATATATATATATATATATATATATATATATATATATATATATATATATATATATATATATATTATATATATATATATATATATATATATATATATATATATATATATATATATAGGGCTACCAGCCCTCCAAACTTTAAACTCCCTAACAATCAAATTATAGGATGATTCCTAGCCAACACATGGACCCCATATATACGGGCGTGTACATCGGGCACTCTGGGCTAGCCCATATCAGGGGATTTACTGGTAATTGTCAGGAGTTCCAGATAGGGCCCTTGTGGGCTCAGCCCAGAATATCAGCATGTCATGTTTACACTGCAAATCCTTCACTTCATGCTCATTTCTTAAAATATCCAACTGATTTACATTGTAAATTGACATTATATTATGTGTTTTTGCAAAAGTGGGTTTCACCTGCGTTGGAAATGGGCAATCTGGGCAAAGATGTCCCTGGGTTTCCCATGGGCTCAGCATAGGAGCCCAGGAGCTGACCTTAGTTTTCTAATGGAGTTCTAGCATTGCAGATCTATACTTTAATCTATCTTCAATTGTTGCCTTTTTTCTGGGAAATGCAAGTTCAAATATCTTTTAATGCTATGTTGTCTGACTGTGTTTCACCTGGGTGAGCTGGGCTAAGTGGGCTAAGGTCTCAATGGGTTTTCCATGGGCCTTGTGGGGCCAATAAAAAAAAGGTGTGTTTCAGGTTACCCGACCCTACCTAGAAACTAGGGCCGACCCTAGAAATTGTTATCCAATTTTGAAAAAAAAAGCATATTTAAAGTAATTTTGGGGCTATTTCAGAGTCAATTTGATGGTCCGCGAGTCGACACCAGTGTTGGAGAGTCAGCGCTGAAGTTTGCTAGTCAATTTTTAGGTACTTTTCAGTCCATGGGATCTATCTGTCTTAATAAAACAAATTTGGGGCTATTTCAGAGTCAATATGACAGTCTACGAGTCAACGCCATTGTCAACGAGTCAGCGCTGAAGTTTGACGAGTCAGTTTTGGGTACTTTTTTTAGGCCTGGGCCCCATGTGGGCCAGCCCCTCAACTCACTGTCTGGGCTAATTCTGCAAACACAACTTTCATGGTCAAGTTGCAACCCACTTTGAATCAAGGCAAGCCCGTAGGGGCCCCACCTGGTAGCCCTGGTCAAAACAAAGTGGGCCCCATGTGGGCAGCCCATCTGTGACCCACATGGGGCACATTTGGGTGTAGTGGCTGGGGTTCTCGATGGCACTCACTGGGGTATATACTTATAGACCTCTCTGTAATTCTTCTTAATGGCTAATTTAACAGCAGAGAATGTTTCGTATAAGGTGTTTCATTAGACCAGTTACTTATTAGTAAGTGTGTACTCATCATGAACTGGTTGACAGCCTTTATTTCATACATATCATAACAAGAAGCAATTAATGTGATAGTCAAGTTATCTTTGAACAATTGATGTATGATGGTTTACTTTTTTTTCGCGATACTGTGACATATTATTTTCTAATGAAAATTGTGTGAATGAAAGGGGCATTAACATAAAAAACGCATTGAGCGGTAACTATGTATAATGCTTTTTTCTTTGTATTTACATAGTTTTAACCCAATAAAACACTTTAAAAAAAACTAATACCACATGCAGAGAGTCAGAGAATGCTGTGTCTCACGAAGTCGGGACAACTTTGACCGGGTGCCATCTTTGAGTGGGTGCCATCTTTGACCGGTTCAATAAAAACCGTTTAAATTAGGCCAGATGAAGATATAAATGGGTTACTAATTACTAATTTAAAGTGTCATAACATCCATTAACCTTTTCAGGCCATTTATATCTTCATCTGCCTTAAATAAAACGTTTTCTATCAGGTTGGTGAAAGATGGCACCCAGTCAAAGACTATCACAATGGCCCAATCTCATGAGACACAGCCAGAAGGTTACACAGAGCCTCTACAACTGTGATTGAAAGAAGAAATTTAGCCCAGCCAGAAGTGGGTGTTTTCGGGTCCAATGCGATCCACACTGATCCCAGTGGACTAAAATTGTCTGCCTGTTCAGCCATATTTATATTCGTTAAGAAGTACTGAATGGTTTTCTCTAAATTCTCTAAATTTAATGCATTTGTAAAGTACCAGGTGAAAAGTGTTTCCCCAAATGTGGGATTTAAACCCACGCTTCCTTCATCCAGAATCCAACGTGCTATAGCCGGCAAAAAGGCTGCCGGTCCGGCAGAAAGATGATTTCTGCTGGCCCGAATGGCTGGCTGTATTCTAGAGATTTCTGCCTACATGCCATGTTGTACGGCTTGTAAATCGGACCATTATTAAGCTTTCTACAGCATAAAAAGATAGCTTGAATATTTTCTGTAGTGTTCTTCAGTAATTTACATATTAAAATGGTTAATATAATTGTGACATATAGGGGGAACCCTATTTATTATCATTGTCAGTACAAACACTTGCTTTATATCTTATCTTTTAATAGCAAGGTTGTACTGCGATATATCCGGGCCTGCAAAAATTGAGTCGGGCCTGCAAAGAAAAAGAATTGCAGGACCGAATGCATGGTGAAAATCTTTTCGTATAGACTGCCACTACACCAATCCGGCTCGTACTGATCAGAGCTGGTAACCTTGTACATGTAAGTCTGGGAGTCTAGGATGCACCATGTCATTGGTGGCCCTACACACTTATAAGTAACAGAATGCTTTAAAAGGTAACATGTGCATTTGTATAGACATAATGAACACAAATAACTGGAAAATAGAAAATCCACCAAGGGTCAGCTCCTAACCCATCTTTAAGCTATTGATAGATTATTACTCACCAATAACATTTGGACAGCCTGCAAATCTGCTCTTTACAAACAGGTGAAAAGGTTCTTCCCTTGGCAAAAGGTATGGAACAGATATGTGGTTACGTCGACAACAATAGAAATATGTTGTGCCCTGAAAAAGTGATAAGGCAGTTACATTGCATAAATGTGTTTGCAATATTAGTTGTCTTAAAGGAATGATTTAAGCTGCTTAAGTTCAGAAATGCAATGTAAATGTAAATGTCAAGGAAATGTCATAATGGCATTTCGGTGGCTTTAATCAAATCAAATATGCTTAAAGTGTTCCTGTAAACATTTCAATTAATTTAAATGCAAATATTCATGCATATTCTCAGAAAGAGTGTGTCCATCAAATGTAATTATGTGGCATTGAAAAAAAAGTGATCTCTCCAGCTTACTCTACAGCACAGGCTATGTCAGAAATATGTTACTAGTTTAGGGACTAGGACTAGAGAGGGATGTAAAGGCCAACTAGAAAGACCCAGATTGAGTACCGTAAAACCTCACGTATAAGCCTAACTCGCGTATAAGCTGCACCCCGACTTTGGGCCGATCCTATAAGCCGCACCAGCGATCTGAATATGGTGGCTATAGTACTGTACTATAGGAGCAAAAACTCGCGTATAAGCCGCACCTGGACTCAGTGCGGATCTTATAAGCCACACCAGTGATCTGATTTGCGTACTAGCCGCGGCTTATACGCGAGGTTTTACGGTAGTAACATGGGACTGGTATGATGGCCAAGGTACATACATTGCTGTACACTCCCATTGGTAGGCTCCCGCTAACCCTATTTTCTGCACTCCTATCAGCAACATCATACAGATGGTAAGATCCACTAGTAAATCCTGTAAAAGTAATGTTGAATTGAATTGAGCCTACCACAATTATTGAGTAGTGGTGTCTCCATCACTGCCCATGTACAATGATGAGTTAAAGCTGGACCATCAGAGATAAGTTCAGCATTTTCCATACATAGACTAAAATAACAGTTTCATCAGAGGGCAGCAGTGTTTGAGCATTGTCCAGCTACAACATATTCACCCTATCTTGTTTCTGTAAGAGCTGAGCTCCCAGCCCTTGAGAGCCCTCTTGTGAATGAAAACTGAACTATATCCAAAAGTGCTTTTAGCCTCACTTCAACCATGAAGGTCAAGCTTTAAGGAGGGAAGATTTTTAATTCATTTGATATTCCTATATTTGTGCCACGAGGGGGAGGGCCATTTTTATTTTTTTACTTAGGTTTAAGATCATTTGGATAGGTACATTCATATATTATCCTTTTTTGTCAAATGTGTGTAGGGAATAAAAGTGTGTACGATATACACACATTTCTATTGACACCAGATGGCACCACAAGCTCGAGTGCAGTAACTACTACGGAGGGCACTTTAAGTGCTGCTCTGTATTTATGTCATGTTTTTCCGATCCAAATAGATATCAAGCCCGTGTATGCTTACTTCCACAATGTTTGTTTACTTCCACGGTGTTTGTTTACTTCCGTCGCCCGCCATTTTGAATTTCGCCCAGGTCATGTGACCCTCGGCAGCGTAGCGACCCCATGGCGACCCCATAGTGACCCCATAGTGACCTCATAGCGACCCCCACAACCCTTGGTAACGTGCAATACAACCACAGTGTGCAATACGACCTAAGGTTATTGCACGCTGTCCCAGGGAACGGCCCTCCCATTGCTATAACCTTGTTGTCCCGTATTCACCATGAAATTAATAGACTAAGGTTCACGAGTATTGGTCTGTTGACTGGGTTATTTCACAAGTTGACCCTTGGGCCGTATTTCACGAGGCCGACGTCAACTAGTGAAATAACCCAGTCAACAGAGATAAACGAGTGTTCCTTTGTGCTTATTTTTTTTTAACCTTTTTTCGATTCAGATTAGATATTTTAGGAGGGGAGAGCCTTAATTTGCTGAAATAGCTTTTTTTCTAGGCCATTCAAATGTAGACAAACCGCTATTTTGATGACGTCACAGGGCCGTGAAATATGGCCAAGGGGTTATTTCACAGGGGGAGTGAAATACTGTGCCCCTTGGTTAAAACCAATGGTGCTGTAGTATTTGGTAAAAACTATACTCCCCGACATTGCCCACCCTGCGTATTGATAATGCATATTGTTAATCCTACACATATAAGTCAGGAATCTTCCTGCATTGTAACTTTGATCCAGGAGGTAACTGAAGGTTTACAACTGTATCATACCATACTTTATCACTTATTTGGGAACTGGTGACAATTATAGAGGTCAATGATAGGCTATCTGGTAGTCATCATTATTAAACAAAGGGAATGGAGGTGCTGTTACCAAAAATGCTAATTAAACAGTGTTACCATTATAATTATTGACTTCTTCTGTAATCCAATGCAATCAAATGTATTGATACTTTCATGTTTTTTGAGATCAGCAGAATAAAAACCTTGCAAATTGAATTGAATTGAAAGGAAAGGTGTCTGAAGGAACTCATTATTTAGTTGGATAGACTTATTACAACATAACGGGTTTGCATCTGGTAGGTTAGCTCACACTGATTCTCTTGGCTCCCTATACATTGATCTCTCAGTCACTGTAGTGCCCAACCAAGTTATTTTTTGGTTCCCTATGCAACCAACCTAGGTTAGTTGATATTATCAGTCCTGACCAGCTTACCTTAGTGTTTCCATCTTAGACTAAACAAAAAACGTTATACATCATTTTGTAACATTATTTAACGTTATACAACGTTTCTCTACGGCTCCTCACTATGGCATAACGTTATATACAGTTTTAGAACGTTATTTTGACGTAAAATAATGTTTTTTTGTTAGCTGGGTCTGTAATATGCTTTTTTTGCATCAGTCATTTTTGAATAGCACTTTGTCATGCCTGACCAATGTCCTTATGACCAACCTGGGCTAGCCACAACAGACTAAAGACCGGGGCTTTTAGATTATTTGTGTACGTGGCTGTAATAAGGCCCAAAAACAAGAAGGTCTGTTTTAGGTAACCCGACCGACAAAACAGGGCCGACCCTACATTTTTCAAAGCA
This sequence comes from Harmothoe impar, assembly GCA_947462335.1. Taxonomy (NCBI): domain Eukaryota; kingdom Metazoa; phylum Annelida; class Polychaeta; order Phyllodocida; family Polynoidae; genus Harmothoe; species Harmothoe impar. The sequence continues at coordinate 8,290,099 of OX381714.1, read as the reverse complement.
ATTTTGAAGAAATTTCCATATTTTTACCCTTTTTCAGTCAATTTGCGGGTTTTCGGACCGGCCGGCTGGTATTTTCATGTTTAAAAAAAGTTTAAAAAGAAAAATAATCCGACCTACTGACCCTTCATTTTCTGCCCATGTTACCTGAAACAAACCGTTTTTTTGGCCTAATTACCCTTCACAAACATATTTTTATTGGACAAGCAGTGGTCTAACCTGTAGGACAGCTGTCTCCTTGCTGGTATATGCAGTAATCACCACGAGGCCAGTCTCCAGAAGCAGACGCCGGGTCACTCCTCATACAGAAATGGTCAGTCACCAATGTTGTACCAAATGGTTTTAGATAATCTGTGATAAACATGAAGAAAACAACTGCAACTGTTAAGTAATATCTTTAGTCCTTAAAGCAGTTATGCCACCTCATATATATAGACAGTTCACTTTCTGTATGTTTATACAGGGTCTCCTTAGTGCAGTGTACTGCTAAGATCTCAATCTAATTTGCAACATATTAATCGGAAAAATAGAATGCTTCCAACAAGATAGTGCCATCTACAGGGATACACTAGGTACTAGTAGACTGTCTTTGTGAGGTGTGCAATTGAAAGCTTCCAGGCTCCTCTCCACTCAGTACTGCCACCTGATGGCTTTTGTCAACACTAAATAACCAAACCCCACCAGAATACAAATAATAGTTTGGAATTGGAGTCTTTTTTTGCACATAATAAGATGCCAGCTTGTATAGCAGCTTTAATCATTAGGCCAAAAAAAAAAGGTGTGTTTCAGGTTACCCGACCCTACCTAGGAAAATAGGGCCGAACCTAGACATTTTTATCCAATTTCGAAAAAATATTTATACTTTAGGTCATTTGAGGGCAATTTAAGAGTTGTTCTGATAATTCACGAGTCGAGGCTGTCGTTGGCGAGTCGGCATTAAAGTTTGCAAGTCAATTTCTAGGTACTTTTCAGGCCAAAGAAAAAAAAAATTAAAAAAAAAAAAAAATCCGACCTACCTTCCCTAGATTTTCAGACCATGTAACCTGAAACACACCTTTTTCGATATATGCCCTTGGCTTCATCCCCAAGTTCAGGTAAATACATTATATACATAGTATATGTGGATAGGACAAGGCAGTAATGCTTCGCTTAGCAATGCGACCACGATATGAGCTCCCAGTTTGAGCCCACCTTACCACTTTGAATCTACCGCCCAGGGGGAGGTAGTTCAGCAGTGAGGTACCCTTTCTCTTATTGGTCCATTTTCCAGAGGAACCAGGGACAAGCACTGTGATTGGCTGTACAGTGGTTGTCCCTCCCAACCACCCCTACAACAAACCCCCTGATTGGTCAGGGGATTCTGCCCTTCCAATAGCCAACCTCCCTCCCACTCTGGGTGGGGATGGAGGCTGATTCTGATTGGTCGGTTCTGGGTGTAGGTCTCACCACACTATATTCCCACTTGGGAATATTATGGGTAGTGTAGGAGTCCCACACTAGATGTCACTGGTGTGTATATGGGGACTGCCACAGGTGGTGTAGCAGTGCCATATACTGTCCAGTGGTGGGGAATAGGTGACTATTCCACCTCTAGTGTGGTGGTGAGGGAGAGGGGGATTTGGACTCCTCCCCGTGGCTGCCATCTGGCGGCGTCTGGTCGGGAGTCATATCGTGGTTTCGAACCTACTGTTCTCTTCAGGCATACTTTAAACGAATTAAAGGGGGTAAGTGACTAAACTATAGTGTTACCCAGGAAATCAAGTAATGGTGACATCTGTATATAGTGCCCATGGGCGTGATATATACCAGTCTCCAAGACCACCTCAAGGGGGTTTGGTCTTGGTGGGCAAACCGGGAGCTCATGCTGCGGAAGCGGATTGAATTTCACAAAAAACAGTCATGTTTTTAATTTTTGTCCCACCCTAAAGAGGGTTTTAGAATTTTTTTTTTTCTAAAACCCTCTTTAGGGTGGGACAAAAATTAAAAACACATTATATACATAGTATTTAACCAGTTCGACCAAATGGATTGTCAAAGTCAGCTTTTGGTATCAATTAACATTACTATTGCTCTGGCGTGATCCTTCCTTCATAGCGTGTGTTCTGTATCCTGTTGACCAGTTCCCTGCGGGACATCCCCCCACACTCTCGGGGAGTCCATAGGACCCTGAAGGCCAGGCTGTCACCACAGGCATTTCTGTAAGTACATATGCCATCTATATTTAGTTTGTTTAGCCACTCAAAAATAAGTTTTTTTTAAAAACATTTTTGAGGAAAGATATGTTAAAATTGGAAAAATATAGGCAAATTTGGTATTAAATTAAAGCTTATGCTGTCAGCTAGGGATAACTTGCATTATAACAAGTTCTGCTGATCAATAAACTCCAAGTTACTAAATTTTACTAACTTTTAATCAATCAAATATCAATAGTTGTATCAAGTTATTTCTTACATGTTATCTCAGTCACACGACTACCCTATTTTATTACCAATCAATTTTCCTTTATTGTAAACATGTACTTCATTTACACATTATTGTACTCAATGGTTGTCACTATTAAATACAACCTTTAAAGTTTACTCTACTAAATAAACTTTAATCACCAAGCATGCCTCCTCTATCATACTTTGCCTAAGTGAAATTAGTAATGACTCTACAAAGGTTATATCAATGAGATAGAGTTCTCTAGCAGTAGAACTCTGGTACTCACGCATCACATTCAATATCTTGTGAGCTTAGGGTAGTTAAATTACTTAGAACCCCATTGTAATAGATTAAAGCGGGTATATCCTATTTTTCTTCAAATTCTAAATCTTGCTTGTTTGTATTCCAAACACTCCTTAAGTATAATATTTAGAGAATAGAGGTCTATTACATGGCATCATTTGGTGTTAATAGGTTACAATGGTATCAACTATCCCTCAATCATGGGCTTTTCCAGTGTATTTCAAAGGGGGGGAATAGAAGTGTGCACGCTTTTATTCCAAAATTACCATATTATGGGCAATAAAATATAATTAGAGTAAAAACCAGAGGGAATTAAGGGACATGGAATCGATAGGGAGTCACATATATTATTTTTGATCATTCTGACTCATTTTCAGGGAAATATTTTTTCTTTTTGTCCTACACATCGGATGTACTAACTTAAAGATTGCCTTCAGATGAATGTTGGTTATTTGTAGTCCACAAAGCCCCCTCCCCCATATTGCAGATAGCAAAAAGGACTCTTCTAATTCAATCATTATATTGTAGTTTCTGTCATTGTGTTTACTGTCACTTGACCTTTGACAAATGAGTCTTGTTTGTATCCTGACAGATATATTTGGTATTATTATGAATGAATTGTAATTTGTGACTTACTAGGTTTCGGTCTGATTTTCTCACATAGTTCACCAGCAAAGAAATCAGGGCAACGACACTCACATTTTTCATCAACAAATCCATCATTTTGACATTTCAATTCTCTTTTATCAGCAGGGCACCTGTCTGTCAAATATACATAACAAAATACAACTATGGGTTAACACACAACCTAAACATGATATCAGTATCCATGCTCAGCAAAGTGCTTACAGTACACTGAGGAACGGCGAAAAAGCAACTGGAATGAAACCACTGAAATTCACTTTGGTCTAGCTCACTGATAACAGGGATAACAATGAAAATTCTTGTTTTCTTCCTTTTCTAAAAATATAACTATTATGTGTAAGTACCGATTTACCGAATATTTTTATATTTCTATGTATTAGCCTACTACTGAATTATATACAGGGGAGAGCATATTTTATTCTTATTTGAGGGTCACACAATATTGTTAGGATGATTATCTAGCATGTCAATGCAAGGGAAACCCCACAGGAAAATATTCATTATATATGATGAGATCTGTGATGTTTCTATTGAACCGCTATCTCACATCAAGGAATCGGAAGTTAAAAAGCGTTATTTCATAGGCAAGGAATAGATTCTCAGTGGCTATATACCACTTTTTCTTGATGTTGAAGACATGTATTACCCAGAATACATGTGTGAATTTAATGATGGAAAAAACAAGCTTCCTGCAAAACTTTTCACTAGAATACATTGGACCCAGTGATTATCTGTGGAGTGACATGATTTGGATTGAAGTGAGTTAGGGCCTATAGGGTATTAGAGTTGAGATTATGAGAATTCACTCATGATTAACATAAACATAGGGAGTAGTGGAGAGAAAGGCCATGTGCCTCGCATTTACCTTATCACAATACATAGCCAGTATAACATTTACAAGAGGAACAGCAGGTTTACCAGGTGGAGGACTAGACCAGAAATACAGCCTGACCCGTATTTCCAGGCAGCCTGTTAATGCAGGTTTGCCCAGGGTGATTTAGTAGGCTGGGAGTCTTAACAGGCAGGCGGTTTGTTCAGGTTGTTCACACTCTCCCAGCACATTAGCCTGGTATAGCATGCTGAGGCTCAGGCTCAGGTTCTCACACCTTCCCCCAGCAGAGACAGCTGTTATGCCTGCTCCTTGGTTGTCCCACCAGATAGATATGGATTTAAACAAATAATTATCCAGAAATGCAATGGACCAGGCACATAATGCATCCATATGTTGGTGAGTGATATATTGATCTTTATTCTCAATAGATATTCATTTTTCGCAAATATTATATAAAAATCACAAATATGATAATACGAAAGCCACGCTGTAAACAGTTATGTTCCAGAACGGCCCTAATTACCAGGCTGGGCGACCTGTACAACCAGCATGGGTCGCTTGCCCAGTTTGTATTGTCAATCTGGGTAGTCTTCCACCCATGGGCGCAAACCTGCTCCATCTCCAAACGCAGTCTTGGTTGTTGGGTGGGTAGTAGAAGAAGGGTGCGTCACTTGAAGTCCCCCCTCTCCTTTGAGCATCACATTCTGGTAAATGTACACTTATCTAGATCTATTGAAAGGTTCCATAATTATCATTAGGCGTAATAACCAGTGTCCATAATATACCAATAAATATACAACTAATGATACAACCCCTTTTAGCAAAGTCCCCCCTCTGCCTTGCACCAACCTTGCTGCGGGACTGCCCTCCATAGCGACAGCACACAGTGAGATGTATGCATAGGTCGCCAGTGTAGGGACCAGAGTGATGCACCCGTCTATCAATAGCGTGTGTAAGTAGGGCACGGCCGTATGTTAGTTGCGGCCCATGTTTCCACCTGTTTACAGGCCAGGAAAATCCTACTTTTAATACTGTGTAGGGGAATAACACAGCAAGGGCTTATTCGCCCTGTATCTTGTGCCAACTTACATGTAATATAAGGGTCCATCAGAAAATTCTATTTGCTGATATCTAACCATTATTTGCTGAAAATGATTATCCTACATACAGGTAGACAATAAATTTGTCTAGGTATCTGTGAATGGGCTTGTATGACAGTCTTGTATTTCTTGAAATATATTGGTTTTAATGACAAAATATAGCCGAAAATACGGTATATTTATATGTGTACTTCTCCCCCATTCACCCTTCCCTCACCAACCCACCTGTATTAGACCCAGCACCGGGAGATCTCCCCTTGGAGGTGCAGGTCGGGGCGGCCCTTATCTCACACCGCGGCCCTTATCTCTGGGCAGAAAAGGGCTGAGCGTTGACCAGGGGGATACCTTAATTAAGGGGAAATCTCCCCATGCTGGTGAAAATTTTGAGTTTATACATTTCTTTATTCCACAGAGTGATCTTCCAAAGAAAACGATACAATCAAAAGGGAGCAGGTCCCATATTATCAACGAATCACACTGAATGCTCTATGAGACAGCATTGTGATTCATATTTCACCGACTACAAACAGATAATCAGGAGATATTACATCGCCTCACAGGATCAGACAGTGCTGTGGTTTATAATAGTAAAGTAGGAATGCTCTCATAATGATTCACATAACAACAATGAATTCGGATTTTAAGTGCATAGTTAATCCATTTGTTAATTTTTAGTCAACATTTTCAACATTTAAATAAATGTTAAAATGCCAGGGAAGGCGTTTTTTCCCTGTGATGGGAAAGGCCCAGATTTCCCTGGCCTGGTTTACACTTACCTGCACACCGGTACAACTTGTTGATACCCATTTTATCGTAGTAGGTTAACTTTTTTGCATATCTGCTTCCTGCTAACAAAAACGCATCCTCCTTGTCTTTCGGAATAATTGTTTTCTGCCCATTTTTGGTAAATGCCTAGGAATAAAAACTCTGATATATTTAAGGAGTAATGAACCGGATAGACGTTTCCACCAATGCCAACATTTTCTATAACATCCCATCTTTAAAGAAAAAAGGGGAAGTAAAAAAAAGTTTAAAAAAAAATCCTACCTACCAACCCTAGAGTTTCTTCCCATGTTACCTGAAATAAACCTTTTTTCAAAATTTGGCCTTAGTGAGAGCACTCCAGCCGTGTCTTGCACAGATTGCTGACTCCAGTTGCCACTCTACTGCATCAGCTCCCATAGTCAGACTCATCTTACCTCACCTGTGCAAACAGTAACTAACATTCCTCCATAGTGGTACCTAAAGCGCTGCTTCCACCAACGCGACGTGACGGATCCGCCATGTAATCCATTCTCTCCATCCGTCAACAGATTGGTCAAATCCGTCCAATTTTGACGGATCCATCACGTTTCTGCTTCCACGCTCCACAACGGATCTGTCCATATTTGATGTATCAGTCACCTGTTCTGATGGATCCGTCGACGGACGGATCAGTGGAAGCCAAATTAGCCGTCATAAAGGACCCAAAAAAGTGATCCACTGATCCGTCCATCAACGGATCATTCAACGGACAGATCAGTGGAAGCAGGAAAATGGGAATCCGTCCGTCAACAGGTGACGGATCCGTCACATTTTGGCGGATCTGTCAAGGGACGGAAATATCCAAAAATTTAGATATTCCCGTCACCTGACGGATCCGTCAAAATGGTGATGGATTTCCATTTTCCTGCTTCCACTGGTCCGTCCATTGACGGATCCGTCGACGGACGGACCGGTGGAAGCCATTCTGACGGATCTGTCACACTTTTGGCGTGCTGATGACGGGGAAAATGGCTTTTACCAATCCGTCACTTGACGGATCCGTCCAAAAAGTGGACGGATCTGTCCAAAAAGTGGACGGATCTGTCACGTCGCGTTGGTGGAATCAGCACTTAATGCAGCCCACTCAACACTCACACATCTTCACAAATTGTGCTAGGCACAAAATGAGTGCACAGAAACAACACTAGCAGACCCTATCCTAACCCTAGTTTGCTCAGCTACACAGCACCATCCTTTGTCCACACCTTTAGATAGAGTTCTATACAATAAACAAAGAAGTTGAATATGTAAAATATACCTGCTGGCCCGGAACATATACTGAATCTGGCATCTGCTGGCGAGGGCTGCCCTAATGAGCTCACAGCTGGACAGGATAGCCAATGTCTGAGGAAAATTAGCAGGGCAATAAAATGTGGGGTGGGGCTGGTGTTATCTTCAAGGGTTTCCATTGTGAGCTGTAAAATTGGTGGTAATTGTGGTAACCAGGAGGATGCAAAGTTTATTGATGGTGCCTGTAAATGACACTTGGGTTAGGTGTTGTCTATGTTTTAATTGATATTATCAATGTAGACCATAATGACCTCACAGTAAGAAGCCTCGCCAGCAGATGCCAGATTCAGTATAGTACAATTGCCTGTTAACATTATTGGTGAGATTTGGCCATTTTTGTTTCCTTGACAGATGGGTACGTTGGGATAGGGGTCATGTTTAAATCCTACTCACATCATCTTCATAATGCATCAAAGACATGTAGTCATATGGACGTATCTCCACTGCATCAGACTTTGGCATAAAGTTGTGCGCAAATCCTGGAAATGAATTTAAAAAAAACCATATCTATCGTACTGCATAAATCGTTTTTGATTTCACATAATCCACGGCTAGAGTTCAATCCTAAGCAGGCCGAGTCTATTTTCATCATTACAGGGACAAACAACCCCTTTTGTTCATGCAGTCCACGTGATTACTGGTGCGGTCAGCCCCAAGGAGAAAGGGGATCCAGCGAAAAGATTTCTCCAGGGTGAATTTTTTTTCAGTTATTACTTATTCTTTAATACATCATGCCTCATAAAAAAAAGAGAAGGGGAAAAGGGGGCAGAACCTTGTACGACTCCAGCATACCACAATGGAAATAGCAAATACATGACAAAGCCATATCCCAAAATTCATTTTTTCCGACTTGTGACTGGTTAGGTGAAAACGCATCACACATAATCTTAAAGTTGGAGTCATATCCAAGATGATCTTAAAGTGGGATAATTTTCACACAATGTCAAGATGCTAACACTCATCTATAGGGCTCCTAGGGGTTAGGCCATGGGCGCAGCCATATTCGGGGGTTGGAAGTTCAAGCAGGTACCACTAGATGGGCACCTATAGACTCAGTACTGCCCTGTGAGATCATAACCCCCAACTTACCACAAGCGGTGCTGCTGTCGACGGCCAGGTGCCCTATAAAACATACACATTGCTTGAAGTGAATGAATCATGAATGAACGATAAGTTAAGTGAAGCTTACCATCTCTTATGTTCTCTGGCTGTATTGTTATGAAGAGACCACTTTTGGGGTGTTGTTGTTCATGGTAGAAGCCAAGCGCATGGCCTATCTCATGTGTAATTAATGCAGGCTGCAAGAGGGAAACACCCAGTCAGCAGTGGTCCCTGGTGCCCCTATATGTGTTTCGCTTGGGCCAGCTAGGCTTGCCCATAGCTGGGTTATGGTCGTTTTTGTCCAGAGCTACCAGTGGGAGCCCAGATGTGCCAGCGCACACAAATTTGCCATAAATACATTGTAAATATTTCAAAACACACTGGCATCTGATTTCCCTCCCGAAATCACCATTTATTGTACATTTCCTAGTCTGTGCTAAAGCTGGACCAGGGCTGGGCCTCTTGAATCTGGGCCGATCCATATAGGCTCCTACTGGTAGCCCTGGACAAAAAGGACTAAAACCCAGGATGGGCAAATCAACTTTCCTCAGTAAAAACGCATATGAGCCCCATTAAGCAATGTTGACTGGGCAATGAGGGATTTAATAAAGTGCACAAATTCAATGGGTTTCAATGCACTTTGTCATCATGATGTATATGGTCTGCATAAACAGTTTGTATATAGTATGGTACACAGCTTAAGGTTCTGTCTCACGACCTTGGGCCAATGTTTTTGTCTCTGACCTGGTGCCGTCTCTGACCATGTGCCGTCTCTGACCAGGTGCCGTCTCTGACCAGCTTGGCTTGATAAGATGAAAATACCAATAGCAGGAGGCTAATTATAATAATAATTATGATTATATAACAACCGCCATAACTTTTTCCAAATCCTTATATATATGAGTATAATTCTTTTTAAAACACTTCTTTTCTGACACCTGGTCAGAGACGGCACCTGGTTAGAGACGGCAACTGGTCAGAGACGGCACCTGGTCAGAGACAAAAACATTGGCCTAAGGTCGTGAGACACAGCCTTAAAGGTAGTAATCTCACAAATAAATAGGAGCCTAAATCAAGTGCGTTCATCAATGTAAAATAGTCTTTATGTGACAGCTATGATTTACAATTATGAAATACACTTTTATCCATGAACATGGGGAACCACTCACCTTATCGCAACCTGAAATATCATTATTATCCCTGGTGCTCGATCGTCCAATTGAAGCAGCCCAGCAACTAAATGAATAAATAGACATGCAATGTTTCAAAGAATATTAGGCGTTGAGGGTTAGGGTAAAGGTACCCTGAGTCGGACAGACACCTTGAGTCGGACACCATTGACTTCCTATAATAGTTACATAATTCATAAGCCTAATAATATAAATATAGTATGCATTTTTTGTAAGGGTCTATGTCAAGAAACACATCTATACTTAAATGATTTAATTCATTGCACATCTCTCAGAAATAGAAGCTGTCAGATATAATGTGTCCAATGGTTCAATCGAAATTAGAATTAGTATCCATTTAGGATGTTAATTCTAACAACTAAAGGTGACCATCTTTCCCTTGACCAGGAGCGTCCGAAAAGACAATATATAGCTTTTGAAAATGTTAAACAATGTTGTTATGTGACAATTTATATGTTATGAGGAAAAGATAATGAAAAGGTTGTTGAATACAAAAAACTTTGTTAGTGGTAGAAAGATATAGTACATTATTATTATTATCCTAGATGTGGATGGGTGAATAGGTCTGTATATGGATTAAGGTCAGACTAGTAGTAATGTCACAGTCTAGCAGAAGACAGGCATTTTGGCCTAACCCATAATTCTCTGATAACGATTTTTTCATCTAGAGGGTCGGTTTGAACAACTCTGGTGCAATGTGGCTATGTCACCGTTCAGCAATTTGAATTTTTCAAGATGGCCACCAAAATGTCATAAATTCTTGAAAATTGTATATCTTTGGTTATAATCAATACAGAAACATGATTTAAAATTCCAAAAATACATTTGTGTGGTCAAGGAATTCAAATCTATCATTTCTTGAAAGTTAGATGGTGGCCATCAAAATGGCTGCAACATACATTTCTTGATTAAAACCAAAGATATACCATCTTCAAAAATTTATGACGTTTTGGCAGCCATCTTGAATAATGCAAGTTGCTCAATTGTGACATCGCGAGGCTGCACCAAAATTTTCATACAAACCCTATAGATGAATAATCAAGAGGAAAAAAAACTTTATCAATGAATTTTTGGGTCAAGCCACAATTCTGCCAGACTATCACCAGGTAGGCAAGTTATCCAACAATCTAAAGCAATTAAATAGAGGTTTCATGCCAGATCCTACTCAGAACTATTCAATTCATGGGATTTTAAATTGTAATTTATTGTATTCTCAGTACATGCCTTTCCTTTGTGACCAATAATTTCAAATATAAAATTAAGACTCTATACACTAAGTAAATTGAATATGTTGAATGCCGGTACATGGAATTTATTCTCATATGTTCTTTCCTTCCCGCGAAATTAGATATAAACTATTTAAAACTTTAGATATACAGATTCAAGTGGTCATGGGCAAGTGCCCTGTATATGTATCATATCAGGTGTCATGACCATCAGGCCATGACCATTGTTTATAAGGGCTAATGAGGCTGTTCTTGATAGCAGCAATGACCATTTGACTCAGTCTCATGAGTTTGTAACAGTTGAAACGTCTTTGACCGAGTGTCATCTTTGACCGGGTGTCGTCTTTGACTGGGTGTCATCTTTGACCGGGTGTCGTCTTTGACCAGGGAGTTATAAGATGGAATAAATGAGGCATATATAGTGAGGAAATCGGTGAGTTACTGCAATAATATGTTACTACACATTCATTGGAAACTTAAGTAACCTTTGATAAATTTATATACTGCACTTACTATGCACAGTGCAGTTGTTTAAGCTCAAAGTTATATATAAAGTGACGTCTTTGAACGAGTAGAGTGAAATAATAGTACTGTGCTGTACTATGCATAGTATGCTCAGTATATAAATATAACAAAATTGACTAATGTTTGCTATAAACGTGTATCAACATATGGGTGCACTATTTCCCCGCTATTCTTACTACATAGACCTCATTACTGCTATTCTAATGCTGCCTGGTCAAAGACTACACCCGGTCAAAGATGACACCCGGTCAAAGACGACACCCGGTCAAAGACGTTTCAACTGTTACAAACTCATGAGACTGAGCCCTTTATCCCTTAACTGACCCTACACCATTGAGGGACACCAAATACCCCCCGCCACCACAGACAAGTGAAATAGAGTCAGCCTAGCCTTTACAGCCAGTCATTCGGGCCTGCAGTAGCCCTTTTTCTGCCGGACCGGCAGACTTTTTTGCCGGCTATAGCCGGTGTCCGGCAGGTTTTCGTATAGACTGCACATAGGTTTACATATATACCCTCACCTGGCAGGCGCCAACAGGTCATGTGACACAGGTAGACGGTCGGCTTTCTCGCCTAGGAGTGGCACCCAATACCCCAGAGAGAAAGTGGGTTCTCTCCTGGATACCGGGCTCACTTACTCCAGGCAAAGAAAGCATAGTAACAGAAATGGTGTTTCCCCGGGAACTCCGTATAGAGAACTAGTGTTGTAATAACATATCCCTATAACAGTATGAAAGACACCCCTTAATGAAGCAAAGGGGTTTCCTCCAGTATTAGGACTCACAAGTGAGTCACTCGATGTGACTTAAGCGACTTACTTTGAGCTTCCTAAGTCAAGAAAATTGAGGTAGCTGATGTGACTGAGGTTGTAGTCGGCATGCACGGTTTCATTCCAAGGTGGGAATCTGATGCACGTTTCACGCTGATAATTCCATATCGCTGTTATATATTGTGTCCTGTAGGACTTTCCTATTTTTCAACAGAATAATTCAATGGTACGATTAAACCAAGTGTTTATAGTCAGGTTATATTGTGTGATTTCCTTGGTCTCCTTTTCTTAAAATCTCAATCCTCGTTTAGTACTGAGCTGGGAAAGATATATTTCTACCTACATGTTACATGATTCATTTCGCTGAATATGCAAATATCTGTGAAAGGCAGCCATTGCAGTATTTGATTAAAATCCTGGGATGTTTGACAGGCATGACCCCAGGTCATCTGATGATCTGGGATCACACCTGCTAATCACCTGTAAGTACACTTGGCCCGTTTAAGCGCCCCTGCGCTTATAAATTTCGAGTCCCTATTACCCCCTGCGCTTATACAGGGACCTGCGCTTATATGAGTACATTTAAAGAGAGATTTTGAGTTTCAGAGGGGTTATAGACCTGCGCTTAATCGAGACCTGCGCTTATTTGAGACCCCTGCGCTTAATTGAGCCATTACGGTAATTGGCCATACCTACCTCCTATATACATACCCCAAGGATTCTATTGAAACACTGTTGTCATTTATCTAGGACCAATCTGTTACCTAGCAACAGCAGTTCCACACATTCCATGCCTAGCAACTCGCCCAATGGACGAAACAAGAAGGTATTTGACCATATCTACTCCTAGAGTACAGACCCTTGGGGTTCCATTTGACCTATTGTCATTTTCCTGTGAGTGCTCAACAGCGACTGCAAGCATTCCTAGCAGCTGGCACAGTATATGACCCTCTGCCCAAACTTCAATTTCAATTTGGATTTAGTGATGATTTTCAAAGCCTCCAAAAATTAGATTCCCGGCCCCCACACTCCCAAACATTTACAGACACCATCCTCGTTATGCCATTTTGAAAACACTCCCTTTCCAAGGATTCTTGTGTGAAAAAGGTACCATTTTGGGGGTAAAATCGCGGATTTTAGGTGCCCAAAAAGTACCCCTATTTTGGTAAAACACTAACACTTTTGAAAAACACCCACTTTTCAGAAGAAATATAATGCTGTCCTGTCTGTCTCCTGATAGCAAGACCCCTGTCCATGCAGGTAGTGTCAAATATCTCCCCTTTGGTTGGAGTCAGCGTCAAATATAGGGTAAACCGCCCCTAAGTGGCCCCCCTACAGGACAAGTACCTATAGTGGCCCATCTATACCTCTATACACCAGTCTTTATGGTCATTTTTTCCTGATTTGTTAATACAGGTATGAAAGAAGAGACAATTATGTACCAATATCACAGTTTATATTCTCCATAGAGTAGCCACAGTGTTTTATACAGAGTGTCAAACATGACATGTTTGTGTGACATGTAGCCCTCTTTTCATTGAGAGGTTTCAAGGAAAAGACATTTTATACCTCAACAGTGTGCCTATATTTTTCCAGTAAGATCCAAACTTTCACCTTGTTTTCCACACATATTATCTTTACATTAACATGCCATCTTCATTTGGTGAAAATCCTATATTAATTAGGTAGTTTTTACTAATTGATTGTCACCACTACAGGGGTACCTGAAGTGGCCCAGGGGCTCAACCATGAGTGGCCCACCAACAGTATAGGTTATAATATGCTAGGTGTGGGGTGAGATCTATTCTAAGATCCAAAATAAATGGATGCCCCCCCCCTATGACCCAATAAACAAAAAGATGTCATATAGTGTGGAAAAAATGTCTTTTTCATTATTTTTGACTATAGAATTACATGGAAATCAACCTGATTTATGGTCAGAGAAAAACTGGTCCATTAAGTTTCGAACCCAGGATCTTCTGTGTGCTAGGCTTATACTGTACCTCTACCCTATTCTGGATACATGGTGTTAGAACTGCTGAAAGCTATACTTGTATGACATTGAGACTGTGTGAGTATGTACCTTGGGAATTCAGATCCATGCCTTCTGTAATAAGGGACCTTATGTCTATGTTTTATGAGCTATGTCAGGATTGCTAAAGGTCCCTATAAATATAGGTTATACCTTCTAGGCACAGCTTAGTGCCGAGTGAACAAAAAATGGGGGTACTTCTACACTCCCCACACTTGTCCAGCCCCTGTGGCTAGGGAACATTCACAAATGACGTCACCTTTTTTTGGGCCATTTTCAGAACCCCCCCACCCCCTTGTCACCTTTTGTCACCTACCAGCAATAACCCCCCTAAGAAAGACGTCATAAATTTGGAAGACCCCCCCCCTTCCCCCCGCTAGTGAACCCTCTAAATGCACAGTCTTTACACAGATCATAATTAATACTAGTCATCCAGGCCTGACAGATATAAGGCGTGGAGATATAAGCACAAAGTTTTGAATAAGCACTGGTTTTGCCTAAGAGCCTGCGGTGATCATGCCTCCAGATAAATAAATGCCAGGCCACTCATATATGACGGTACGGTATGAATCTTCCGTAAATTCTTGTGAATAAGCCTAATTCACTTATTAGCCACACCTAGGCTTTGACAAAATGGTATAAGCCTCATGGAGGGTATGAATAGGGTGACTTCAGTAATGTACTACAAGGGGACAAATTCAAGGATTTTACAGCAAAGCCGTAGTGGCTTTGGGTTTTATAGGATTGTTATGAACTACAGGTGAGAAAACGAGGGGGCATAGATTTATAATTTTTGGTGTTTCTGGGGTTCTTATGCAATTCATGTATGGCATAACAATAGAATCCAATATGTGCCAATGGAATCAAATAGGTACCAATGCACCTCCATTGATGCCTATGCAAATACCATCTTGGCAGCCATCTTGAGAATTACCTGGATCAAAAATCGGAGCCTACAAATGGATTCTACACTCCAGAAAACCCTATTATACATGTGTCATACAAGGAAATCGGACAACCTTGAGTATTTGGTGGCCATCTTGGCAGCCATCTTGGAAATTTCTCGGATTGAAAATCTGAGCCTGAAAATGGATTCTACATCCTAGAAACCCCTACTATCCATGCATCACACAAGGAAATAAGACAATCTTGAGTTTTTGGTGGCCATCTTGGCAGCCATCTTGGAAATTTCTCGGATTGAAAATCTCAGCCTGAAAATGGATTCTATATCCCAGAAAACCCTACTATCCATGTATCACACATGGAAATCAGACAACCTTGAGTTTTTGGTGGCCATCTTGGCAGCCATCTTGGAAATTTCCCGGATTGAAATTGTGAGCCTGAAATGGATTCTACATCCTAGAAACCCCTACTATCCATGTATCACACAAGGAAATAAGACAATCTTGAGTTTTTGGTGGCCATCTTGGCAGCCATCTTGGAAATTTCTCGGGTTGAAAATCTCAGCCTGAAAATGGATTCTATATCCCAGAAAACCCTACTATCCATGTATCACACATGGAAATCAGACAACCTTGAGTTTTTGGTGGCCATCTTGGCAGCCATCTTGGAAATTTCCCGGATTGAAATTGTGAGCCTGAAAATGGATTCTACATACCAGAAAACCCTATTATCCATGTATCACACAAGGAAATCAGACAATCTTGAGTTTTCGGCAGCCATCTTGGCAGTCAGAGGGAGGAGGAGGGGGCAGAAGGAGGGAAAGCAGAGGGAGAGGGTAACGGGAAGGAGGAAAATGGGGTAGAGTGGGGGGGAGGGGTAGATGGGGTAGTAGGAGGGGGCATAGGAAGGAGGAGAGGGCAGAGGGAGGAGGAGAGGGCAGAGAAAGGAGGGAGGAGGAGGAGAGGGCAGAGGTAGGAGGAGGAGAGGGCAGATGCAGGAGGAGGAGGAGGAGAGGGCACAGGGAGGCACAGGGAGGAGGAGGGGGGCACAAGGAGGGCTTGTGATGGCCTAACTTTAAAGACTGTAAAATATTATTTCAGGGTTGGTGCATGTGTGTGTGGGGTGGGGGAGGGGTAATTATGTTGGACTTCACAGTTTGTCTTTGGGCGGGCTTGAGTGATTTCAAGAGCCACCCTGGACCCACTCAACTTCTAGTATAGGTCCTGTATGTGCATAGTATGGGAATTGGCATTGACATTGACAGCTTGGCTTGACATAGGAGTCAATAGTTATTAGGCTGGTACCTATCCTTGCCATTGACAGCCACATTAGAGAACTCAAAATATGGCTGTTCACAAGATGTCTAGGCCTTACCACAAGGTACATTGGTTCTACATGTAGTAACTGAAAACAAGATCTAGGATAAATTAGTCTTGCACATGCCTATAAGGACACATGGGGATACCAGTCCTAAGCAAGGTTTAAGGGCCAGCTAGGGCTATATCTAACAATGAACAAGGGGGCCTATGCTAGTCTTTTCTTGTCGAAAAGCTGACACACTGGTCAGTGGTGTAAATGGCTTTGGGGACAAGGTCCCAAAGCCAATAATAGCAAAAACTTGTGTATAAATGGCCCCTTGACTTGGCCAAGGTCGATCCCGTAACTAAAGTCACACTGATGATCTGACTATTAGCTGTGTCCTCTACCTGAACATTTAAGGTAATCATTCATAAATGTAGATAACTTAAAACCTTAAATAGCCTATGAATTCCCCTCACTGATCTATGTATACATGTCCTATGGTAGCATAGACATCATGTCACATATATTCATTGAGGACCGGCACTAAATCAAGTTTTGCACCGTGTGACAATGGCCAATTAGTTGCTATTCCAGCTAGATAGCAGAGATATTGTTACATTGGCATCAGTTACACTATAGGCACAATATCCCTCAGCCTAATTAGTCATTTTCATTTCATTTTTATATATATACTATACTGTTGTTTTTATTCATAATTATGTCTGGACTTGAAAAGGTGATGTCACACAGACCTTGACACCCCCCACCCCCATGTCACTTTTTGTCACTAAACCCAAAGACCCACCCACCCCCTAGCAGGTGACGTCATTTGTGAACGTTCCCCTACATAGGCACGTCTTAGAACTTTAGTGTGAGAGGTCCCTGGTTCTGGTCTCCCCACAGTTGACACCTTTGTTTTTTGGTGAACCATATCATAAGAACATAAAATAATGTTATACATGGAAAAGTTCCTAAATGTTCATTTTTTTTGTTCAGTGGTACACTATGCCCCCAGAAGCAGATATGGGTATAATTATGCCCAGAGCTTAACAGAACAGAAAGCAGCCCCCAAGAAGGCAAGATAGAAGAGTAGGCTTAAAGTATATTCATAGGCTTGCTATTGGAAGTAACGATATGCATGAGGCTATATTTCATTAAGTTCTAATGGAACATAACATTGTAACCACATTAACCAAGTTACAGATGCATAAACAGTGTTTTATTGGAGTGGGCCACTCAAGGTACAAGGTGGGCCAGTCATGGTACCAATTCAATGTCCAAAGGGTACCTTACTTTAATCAACATTTTCACAATATATTACATAGAAATCAATATTTTTGACTTGTCTATAGCATTCCAAACAGTGTCCCAATGAAAAGTGCTGCATACTTAATGAGGATTGGATCACTCTTTCTACATGCAATCTTGTATCAAAGTCACTCTTGTGGGTTTCAGCTCCTCAACAGGGCCACATATGGGCGGTTTACCCTACCCCCTTTCAGTGCATGCAGTCAGTGTCAAATACAGTCAATTACTCCCCCTTTCCACGGAGTCAGTGTCAAATACGCCCCCTTTCCACGGAATTTTGGTCAATATCTTGTCAGTGCTGATCAGTGAAAAATAAACCCTTTTCCGCGTTTTCTGTAAAATGGATGGTGTCCCAACGGGCATGAGAGTGCGGGGGCTGGGCTTAGATTCCTCTTTTAGTACAGATATAGAAAAAAAAGTGTACTTCTGTCATGATCAGAATCCAATCAAACTACTTTAACAGGTTAACAGGTGTTAAGGTATTTGACCATGCAGCTCTATCCCCAGTGTACAGACAGGGCTTCTATTAGAGCTATTTTATTTCATGTGGAGAAAGTTAGAGCCAGAATCCAACACTTGCGGTTCTGGTTGTAAGAATAATATACCATCTCTAATGTTGGGGTATAGCCACCAGATAGCTAACATATACCGTAGTGGCCCGTTTAAGCGCCCCTGCGCTTATAGATTCCAACTCCCTGTTACCCCCTGCGCTTATACAGGGACCTGCGCTAATATGAGTACCTTTAAAGAGAGATTTGGGGTTTCAAAGGGGTCCTAGACCTGCGCTTAAACGAGACCTGCTCTTAAACAGGCCATTACAGTATCTACTTTTGTTGTACGTATCTGCCCACTGCATGTCACTATGGACATTCAGTACTGAACATTTCTTCACCTGAAAATAAATTCAAATATACAAAATAATCAAATCCAGTAAAATATAATTGTTATACATCACCATTCATGAGCACAACAGTAAGTTTAGTATTTCAAACATAATTACCCAGCGTCGGTGCAATCTTGTAAGGCACGATTCCCTTTTCCCATGGGATAGCATCAGCAGGAACCTGTCTCTTGCCGATGCTTCTGTTGGTTGTATTGCTATTTCCCACATCTAATACCGAGTGGTGATAGGTTGGTACTCCCTGTAACCAGTTACAGAAGTACAGAAGTGGGGCCAAAAAAAAGAGGTGTGTTTCAAGTTACTCGACCCTACCTAGCAAAAAGGGCCGACCCTAGACATTTTTATCCAATTTTGAAAAAAAAGAAGTATATTTTAAATAATTTTGGGGTAGTTCAGAGTCAATTAGGTGATCAACGAGTCGACGCCAGTGTTGGTGAGTCAGCGCTGAAGTTTGCACGTCAATTTTTTAGGTACTTTTCATGCCATGGGATCAATCTGTCTTTATAAAACAATTTTGGGGCTATTTCAGAGTCAATTTGATAGTCCACGAGTCAACGCCGTTGTCGACGAGTCAGCGCTGAAGCTTGCGAATCAGTTTTTGGGTACTTGGCCTAAAGGTAAAAATAAAATATTGAAAAAAAAATCCGACCTACCCTTCCTAGATTTTCAGAGTATGTAACCTGAAACACACCTTTTTTTCTTTTTTTTGGCCTGGGCACAGACCACTTGTCAGTGCGTATTTAGCTCTGCATATTCTATGCAGGGCTTAATAAGGCCAAAAAAAACGTGTGTTTCAGGTTACATAGTCTGAACATCTAGGTAGGATAGGTCCGATTTTATTTTAATTTGGCCTGAAAAGTAGCCATAAATTGACTCACAAATTTCAATGCCGACTCACCGACAATAGTATTGACTCGTGGACTATTGAATTGACTCTGAAATAGCCCAAAAACTACTTCTAATCTTTTTTTTCAGCGCCGACTCGCCAAGTGGACTATCAAATAACTATGAAATTTCCAGGGTCGGCCCTGTTTTGCTAGGTAGGGTCGGGTAACCTGAAACACAGCTTTTCTTTTTGGCACTTATTAAGTGCTGCTTTTGTGAGGTGTGTCCACTGGGATTGTGAAACTTTTCCTCTGGACTTGAGCTTAATACACATTCCTCACACTGCTGCAGGTATCACTGTCATATATACAGGCACCCTCTCTATGTAACCCAATGTGAATTTACTTGTAGTCGATCAGAGGATGTATTTTACTTCTCTTCACTTTACTACACTAGAATGCTAGTTAGTACTGTAGCGGGCACGTATCGCTCGGGGCAGCCTGAGCGTGCGTGGAGAGCGCATTGCCCGCCTATGGTAGCTCAAGTACCGTAGCAGAGCGGTGGAGAAGCAGCTGGCCCTGTGGTGCAGCGGTAGCATTCTCAACTCTAGAGTGGAGGGACCGGGTTCGACTTCCCTTGGGGCTTGACGTTTTCCGCGGTCTGTTACAGTACCTACTGTTAATAAATACAGGAGAGTCCCACCTAGCCAGTCCGGACCCCACTTAGATACAAACTAGGCCAGACAACTTCAGATCTGTGTAAGCAGTTATTGGTCCCCCCTGATAGTCTTGGTCACAACCAAGTGGGCTCCAGGTGGGCCTCATATGGCAGCCCATCTGTGACCAATCTGGGGCCAATCTGGCAGTCTTTTCTAGGCAGGATATAATATGTGATCAATGCAGTGTCTGTTTCAGTGTCAGCTCTTAAGGGAAAACAAAAAGAATATCAAGATGACTAAGATCAAGATGACTAAGAGCAACAAGAACAAGGATGGCTTGCTAAATATGTTTAAGTAATTTGACTAACCTTTTTAGTTCCATTTTCATATTCCTTGGCAAGCTCCAAGATGTCTGTAAAGTTCTGCACCTGCACGCCATCCTCTTCAAGTTCCTCCTCAAGTTCAAAGATAATGGACTCCATGGTAAAATCTGGCTGCTTAGACTTCTCCTAGAGAACAAACACAATTCCTAAAGTCACATAAACAACTTTCATGATTCAATGTATTTCATTGGGCAGATCCAATTGTGAGATGTTTAAACTAAGATCAAATTGGCATATGGGAGGGTTTGGTCAATTCTATTCTACCAGCAATATCTCTTAAGGATCATTCCGACTATCTCAAAATCATATGTAAACCCCTTGAGACTTTGTATATGTCATTTACAACATATGATAAATGCCCAACCCAAATATGGAAGTGTTTGATCAGGCCATATTTATACTGCAGCCTTCCACAGAATGGATATCTCTACTTTGAAAATGACAGAGTTCTGTCCTAACGACATGACATTTTTTAAGAATGGTGTATGGACTCCTCACCAGACTTAATCATAAGTTTGGGACATATCCATACTGTAACATATCAAAATATCAAAGTGGGTTATCTTTATAATTTCTATGATAACTTAAGAAATGAATAGTCAACATATCATCCGAATGGAACATTCTAAACTATAGTCATGAACCATTGACTATCTCATCAATAGATATAATATGTAATCAATGCAGTGTCCATTTCAGTGTCAGCTCTTAAGGGAAAACAAAAAGAATACTAAGATGACTAAGATCAAGAGGAATAAGAGCAACAAGAACAAGAACAAGGATGGCTTGCTAAATATGTTTAAGTAATTTGACTAACCCTTTTAGTTCCATTTTCATATTCCTTGGCAAGCTCCAAGACGTCTGTAAAGTTTTGCACCTGCACGCCATCCGCTTTAAGTTCCTCCTCAAGTTCAAAGATAATGGACTCCATGGTAAAATCTGGCTGCTTAGACTTCTCCTAGAGAACAAACACAATTCTTAAAGTGACATAAACAACTGTCATGATTCAATGTATTTCATTGGGCAGATCCAATTGTGAGATATTTAAACTAAGATCAAATTGGCATATGGGAGGGTTTGGTCAATTCTATTCTACCAGCAATATCTTTTAAGGATCATTCAGACTATCTCAAAATCATATGTAAACCCCTTGAGACTTTGTATATGTCATTTACAACATATGATAAATGCCCAACCCAAATATAGAAGTGTTTGACCAGGCCATATTTATACTGCAGCCTTCCACAGAATGGATATCTCTACTTTGAAAATGGCAGAGTTCTGTCCTAACGACATGACATTTTTTAAGAATGGTGTATGGACTCCTCACCAGACTTAATCATAAGTTTGGGACATATCCATAATGTAACATATCAAAATATCAAAGTGGGTTATCTTTATAATTTCTATGATAACTTAAGAAATGAATAGCCAACATATCATCCGAATGGAACATTCTAAACTATAGTCATGAACCATTGACTATCTCATCAATAGATATAATATGTAATCAATGCAGTGTCCATTTCAGTGTCAGCTCTTAAGGGAAAACAAAAAGAATACTAAGATGACTAAGATCAAGAGGAATAAGAGCAACAAGAACAAGAACAAGGATGGCTTGCTAAATATGTTTAAGTAATTTGACTAACCTTGTTAGTTCCATTTTCATATTCCTTGGCAAACTCCAAGACGTCTGTAAAGTTCTGCACCTGCACGCCATCCGCTTTAAGTTCCTCCTCAAGTTCAAAGATAATGGACTCCATGGTAAAATCTGGCTGCTTAGACTTCTCCTAGAGAACAAACACAATTCTTAAAGTCACATAAACAACTGTTATGATTCAATGTATTTCATTGGGCAGATCCAATTGTGAGATATTTAAACTAAGATCAAATTGGCATATGGGAGGGTTTGGTCAATTCTATTCTACCAGCAATATCTCTTAAGGATCATTCAGACTATCTCAAAATCGCATGTAAACCCCTTGAGACTTCGTATAAGTTTAATTTTCAACATATAATCCATGCTCAACCCAAATATGGAAGTGTTTGATCAGGCCATATTGATACTGCAGCCTTCCACAGAATGGATGTCTCTACTTTGAAAATGACAGAGTTCCTACCTACTCAATTCCCCCTCATTCCCACTAATATTGCCCAAATTTTATCTTATTTCCTAAAATATGGTCATTTTTGAATAAAATCGTGCACGATTTTAATGCCCCATGATAAAAACACTGAAAAAAGACCATGTTTGGACCCCATGGGACACACTTTCTGAGCTGCGACTGCCCATGGATACCATCTTAATGTACTCCAACCCATAGATATTACACTTTTACAGTATCTGGAACACATTTAGAATTTGGCAAACATCCGATATACCAACTTAAGATTATATACACTGTAAATAACTTACCACATAAGGTTCAGTCTCTTCACCATCATTAACAATGACTTCACCAAGATGTTTATCACGTCCATTGTCAACAACACCCTGCTGGGTATTATATAACAGTCAGGGGTAGACACTAACAATGGCCCGGGAGCCACTGGCCCGGGAGCCAATGGCCCGGGAGCCAATGGCCCGGGAGCCAATGGCCCGGGAGCCAATGGCCCGGGAGCCAATAGCCCGGGAGCCAATGGCCCGTAATTCTGCTCCCGGGCCCGTAGTTCTGCACAGAGTAAGCTTCCCATTGGCCCGGGTGGGCCACAAGAATAGGGAAACGAAATCTATGAAGAAGGTACTGATATAATTACAAGCATGTAATATGTCCTTGGTAAGAGAAAATCATCAGGAATCGTGATATTTTGATTACGTTTTTATGTAAACTAATCAATGGTTACTAAGATTTTTTTGAAAAAAAGGTAAATGCTTTTGTTGGGCCAACAGATTTAGGTCTGGGCCCGTAGATTTTTGAAGCTGTGGGCCCGGGTGGCCAGTGGCTGAAAAAGTTAGTGTCTACCCCTGTAACACATTCCAATATCTACAGAGTTGAGAGATGTAGGTAGTGTGATTCTAGAATAGTATTCTATATGTTAATACTACCATAGGTTCTAACCAAAGGCATTAACCAACGTCTCCAACCACAGTCTTCACGGTTTGGTGGTATTAGAATACGGGTAAAACACTCCTGGCTCTACACTGGTGGCCTGTGCCTGGTCTCTGTGCTATGTTGCTCCCCCACCATGCTGTGGCTATGTAGGTCAGTCCTGCAGCAATCTTGGTGAAAGGTAGAGGTGGTACCTTGCTTGAAGGGGCTGTATCATTAGTTATAAATTTAATTGCAAATTATGAATACCAGATATATATGTGATTATGCCTAATAACAAATATGTGGTCTTTCAATGAATTTAAGAACATGTATTATTCTCATCAGACTACGATGCTCAAAGGGGACTTCTAGTGGCTTACCCTTATTCTAATTGCCACCCAACCCCTAAGACTGTTTTTGGAGATGTATGTTCACGCCTTGGTTCTAACTGTGTGTAATGCACAATTCAGATGAACCTGCTGTGTTTCCTAGTAGATTGCACCCGTCATATACTTTCAACTTCCATCAATTTAGTGGGACTCGACCATACACAGGTGGAAGACTGCCTGAACTTACAGCACAGCCTGCATAACACACCCAGCCTGTTTTTACAGGTCACTCAGCCTAGTGTACAGGGTCGTTTTGCTAAAGCACTGTGTCTTTAGCATAGCTTTTATATAATGATATTTGCGATTTTTATATGATATTTGCGAAAAATAAAGCTCCCTTGAGTATATAAATCAATATGTTACCTACCACCCTATGGATGCATTAAGTGCATGGTCCGTTGCATTAATGAGTAATTGCCAGATTAAATCCATATTTTGTTTGGGTTGGCACATACAGAGCAGGGTATAGCAGCTGTATCTGCTGGGAGAAGGTGTGAAAGCCTGAGCCCAGCCTGCTATACCAGGCTGATATGCTGGGAGAGTGTGCCAACCTTACATAACACCCTGCCTGTCCGGCCTGCTAAACCAGGCTGGGCAGCCTGCATTAACAGGCTGCCTGGAAATACGGGTCAGGCTGTATCTCTGGTCCAGTCTTCCACCTGATACATATATCCCCATGATGAACAAGCTGCTTTTAAATTGGCAATAAGGCTAAAAAAGGGTTTGTTTCAGGTCACCCCACCGTACATATCTAAACAGGGCCGGCCCTAAGATTTTTATGCAATTCTAAAAGGATTCTCGTAATTCTACCTCTTTTTGGTCATTTTAGGGTTTCCAAAGAGGCTGGCTTATGTTTTAGAAAGATGAATTAGATTTAAAATCCGATCTATGAATCCTACATTTTCTTCTCATGTTACTTGAAACAAACCGTTTTCTTTGGCCTAAGACATGACCCCCCCCCCCCCCCATAGTCAAAACACATATGAGATGGTTACATGTGATACGCTAAGGGTAAAGGCACCCATTTTTGACGCTCCTCGTCAATTAAAAGATGTTCACCTCTAGCTGTTAGGATTTACACCCTAAATGGATACTAATTCAAATTTTGGTTGAACAATTGGACACATCATATCTGACTGTTTCTATTTCTGAGAGATTAGCAAGGAATTGAATCATCTAAGTATGAATAAATTTCCAACTAATATGTCTCTTTCAAATGGTTAAACTGAACAAACAGAACAAGAAAACCAATTTTCCCATTGCATCATAAGTTTTATGTTGAAAATATTAAAAAAAACACCCAATGTTTAAGCAGTGATAACACCATATAAGAAGTGAGATATATGTGGTATGATGTGTTTCCTAGAAGGAAGAATACCTGTACCTTCATATTTAGTTGGCATTTATATGTGAGTTGCAGTGGCAGATCCAGGATTTTCTAGAGGGGGGGGGGCCCAAACCTGGCCAACCCGGACCATGATCTAGAATTGAAATGGTGCCTTATCACACATTTTGGGACACAATAATAACTCGGGTCTGTGTCTAGCCTTTTTCATTTGGCTTGGAAAATGTACTGGCTGCAGGCGCCGGACATTATACATTATGAAACCTCATTGATGATGGTATACACATTATATACTGCTAATAATAGATGGGCTACCCATGGGACACATTTAAAGTGGGACATTATCAGTTCTATACATACACAGAGAAAAGAAACAGCGTAAAAAGAGAGTCCAGGTTGCCTCCAGAATCCTCTATAGGGGAGTCCAGGCCGCCTAAGGGAGCCTAGTTGACTCTCTGGCTGACCTAAGGGAGTCACCTGGGGGAGTCATATAGCTTTCTTGATCATTTGATTCCAATAAGAGACTCGCTTAGGTCAGCCAGAGAGTCACCTATGCTCCCTTAGGCGGCCTGGAATCCCCCAAACACACTGAAAATCCATAGATTGAAAGGGTTAGTCAGTACAGACTATCCTAGGTTGGTCATAATATTATGTGTGTTAGTCATAATGGCAAAGTTATATTCAAAAATGACTGAGGGGTCAGTCAGTAGTGGCTAACCTAGGTTCATCACTGGTATGTTGTATTTGTATACCACTAGTTGGGGCCACCTGTAAAATACCTTAATCACCACTCAGTGGCTCCCCCTGGAAATGAAAAGACTAAGGTGGGTTGGTCAGTACTGACCAACCTGACAATAATACCTTACCTAGGTTAGTCGTATAGGGAGCCAAAAAATGACTAACTAAGTTAGGCACTAGTGACTGAGAGATTGGTTGTATAGGGAGCCTAGGAATATCAGTGCAGGGGAGTCATTCTGGAGGCACCTGGACTGTGTATACACTTACATCTAGTGCTGTGTCCTCATCCTCTCCCACAGAGCTGGGCCCCACAGTTGTCATACAGCAGGCGTGGTGCAGTAAGAAGGTGCAGGTCAGCAGCAGCAGCAGTCCCACAGGGAGCTGCATCTTGTACCCCAACTACGTCACTTGTACTGTAAAATGCAATAATTGAAAGTGGAGTGGTCATTTTTTGTATGTACGACGGGGATCCGCTCACTAACACAGACCAATTAGACCAAGGAGCGCGCACTGGTAGGTTATACCTGTGCTGCTGTGGTCATTTTTTAACAACGGGGTGGGGGGGAGGGGGTTCAGTGGATTTTCGTGCAAGTGGGTCAGATTTTTTGTTCCCCCCGCCCTCTCTGGTAGGTTGAAATTGAGAACGGCTGACCCTTTTGAGCTATAGCACATGCATGGACATAATGTTAACTCGTGGCACATTTCTCGAGTGGTTTTATACTAAGATTTCAGTGAAATTTAACTGGTGTTGTCCTGGGATATCAAGTCACTTCAAGCACATGCTAGTGTACTTTTCAGACAAATATATATATATATATATATATATATATATATATATATATATATATATATATATATATATATATATATGCCTTAAATTCCATCCAACCCCAGGCTGACTGGGATTCATGGGAGCTTTAAACTCAATTTTGAAAAGAAAATAGTAAAAATATATATATATATATTTGCGCATCCAGTGTTCCACAACAAGAGTAGTGAGTAGCATATTGAAACATCTTTTTGAACCGGGCTCACAGTAAACCATGTACATATTGCAAAACGTATTATGAACTAGATGATCAGTGCTACCACATACGTATGGCTATACCTCTTGACAGCTTCTGTCTGCTTTGTCAACCCTGATGTCAGTACCATATCTCAATGTATGTTTGCACCTGGTGGAAATGTAGCTGGGTAACATGTGTCCAAGTGTCCAAGTGTATACACCTCATTGATTAATTCGGCTGCTTAGCAGCCAGTTTCTCCATGTCAAGTTTATGCAAACATAACAAGCAAGATTTGCTAGAAAATTAAGTTATAGGAGCATTTGGAATTTCCAATGCCACATTATTATAAAAATTGTATTATATCATACAAATATAATTGTGTATCTTCAATGCACATCTCCCACTTGAGCCAAAATATTCAATATACCTGTTGCTGCCATACTCTCATTTTAATATCAGACATTTTTATGTGGACCCAGGTGGCAAAACGGCCAGCCGAACCTGGTGAAAAACATGTTATAAACACATTTTTGCCCAAATAAAACTTCAAAAAATAAATTTAAAAAATAAAATTACAACAATATAACTAAAGGTATATAACTACAAGTGTATTTACAAGTCATGCACCTACCCAGTGATGTACTGCTTGTTGTGCCCAATGTGTGTTACTGGGTGTCTGAACCGTTGCTGCTCGATGCGTCGTCTGAAGCGTTGCTGCTCGGTGTGTCGTCTGAACCGTTGCTGCTCGGTGAGTCGTCTGAACCGTTGCTGCTCAGAGTGTTGTCTGAACCGTTGCTGCTCGGTGCGTTGTCTTAACTTTTGCTGCTCGGTGCGTTGTCTGAAGCGGATAATTCCACTGTGATCTGTGGCTGTTTACAGCAGGCATTTATACCCAGACCGCTTCTACATACGTGGCACCAGCCGATAGCCTTGAAATGGATCTGTATTTAGGCCTCTCAAAAAATAAAATGGTTTCTCATCAACTTGCGCCTCATACAAATCAGGGTTTGAGAAAAACTCTTTTTTCTTTTTTGTCGTTGTGGAAAACATGATAAAAGTGGACAAATATTGGCATATTTGGTATCAAGTTAGAGCTGATAAAGCCCCCCCTCATCAATTCTTTTAGGCCTTTGTGATGAAAACCTTATTTTTTTTGAGTGGCCTTACAAATGGTACGCATCCCGGCATAACAAGCATGAATGCTAGCAGCATGTGGCGCAGGGCAAAATAACATGTGAATCTAAAAAGGTTGATATATGCAGCAGACCTGGACGTTATCGTGGAATGGTACACAAGTTGGAGAACATAACTCAAACTGACATAAACTGTGATAACAGTTTCAATACCCTTTTAATGTCGCTAAAAGATGACATTTGTTGTCATGATGCACCGATGCAGCCCTGGCAAGTAACTCGCCTGTGCTGCATTGGGGTATCATGCCGACCCTTTAGGAGTGTCTCAATCCCATAGGGTTGACATGATGCATGAATGCAGCCCTGTTGAGTAAGTCAGCAAATGTAAATATAAACAGACCCTCAGATTCTCCTGATTGCATTGGATTTCTCACGTTAAAGGGGAATCTATAGGTGAGGCTCAACTAGCCGATTTTATTCACAAATCGGGGCTATTCTCACGAATCAGAGTCAGTGGTATACCATAACAATTACATGCATTAAGCAGGAGGGGGGGGGGTACTATACACTCTGCCACAGGTCTATGTTTGCAAATAATGTTTATGTTTATAAACAGTGGAAAATAGAATTGCCAAGGCTATGTGAGACGATTTAGGTCCCGATTTTTGTCCCGATTTTGCAACCAAGACCGATTTTGGCTCCAGATCCCATATCTAACAGGTTTGATTTTCAATGGTATGATCTGCAGGCAGATATATCTATACAATTTATACAAAAAATGAATGGATAAATCGGCCAGATTGATTTCTGAAGGCTTTGTTTATACCTGAGCAAACTGTATAGACATTTATGATCAGATCGTGAGAATTGCCCAAAAAATCAGGTAGTGGAGTCCCAGCTTACGGGGTTCTCATAGGATCGGATTGTAAGAATTGCCCAAAAAATTGCGTAGTGGAGCCTAAGCTAAACTTAAGCAATATTAAGCAGAATGAATCGTTTAGGCTTGAGAAATGGGCCCCAGTGCAGACTGAAAATGTTGTATTTGAAAAAGTTTCCAATGCAGCGTTACAAGAAGACTGTAACTCAGCTGAGAAATGCTGTAAAATCATGTGTCCATGGATACCATTTGATTTGATAATTATAATATACCATAGGTATATAATGATCTAAGTGTATGAAACCACTTTGCAGATGAAAGATTAAATGCCATGCCTTTGATATCTCATGTATGGGAACATTCTGAATTTGACTATGTTTCTTAAAATGGAAATAAGGGATCTTTCTACACTGAGTTGACAATGTATTGATTCAAATCTTGACGGTCATGGTTGAGGTGAGGCCAAAAGCACTTTTGGATATAGTTTAGTTTTCATTCACAAGTGGGGTCTTAAGGGCTGGGAGCTCAGCTCTTACAGGAACAAGATAGGGTGAATATGTTGTAGCTGGACAATGCTCATAGTCCCCTGTCCAAGCACTGCTGCCCTCTGGTGGAACTGTTATTTTAGTCTATGTATGGAAAATGCTGAACTTATTCCGTGACAGCCCAGCTCTAATTGTTGCACAAACAACTGCTGACCAGTAGGTGATTTTACTGGCAGCAGATGGTGCTGATGGATGATACATAATAAGTAAGGGAGCAGTGCTAGAGGTCCCTGGATGATGCCAATCTGTGTTAATGGTTGCACATATTAAGTAGATGAAACCAGACAGACCTGGTTCAGGGACTACGCACACGTGTCAGGTAACTGGTTCTGCCAAACAGCTGTAGAAAATAATATTATGTGTAAAAAGTGAACTGTGCCTGGAGATTTAGTGTTAATCTGCCGAAAATACCAGCAACCACTGTAATGTTCGTCAGATCTGATAAATGCCAAAAAAAGAGTGGTTTCTCATCACCAAGGTCTGAAAAATGTGACGAGGGAGGCTTTTTTTATTTATTTTTTATTCGCGGGCTAAAAGGTATGGGATGATAAACGTTTTTCATGACCGAAATTCACATTTTAGTAGCTAAGAATTTATGGATCTTTAAAAGTATGGAAAATTTAAGTTAATTCTATACTACTGCATTACTGGCAGTATTAGCTTTAATTTGATACCAAATGTCTCAATATTTGTCCATTTTTATGATATTTTTCATAAAAAATTAACAACAAAAATAAAAAGTTTTTCCTGAAAAGCTGATTTTTATGATGCACGCGGTGACGAGAAACCATTTTACTTTTTTTGAGTGGGCCTAATGGCAGTACTGTACAGTCGGTTTACACACCGGCTTTTAAATAAGCACCGGACTTGTAGAACTGCTGCTGCTATTTGGGTCCTAAAATAACTCTTATGCTCTAAAAATGGATCTTTTATGAAAAAAAGCATGTCTTGTATAAGTGCTAGGGGTAGCAAGACCACCAAAGTTATAAGCTTCGGGGTGCTTATAAAACATGACGGTACGGTAGTTTGTTATTTCTGCCAACATACGCATGTATGGATATCTATGATAGCAAACTGTGCACTATATAACAATCCTTTCTTTTCAGTCTTCCTCCTTCCTCCTCAATGATATTAATCATCCCTCCCTTTCTCTATCCCCTTCTCACCACCCCATGTCCAAATACTCAATTTTCTCCCACATTTTACCACATGTTCCTGTTACAGTGAGATATTTTCCTTTAGTGCCATTTGCTATCTCCTTGGGACAAAAAAAAAGGTGTGTTTCAGGTTACCCGACCCTACCTAGCAAGACAAGGCCGACCCTAGAAACTTTTATCCAGTTTTGAAAAAAAAAAAAAAAGTGAGTAATTTTTGCGGCTATTTCAGAGTCAATTTGATGGTCCATGAGTTGACACCATTTTTGGCGAGTCAGCGCTGAAGTTTGCGAGTCAATTTTTAGGCACTTTTCAGGCCATGGGATCAATCTGTCTTTATAAAACAATTTTGGGGCTATTTAAGTGTCAATTTGATAGTATACGAGTCAACGGTGTTGTCGATGAGTCAGCGCTGAAGTTTGCGAGTCAGTTTTGGGTACTTTTCAGGCCAAAGTAAAATTTAAAAAAAATAAAACAAAATAAAATCCGACCTACCCTACCTAGATTTTTATGCTATGTAACCTGAAACACACCTTTTTTTTCCTTTGGCCTTGTCAACAAGATGCAAGTATATAGACACATACTACTGCATTTTACCTATAATCATTACTGGGTACAACACATACTTATCATTGTTGCAAAGTGATTTCAAAGACCTCAAATTCCCATGAATAATCATGCACATGTTCTTAATTTTACAGGATGCCACATGGAACTGTCAATAAGAGAATTTGATCCCGGCATTGACAGTTCGAACTGTCAATAAGGGGATTTTATTCTGTTATTGAAAGTTGGAACTCTCAATAACAGACATTTATTCTGGTATTGACAGTTCAAACTGTCAATAAGAAGATTCATTTCTACTATTGACGGCCGCACTGTTAGTAGCTGGCCCACTATGATCCTGCTATTGACAGTTCAAACTCTTGACAGTTCAAACTGTCAATAGTGGAAACGTTTCTCGATCTTATTGACAGTTCAAACTGTCAGTAGTGAGATGTTTCTCTCAAACTGTCAATAGTGGGATATATCTCTCTTATTGACAGTTCAAATGTCCATAGTAATGAATAACACTGTTATTGACAGTTCTTCGACAAACTGTCAATAATTGACAATATGCAACCCTTATGGGAACATCATTAGCAATTGTAATGTGATAATAAATTATTTAAAATCAATATACATATAGGAAAATGTCTGGAATTCTAGTGGTTTAGTGGCGCAGTTATGAACGACATGTATACTTTGACTCGCATCTAGGGTAATATGACGGTCCCTTTAGTACTTCAAACATCCCGTCCATGTAGACTCTACAAGTGCTGCCAGAAGTAACTGCAACTGCATAGTGAGTCCATTGGCGGATCCAGCGGGGGGGGGGCACCGGCCTTGCCTCCCCCCCCCAAAAAAAAAGGAAACAAAAGAGGATGAAGAGAAAAGAAAATAGAAGAAAAGCTGGAAAGAGACAAAGAGATTGTGAAGTATGATTCATAGGGCCTGACTGAGGGCCCCTGATTTGGATGGGGGGGGGGTGTCCTAAAATGCGTGAGAATTCACCATTTCAAGGCTAGATCAACAAAGTTTTCCTGGGGGGCATACCCCAATTACCCCTTAATACAGCTGATGCGCTTCGCGCGCAGGAAACAGATAGTCACTCTAGGTTGGCCAGGTTTGGGCCCCCCTCTGTAGACAATCCTGGATCCGCTACTGAAATTAGTGAGTTATGCTGTGGATTTACAGTATAAAAGGAGGTATATTTGGTTTTAAAACTAAAAGTACCTCCCTTTATACTGTAATTCTACAGTATAACTCACTATGCAGCTACAGTTATTTCTGACAGTGTATCTCCCCAAAGTCACCCATCTATGTCTCCTCGGCTATAATTGTAAGGACATGACCCTATGGTCACCAAAAGGGGGGGAATCAAGTGCTGCAGCGCCATCGGCATTGAGTGGCTAGAGAGGAAACTACACTCAGTCATTCTTAACCATATTTTAAGCAGTTATTACACAAAAGCTATTCAAGCTTAATTTCTGTTGTATTTTTTCCTGGGAAGATTTACCCTTTTGCAAGTTATATTTCAATGTAGCATCATAAAGCCTCTGTCGTTATCTCAAAATGAGGGTTTCATTCATGCTCTCTCAATGCAATACAAATGTACTGGGGGTAGGCTATATGACCATGGCCCTCCTACAGTACAGTGCTGCCACCTCACACCAATCATGTACACTAAAGACCTTGTCCCCACACTGGACTGTACAGTGTGACCTCCTTCCTGCCCTGTTTGAGACTGGCACTTACAGGCTGGTGCAGCTGCATATATGCTCTGCGGTATAGAGGGCGCTGCGGCACTTGATTCCCCCCCTGGGTCACCAATATGTAAGGGTGAGTACCCCTCCCGTCTCCACTCTGTTTGTTACTGTAGGGGTACCAACATGTAGGCCTTTAATCTCAATTAATCAAATGCGGGTCAGTGGGTTGGGTCCACAGGCCTCACAGGCCTCGGGGTTGGCGTGGGGGGGGGGGGGGGAGGGGTTGGTAGTATCAGGCCTTTACAGTAAAGGTTGTGGTCTGGTCATCTACTGGTCCAGACAGCTGGACTCAGACCAGGCATATATAAGAGCCATCTACCCACTTGACATTACATGTCTGAGTCTATATCTGTCCAGACGGTCCACCACAGCGTCAACCCTAATACTACCAACCCCGAGGGGGGGGGGCACTTAGTATATTTTGCATACACAGGTGTGCGGCTGGGAAGGGTACTTTTTCAACAAAAATCCCTAGCAATGGACTAGTTTTTCACCAAAATGCCCATTTTTGTCCATTTTTCGCCAAAATTTTGCGGACATACGCAACGTTTCTCAGTGAAATTACTCATCCATTGTACATTTTGTGTTTTTCCTCTTAAAACAAGGACTTTTCATCTAAAAGTAACCTAGCAAAGGTAGGTTTTGAAGCAAAAGCTCCCTAGCAAGGGTAAGGTAAGGGTTTTATCGAGATCTCATGCAGATAAAGACAAAGGGACTAACTCCTGCTTCCATCGTGATAAGGAAAGCGCCAACTTGTGACGTCACTTTATTAACCGGAAGTGACATGAACGCTGGTTACCCGGTAACATATTTTCCCGCGTCGTCAAATAATCTCAACACTCCTCCTCGACAAGTGAAAATATACTGTTTTAGAACATACAGTAAAACCTTTAGAATACACAATGAATAAGAACTTATGAATATGAATGTCACTGTAAATAAAGACTCCTCCTCAAACGTAGTTTTAGTGTTTGTTATTAAACACTCCTCCTGAATATTGAATGTCCACTTAAAAAAAGATTTCAGTGCTTTTTAGATTGGTGAAGTCCTTATCTTGACTTATAAGTGTTATCCAGTAAACTGGTGTTAAATGTTAGTTCTTAGTTTCCTCCAGTAAACTGGTAG
Source organism: Harmothoe impar (assembly GCA_947462335.1). Taxonomy (NCBI): domain Eukaryota; kingdom Metazoa; phylum Annelida; class Polychaeta; order Phyllodocida; family Polynoidae; genus Harmothoe; species Harmothoe impar. Next base: position 8,255,927 of record OX381714.1, on the reverse strand, counting down.
TCCTTGAATGACTGTCAAGTTACATACTAAAATAAACCAGTTACTTTAACTTATTTAGTTACACAAACTAGACAAATAGCAATCACTTGCTATTACCATTGAATTAAAACATAATGCCTAAAACTTGGAAAAAGAGGTCACCAGTACTTCATTTCCATGTGAGGCTTCAGCCCTCACCTCCCTATACTAAAAATAACACACTTCTCATAGTGTACATCTCCAGTGTCTCTGACACGTCACCAGTGCCTCTGACACGTCTCCAGTGTCTCCAAAGTCCAAACACAGTACATAAACTTACTACTGCAAACGCACAGTTAGTGCTCCCAACACAGTACATAAACTTACTACTACAACGCACAGTCAGTGCTACCAAAGTCCAAACACAGTACATAAACTTACTACTGCAAACACACAGTTAGTGTTCCCAACACAGTACATAAACTTACTACTGCAAACGCACAGTTAGTGCTACCAAAGTCCAAACACAGTACATAAACTTACTACTGCAAACGCACAGTCAGTGCTCCCAACACAGTACATAAACTTCCTACTGCAAACGCACAGTTAGTGCTACCAAAGTCCAAACCACAGTACATAAACTTACTACTGCAAACGCACAGTTAGTGCTCCCAACACAGTACATAAACTTACTACTGCAAACGCACAGTTAGTGCTACCAAAGTCCAAACCACAGTACATAAACTTACTACTGCAAACGCACAGTTAGTGCTCCCAACACAGTACATAAACTTACTACTGCAAACGCACAGTTAGTGCTCCCAACACAGTACATAAACTTACTACTGCAACTCACAGTGTTCTCCATAGTCCACTGCTACTTCCTCAAAAGAGTCCTGACGTCACCTGCTGTCTCCTGACGTCACCTGCAGTCTCCTGACGTCACCTGCAGTCACACACACCCCACGTCGACTTAGTGTCCACAATACACAACACAGACCCTCCTGGCTACTTACACGACCTCTGTAACTACCAGCCACTGTCTGTAACTCCCTGTAACTGTCTGACACACCCCACGTCAATCTCCTGGTTGTGGTACACCTACAGTCCATAGACACCTGTCTGACACACAGCACAACGTAATCCAGTGTACAGCATCGCAGCATCTCCCACGTCGTCCCTGTGTCCACATCTCCAAACACAGACCCTCCTGGCTACACTACCTCTGTAACTACCAGCCACTGTCTGTAACTCCCCGTAACTGTCACAGCCCACGACGTATCTCCGTGTGTATCATCTTGACGGCACCAAGCAGCACATCGTACAAGGCGTCCCCGCCACTGCTGCTATGCTCCCACGTTGCCCTCACGTGGATCCCATCAGCTGTTCTCCAAACCTGCCGACGTCGGCACTTTCCACGTCGTCCCGACGCCGCCTCTGCCTCCCCGGCGTGTTTCTCGGCGTTTCCACAGCGTTCTCACGATCTCCGTGTTTGCATCTCCAAATGATCAAACTAGCCCTGTCACACCATACACGTTGTATCCATGTGTATCATAGTGCCGACCTACCTCTAGTTTGACCATCATACAACAAACACGTTTCTCGTCGAGCTCTGCTTGCAGCCCCGTACACACATGGTTCCCAGCCGCTTCCCAGCGCGTCCAAAACTCGCCGACTTCCAAGTCTCTGAAAATCAGACTTTCTGCGACCATCCGACCATCAGATTCTTCTCTGCATCTTCCTTAATCCTTCAGGCGTAGATCTAAGCATGTCTGAGCCCATAGCCTAATGGTTTTATCGAGATCTCATGCAGATAAAGACAAAGGGACTAACTCCTGCTTCCATCGTGACAAGGAAAGCGCCAACTTGTGACGTCACTTTATTAACCGGAAGTGACATGAACGCTGGTTACCCGGTAACATATTTTCCCGCGTCGTCAAATAATCTCAACATAAGGGTTGTCATATGTCCAGCCGCACACCCTTATCAGAAAAAAATCAAGTACCCCCCCCCCCGGGTACCAACCCCCTGCTTGGGCCTATGGTTGGGTCCCAACTATATATATGTAATAGATACACTATGGTTATGAAAAGGTATGTAGAATTAACCACAGCTTGCTGGTGGGGCCAGACGCGGGCGAAACCCAAGTCGCCCTACCAGCAAGCTGTGGTTAATTCTAATACCCTTTGATAACCATTGTCTATCTGTTTTAAACCAGGGTATGCAGTATAACCAAGGTGCAAACTCTATTGTTCTGCCCCACCACCGTGGTTTAAATATAGATGTATGGCAAAGCAGTCTTACCACCAATATACTACACGGGTCACCGCCCAGTGTATTTATATGTGATAACTAGACTGTGACATCTGTTTACACTTCTAGATATAAAACCGTAATTCAGGTAATAAGCGCACAGTGTGCTTAAAGGGGCATTCTCACCACTCGCACTTACCACATAGACGACTAGAACAGTACTAGAATTATGAGTGGGATACGCTCGGTGAGAATGCCACTTTAAACTAAAATAATTGAAGACAAATTTTGATTCTAATAAACGCACACTTCCCAACCATTTCCCCCCCGAATTTGCTGTATGCTGCAGTACCGTATTTGATATAATAACTGCACAGTGCCCGTAACAAGTTATTCCTAAAACGTTTTAATAGTTGATAGTTTATTTGGTCACGAAATATGACAGATTTTATGCGTTTTATAGTCTAAAATCGACCCATAAATGGGGGTGTACGCTTATTTAAGTGATGTGCGCTTATTACGTACAATACGGTACTTGTGTGATTGAGTTTTGGTTTTCGGGGCTGCGGGGCATCCATATAGCGATGACTCTGATTTCTCCGTATGGGCGGCCATGTAAGTTCTGAGCTCGCAATTTATCGTGACACTTAGGCAATGACCAGACACTCACACACCATAGCTTCTGGGGAACAAGCTGCAATACGAGAGCAGAACCAAGGTCTCACAAGATTACTGGTGTCAGTGTACACAGAACAAGTCGGATCCCGGTAGAGGCCTATAGACCACCTTGGGGTTGCAGAGGCGCCCCCATTTTTAGTCAGGCGGCAGAGTGAAGAACCTCAAGTTCTGCATACACCTAGAAGAGGAGGTTACTCTTCGGGGGTTCAGTCAGTACTGAGTCCATAAGCGTCCACCAACCATTACGTGATTGAACTTGTAACCCCGAGCCCTATAGGTCATAGGTACATGGGTCAAGGTCTGGTAGTCATTCTTAGTCTACTCTATTGCGTTGCTACCTTCCTCAAGAGTCAGAGTGATGTACCAATCCAGTGTTGGTTACTTGTGAGAGCTGCATTCCGGGGACACCAGGCCTTCTTCAACGTAACAAACAGGTAAGGGAATGTTAATTTATTAATTACGGGAGGGGGTGGTGAGATTTCGCGCGTAGGAGCGAAATTCTTTTATGCCATCCCCCTCGGAAGCGCGTGTAACATTTCATACCCCCCTCACCGAAGGCTCCGAAATTTTTTCGCCCCCCCCCCTTTGAACTATAGTAACGCGCGGGCTTTTTGCCAAAAAGGGGCTTACAATTTTACGCCCCCCCCTCAAGAGGGGTCAGAATTTTTACGCCCGCCCCTCAGGAGGGGTCTGAAATATTTACGCCCCCCCAAACCCACCACCCCCCCTGTAAATAATAAATGAACACTCCCTAATTATATCCAATGTTGATAACAAGAAAATGGTAAGTATCTTATACGCTGAGTAAACATTCAAACCAATTTTATGGCTGTGTCTTATGAGTTTGGGCCAATGTGAACATCTATGGCTGGTTGTAACTGAAAATGTTAATGGATGTTATATCATTTTAAATTGGTAATTATTAGCCCATTAATATCTTCATCTGCCCTAAATAAATCGTTTTCTATCAAGCCGGCCAGAGATGACTCCCAGTCAAAGATGGCACACGGTCAAAGGCGTTCACATTCACCCAAACCCATAAGATATAGCCTTGTGCAATTCAATGTTGTACAATCACATATAGGTTTGTATATACACCTCCGTTTACATCTGACTGGTGTGTGACTTCGTCTCACCAAGTTAATACAGGTTTCAAACCTATTACAGGGGGTGCAGAGGGGTCCCCCCTGAGGTCGTAAAGTCGCCGAAATTAAGGGTTTTTTAGACCTTTTATTCTGTTGTAAATTTTGTCCAAAAGTCGCCAGGTCGCTTATATCATTGCCTTATGTCGGAAGTACATAGCTTTCATTTTACAATATATAATATGTTAAATGTAGGTATTCATGTGCATCTAATGATACATGTATGGCTATCTATATTTGTATATAGCTGGTTGATCTAGAGTTACCCTACCTAGTGTCCAGTGGTCTGTTTGGCCACCGCACCTCACATATAAATAGAATAATCAAGAGTTACATTTAGTAACTCGACCTATATAAAGTTAGTCTCTCGCTGTCAGACTCGCCCACCTGTGTCCACCGGTCCGAGCAGTACTATACAGACGGGGGCTGAGTCTACTATGAAGGAGGTGGTTCCCAGCTAGAAAAATACTATAGTAAGTACACTATTAAACGATAGTAAACTACAGTAAACTACAGTGTACTATAGTATACTATAGTCTACTATAGTACAGTTGGGAATCCTGTACTATAGTATGCTATAGTTTGCTATAGTATACTATAGATTTTCCTGAAACACCCTCAGATGGCGTTATACTTTATTATTTGGTACTGCAGTTTACTGTAGTAAACTATAGTGCACTATAGTATTTCTGGCACACATTCACACTATAGTAAACTATAGCATTTTTACTCAAGTTTACTGTAGTGTACTATAGAATACTAGAGTATCTGCCGCATACCCTAATACTATGGTTAACTATAGTATTATTTTTACTATAGTATACAATAGTTTGCTATGTTTTACAATAGTTTATTAAACTATTTCCCGAATACCTTGACACTATAGTAAACTGGAGTATATTTTACTGTAGTTTACTATGATAATTCCCGCACACCTTGACACTATAGTAAACTGGAGTATATTTTACTATAATTTACTATAGTATGTCCCGGCCTACTAAGCTCCTTATTACAATAGGTGCCGAGTACAGAGACATAAGGGCCGGGTACAGAGGCAGGGGGCGTCTCCCTTTGATTTCCCGCTCCTAGGGTCAACTAAAGAGGGGATTTGGGGTGAGGCAAGTGACCCACCCTTATACTGGTACCGCGGCCTGTGACTGATATACCTTGCGCGGCAGGCATTGGGACGGCGGCACCAGTATAACCCACCCTCTGCAGGGGTTCCTGGGCGACTGGAGGAGGTAGGGGAGCTTAGGGCATGTTCAAAGGCGACTCCCCTCCGCCGCCAGGGCTTCCTGAGCGGCTGGAGGAGGTAGGGGTTTCTCAAGGGATTTCTTGTATGTCAATCCATTGCACACTAATTCGGTCACAACGATTATGGTCCAATGTATCTTGAGTATCTTTGGTGGGGGGGGGGGGGTCATCAAAATGAGTTTTTATATTTGGTCTAATTACACGTATACATCTTTGATTTTCCAGACTAGGTATCAAACAGCGCCTCAGGACTACAGATCACGATGAACAACGGACTAAAGTTGTCTAAAACCCAACTTCTAACTGGATATGCATCAGCGTTTGGTTCAATGATAGCTGATGTATTATCGGCCGCTTCCAACCAAGCCCTCCAGGGGGCGATACCGGACTTCCAGCTGACTGTGGCACGCTCAATGTTACAACTCATTGCCTTCTTTATTGGTGGCACGCTCGTTGGATCTGACTTTAGTATCAAAAGAGAAACTATTCCTGGGTTGCTATACTTGGGTTTAGCTTATCTATTGTTCAATATTGGTCACTACGGTGCCACAACATACCTGCCGTTAGTTGAGATGCGGGGTGTTTTGGATATAGCACGGATTACCACTGCGTTTCTACTCTCCAGAGTTTTCTTCAATGTCGATATAACAAAGACCAAAATCATATCATTGCTTGTGTGTGTGGTTGGTATAATACTGACCGCTCAACCCCCATGGCTGTTCAATCAGATTACCACATTCAACGTGACCTTTTCTGTATCTGAGAATGCCACTAACCCAGTGAACACTTCTCAACTGCATATCAACGACATGACTAAAAGCCATATATTTTTAGGCTATTTACTTAGTGCCATAGCAGGTGCTTCTATGGGCTCAATGTATAACATAAATGGGATAATTCTCAAAGAAATGACCCCTATAGTTAAGTCGACCTATGCTGCGGTGTTCACCTTGCTTGGTTCGGCAGTGCTAATGTTCTACATGGAAGACCCTGTACTTACACTAAGTGTCAGACAGATGATGCTGGTATTAGCTAACGGGGTGTTGTCCACGGCTACTACATTCCTCTTTGTCCAAGCGGCGCACTATATCCCAGGACCGTCTTTATCTGTGGTGTACAGCTTCCAGATAGTTATGATGCTTATCGCTCAGTACACCATCATGCATTCTATCATGCCGGGGAACTACAACTGGGTGGAGGTACTTGGATGTGGGATCATCATTCTAGGAGGCAGCTATTCAGCATTAGTGGACATATTGGAGTACAGGGCTAAGGCTAATGAAGTACCTTGATATATTTTTTTGAAATACAAGATTTCCTATGCTTTAGCACTGAAGGGCCGTATTCAATGCCCCCCATTGAATACAATGTGACCGTATTCAAGGGGCTAGGAAAAGATTTCCTTTTTTCATTAAATGGCTTCAAATAAAAAATAAACACAAATGCCAACTACATTGATACTGTCTCTGATGTATTTTACTCGTGGGGGCTGGGGCATATCCCACTCAGCCTGCGGCTTCGTGGGATATGGCCCCAGCCCCCACTCGTGAAATACAACAGTGACAGTATCAATGGGCATTGGCATTCGTCTATATATTTCTTTCTTCAAAATTAGAGATGAAAATCTTTTTTTCTCAGGAATATGAACTGCTAATCATAACGTGATCAATATTTAATAACTTCTATAAAATATCTAAACAGGTAAATTGTGGTATAAAAATGAATTTCAATTTATTATACTATTATAATGTTAGGGGCTGAAAAGGGCATATCATGTATTCACAGATTAAATTTAATATTATATATCTACAGATTGTGCATGCATCATTTTATCATGTTATTATAAGATAAGATTTGCAAACTGCGAAAATGGTTAGTGGGCCACTAATTGTATGCCTCAGTGGATTTCAAGCAATACAATATTTTGAAATTGTACTGAATAGGTATTGAAGGAGAACACAAAAAGCAATATGTATTTACAATATTGGTGTTTATTGATACTTCACATGATACTTGATATGTCACAACATATATTTTTCCGTTTTATTCCTCAGGAAACCATTGTTGTTGTTGTCGTTGTTGTAATATTTATTGGCTGGAGAATTTCAAAATACAGTAGGTTTTTCATTCAAAAGCCAAGAGGAGGCAATCCTTCACCCTCAGAAAAGTGAGAGTCATTGTCGCTAAAACTACCTTCACCCGAGAGTCAGGCAGTACCTGAGAGTCAGGCAGTGCCTGACCCTCAGGTGAGGGTAGTTTTAGCGACAATGCCTCTCACTTTTTTGTGTGTGTTCAGAGATAAGCCGGATAGAGTTCTATTTAACATATACGTCTCATTGTGTCAAAATCTGGTTAGTCAACATGAATTATACGAGTGTCTTGGCCACAGGGGGCGAATCACACAGATAATTAAGGCCGACAAGATCTAAGCCTTATTTATTAAGGGCATTTACAAATGAAACATGGTCTAGTTTTTGAGTAGCTGGCGGTAGATCGTTCCAAGCAGGCGTGCATCAGTACAGTGGTGATTTGTCGTAGATTCCTTTCTTTGATCGCGGCACATTTAACTGAACTTTGTTGTTACCCCGTAGCACCCATACCAGTATTAATATTGTAAATAAATCATGTAAGGCGAGTAGTTCTGTATAGTGTTTTTATTTCAATAACATTATTCTATGCCGGTTGTCTCCAGTATCCAGTGCCTAAAGGAAGATACCTGGGTGAAGACAGAGTATTGTAACCCAGAACAGTCCGATCGGTGAAACGAGCTGACACCGACCAGCTCATAGTGGTCTCCCTTCTCACAAACCAACGGGCCGCCCGTGTCCCCCTGTCAGAACATAGAAGTATAGTGTGGTGAGAACTGTGTTAGGACATAGAAGAATAACGTAGTGAGAACAGTATTAGGGCATAGAAGTATAATGTAGGGATAACCAGCTCATGGTGGTCTGCCTTCTCACACACCAGAGGGCCACCCGTGTCCCCCTGTCAGAACATAGAAGTATAATGTAGTGAGAACCCTATCAGAACACAGAAGTACATAATGATCAGAACATAGAAGTATAACATAAGAAGAACCAGCTCATGGTGGTCTCTCATCTCAAAACACCAGCGGGCCGCCCGTGGCAGAACATAGAAGTATAATGTAGGGAGAACTGTGTCTCCTTGTCAGATCATAGAAGTATAACATAAGGAGAACATTGTCAGAACATAGACGTAGACTGTAGTGAAAGCATTGTTAGACAAGAAAAGATTAACAATGGGAGAACTAGCTGTCAGAACATAGAAGTTCATCATTACTAGAACATAGAACATAGAAGTATAACATAGGGATAACCAGCTCATAGTGGTCTGCTTTCTCACACACCAGCGGGCCGCCCGTGTCCCCCTGTCAGAACAACATAGAAGTATAAAGTATAAAGGGGGGAGAAACTTTTTTTCTGTTCTCTACGGCCATGTTCTCCATGGTGACGTGATCGAAATAGCTATTAAACCAGTCTATAAATGTTATTTTAGATGGAATAACCTTTTAAAATCATTTTAAATGAAATAATCACATGAAATAGATACAGAGATCCACTCTAATAAGTCCAAACTCCTTGCTCACAACACGTGGCACCTTGTTGACCGCATCACAGTAGTTCACCTTGTAACACACCAGGTGTCGCCCATTTAGAACAGCCATAGAAATACAAGTTTGTGCCTTTACATGGGTACCCCCAGTTTTGGCCGTGTCGCAGTGTCGACTTTTAGCAAAAAGGCCTGTGTGGTGTGTCGATTTTTATATATGTAGAATATAATGAGGTCTTGTAAAGATGTCTGCATCCATCGATTTTTAAAAGTGCCGTGTCGCCCGTGTCGATTTTTAAAAGTGCTGTGTCGCCGTGTCGCACGTGTCGAATTTTACCCCATGTAGAGGCACAAGTTTGACAACATGAATTTACAGACAAATGAAACCCAATCATTGACTCATTGATGGGTTTCTCGGCAAAATGATTTATTGAGTCCAATAATGCTTATCTGTATAAGTTTGTGTAAGGCATTGGTATAAGTGAAACTGCCTTGGACAATTACCCCGCCCTTGGCTTAGAACCCATACCATATAATACTAGCTTTATGGTGATTACATTTTGTTCAATTCTCACGGAGTCTGGCAAAAACATGCATTTATGTTATAATATTTACAATGTTGCAGTATCTGAACATAATGACTGGCTCATGTTACCTGGCATGTAGAGATGGGTTTGACGTCCCTTTTGAATGTGCAGACTTGTGTGTCAGCTGTGATGTTTGGCCAGTCGCTCCTACAGAGGCTGTCATAGGTGATGAACACCCCCGCCTGGTGGAGGCATTCTGGGTAAGCCGTAGCGGGATCTAGAGAAATCAGTTACATATTTTCTTAAAACCTCGTATATAATCCTGACTTGAGTATTAGCCGCATTCCTGACTTCACGAAATCAAAGGGATGTAAGTCTTCAGAATTTTGTCTGATTTCAGATTTTTAGTGAATGTCAAAAAGTCCCTTCAGAACCTGCTACATTTCTCTTTTCTAAAGTATATTTCTGATGAAACATATATTCTGGATGTATTCATCTCTTACACCTTTGTTAAGTGCATCTTTTTAGCCTATAGCCATTTCCACAGGGCCACTTCAGTGTCCAAAGAACAAATTCAGAAAAAATTCAGACAGGATCTCAGAAATGGGAAATCTGAAGGCTAAATCTGAGGAGTGAATAGATCCCTCGCCTCTGATTTGCTAATATTCAGGCACTGCTGGTGCTGCTGACTGGTGGGGAATGAACAGGTCCGGGAAAACCCTCCCCAGAGCCGTTATTTACACCAGTGTTAATTTTCACAACGCAGGTAGGTGTGAAAGCACTGCAGGGCCCACTGCCTACTGGGTGAAGTGGAGGAGCACAGAGGAAAAGTCCATAGAAAAAGCTTATTTATATGTGATTTCATGGCAATCCCATGTATGATTCACTATTCCCCATGTATGATTCAAGAGCATACACTAATCTATCTTATGGAATATGTACATTTAACAGCAAATTGATAGAAAATTCAGCAAATGGGTTATAAGAAAACCGTTGCTAATTCTAGCCCTGCAGTGTTTTCACACCTACCTGCGTTGTGAAAATGAACACTGGTGTAAATAATGGCTCTGGGGAGGGTTTCCCTTCATTTCCCGGACCTGATGAAGGAACTAATTTGATTTGACAGCAGAATGAGAAGTAGCCTATCCATTTGGAATCAGAGGTAGGACCAGAACAGGCTCTATGAGCCTGACATCCACTCAGTTGACATTGTTACAGCAAGATTCTAGTTTTCAGATTTTTCTCTCTGCCCTGACTTACATCCCTGATCACATAAGCCGCACAGAGGTTCTGATTATGGTGAATTTAGTACTGTAGTAGACATTTAAAACCGTATACATTACCTGTATAAACCACACATTGAATTCGTATAATGCATCCTATAAGCCGCACCGGCGATCTGACTATTGAAAAATACCTTCGACCAAACATAGTACATGTTTAATTTTAATTTTAAAGAGACTTGATAAGGCAGAAGGGATCCAGAAGACAGAATTTGAATACCATACAGACCATTTTCATCTGTAAGAGAAAGAGGAACATATTACAGCTGTCCTGCATGTAATTATAAGAGAGGTTTATAGCAATTTGCAAGCATTGAACCTCATTAAAGAAATTTCTTATTCATCTCATCCAGTCTATAAATATCAAAAATTCTTCCGTAGACGCCGTGGCTAGTATGTGAGCCAGATTTCTGGCATGGCTTGTAGGACCGGCCCAGAGTCAGGGTGCGGCTTATACACTAGTTATGCTCATATATACACGATGCTTTATGGTAGTGGTTATAATAATGTTGTCATTATGGATATGATAGTATAATATAAGTATTTATTTTCTATGAAATACGGCAGTGCCATTGAGTTAACCAATGAGGTCCGTATCGTGTCGGCCTTTGTCTCTATATACTCAGTCTATATGAAAACATTTTTACCATGCAGGACAATCGGTCTTGCAGATATTTGATTTTGCAGGCTCGGCTTATTTTTTGCAGGCCCAATATCGGATTACAATCTTATTATTTAAAAATCAAATGAAAGGTCTGTTCACAATAGTGACAATGAATAATGTTACCCTGTATGCTACAAACATACAAATCAAGTGAATATGTAAATCAGTGAAGAAAATTACAGAAAATATGCATGCTTTCAATTTTATGCTGTAGAAACCTTAATACTGGTCAGATTTACAAGCTGTAAAAAACTGGTAAGTAGGCAAAGACCTGCAGATGACAGCCACCTGCGGATGACAGCCAGTCATTCGGGCCGGCAGTAGCCACGTTTCTGCCGGCCCGGCAGACTTTTTGTCGGCTATAGCCGGTGTCCGGCAGGTTTTCATATAGACTGCTAGGTCAACTAGGCTCTCTTAGGCAAGTCGTTTTTCCTTCATGGCTTCAAATAAAAAAAATAAACACAAATGCATATTACTGCCCAAGCCCCCATTTGTAAAATACATCAGAGACAGTATCAATGGGTGTTGGTATTTAGGCAAAAAAAAAGAAGGTTTGTTTCAGGTCACCCGACCGACCCTATCCTTAGAGGGCCGACCCTACGTTTTTTTATGCAATTTTGAAGAAATTTTTATATTTTTATACTTTTTTGGGGTCAATTCTAAGTTTACAAAATATTGTAAAAAAATGTCCCCATCTTAACACTTTTTTGGGTCAATTTTAGAGGGAAAGTAAAAAAAAATAAGTAAAAAAAAATTAATCCGACCTACCGACCCTAGAGTTTCTTCCCATGTAACCTGAAACAAAACTTTTTTTTTATTTGGCCTTGTCTCTCTATACTCACAGCTGGTGAAGCCCCACCCGGTGATGTGGCAGCCCTCTGTGTTCCCGACCCCCGGTCCCTATTATATACTTACAGCTGGTGAAGCCCCACCCGGTGACGTGGCAGCCCTCTGTGTTCCCGGCCTCCTCTGTGCCACTCAGCTGGACGGGTCGTGTCGAGTTACTCACGTCTACAGACGAGAACCGCAGCACGGCGATGTCGTTGTATTCATAGTCCCCGTCCACGGTGTAGTTCTCATGCTGAAAAGGTGGGCGGCTCATCTCAGCTGATTGTACAACAGTCCCGTGGGGGGGGAGCACTCCCTTAGTATTAGTGACCCGGGGGGCCACTCCCTCAGATTTAAATAACATGTGTGAACACGATTCCAAGGGAAAGGGTCAGTTTTTGGGTCTTAGGCACGGACCCGCAAGGGCCCTTGATAAGGGGTACGTTTTGAGCAAATTTAGGGAGAAAGGGGTATATTTTCAGACCTTAATGGCTTTTTAAAGGTCAATATTTACTTTATTTCCGTATGATATTTCATACCCTTGATATTGGGATATCTTTTCAGAATCACCTGTGATTATGGTATATTTTGCAGGGTCACTCATGATTAGGGTCTGTTTTTTCGCTAACGTTTCCTAGAAAAGGGTATGATTTTTGAAAATGTTACCCCTTGAAAAGGGTACCAAATTTGGGGTGATGTTCACACATAGTGACTATAGAAAAGATAGGGAGTGGCCCCTGGGATTTTCATAAACCTTTCACATAAGTTCATTACTACCGGTACACAATTTAGTGTGGGGAAAAAAAGATTAGATTTGAGTATAGTGTCCATAGGGGACATGTCTTATATATATGAGATTATGACGTCACACGAGTAGGTCTAACACTGCAGCGGCTCCCGTGAATATTCGAATTATTGACTGAAATACAAGTGCCACATGCGTGGGAATTGCTCAGAATATTTATAGGAGGACCAAGACTTACCTGCTGATGTCGGAATTAGCAAACACTGAAGGAGGAGGTAGATATTCGTTGCGGAACAGACTCGATTTGACGAACGGCAGTGAAAAAACAAAGATGGCGGATCAAGCGATACCGGGTGACAACACTGCGCCACTCGTTCAAAATGGCGGAGCGAACACGTCGGTGGCTGACCTGTTAGTGATACCGCCAGCAAAGAAATATCACTATCTGCGTACAAATGCCAGTACAGAATCACTTGTAAACAAGGTAAATGAGCTGGATGCACGTCTGCGTGACCAGGAAGTCATTTCAAACCGTGTTATTGGAGCGATTGATGCCATTGAGAGGAGATGTGCGCTGAGTGAACGTAGGGCCGAAACAACAACAAAGGCGATTGAGGCACTTCTGAAGCGTATCGAGGGCACCGAAGATAAATTGGTTGGTCAAAATGATAGAATTGCTGGTAATGAAGACGCTGTAGAGGATCTGTACCCACGCGTTCAGTCCAACTCTACTAAGGCTGATAGGGCATTAAAGCAGCTTGGGTATATTGAAGCCGAGGCGCGACGCAAAGTATTGATTCTTGAAAACTATAAAGAGGAACAAAACCTAAATCTACGGGAAATTGTTGAGCAGTTATTTACTGACCTCCAGGTACCCTTCAATGCTACAGCAGTAGAGGCTGTATTTAGACGAGGAAGGAAACCAAAGTCGCCAAAAGCTAGAGCTAGGCCTATTGTGGTGGTCTTCACGTCACAACTGTACAAATCCCAGGTATTTCAAAATGTCTCCAACCTGAGAGGTAAAAACCAGTGGTACAGAGTGTCTCTACAAGATGATCTTTCCCCAGCAGACAGGGTTAAGCAGAAGGATCTGAGGGCCATAAATGCCCTGGCCAGATCTAGAAACATTAAGTCAAATGTAAAAAATCTTACTATTACCATTGGTGGCCAACAATACGCGCATAGTGAACTTGATCAGCTCCCCAAGGGTCTGAGTCTACGTGATGCCAAGACCCAATTCACCCCTGATGGGATTGCATTTCAATCAGAACATGCGCCCCTCTCAAACCTGTACTCCTGTGAAGTGAGGTACAAGGATTACATATATGACAGCACTGAGAGAGCGTTTCAACATCAACTGGCGCTATGGTGCGATGACCTAGAGACCGCTGACAAAATTCTACAGGCTGAAATTCCGTATGATTGTATGCTCTGGGGTAAGGAGTTAGACAAGACAAGAGAGATCAGGGATGGAGAGGAGGAATTAATGGAAGAGCTACTAGACATTAAATTCAGTGAGTCTCAGTACCTTAATACCTATATCCTTGATACCGGAAACTGCCTATTCTATGAAGCCACTTTTGATGCTAAGTGGGGCTGCGGATATCACCTGGGGCAGACCAAGGACATTAGGAAAGAAAATGTTAAGACCGGAAACCTGATGGGAAAACTTCTGTATAGAGTCCGCACGAGGCTAATACAGGCAGCACAAGGCGGTAGTCCACAAAGTCAAGCAGGCTACAACCCGCATCAAGGTCAAAGTCCAACCCACAGTCTAAGCCAGTCAGGAAGCCCAGCAGGAAGCCAACAGGGAAGCCACCAGGGAAGTCCTCGTCTAAATAGGTCACCATCCCCAAGAAGGCCCATGGACTACAACCCTGGAGATGTAAGCCCTGAGCGTACACCAATAAGACGTGTAGAAGATGATCAAAACAGCAGTCGAAGTGAAACAAATGTTAAAACCATCTAAATATTGATCACTGGGTGTATTTAAAGTCAAAGTAGTAAACTATTGATTACTGGGTGTATTTAAAGTTAAGGTAGTAAACCAAACCAAATAACTTTCTTCTGTCAAAAGTAAGGCACGCCTAGTCTAGTACAGCCCATGTTAAATGGATGTGAGCTGTCGTACGAAGCCATAAGCCCTCGAAATTTGTTGAAACCCTTTGGATCTTTAAACAGGATTATCTGATACAATCAGAAAATACTGTGATCAATTAAACTGTTAGGACCCAGGTAAAAAATGGATTACTCTTTGGATGACCCGGTGTTTGCAAATAGATGGAACACTCACATTAATCATATGTGTAGGTACTGGAAACCCCGTCCAAAACATGTAATTTTCACTGATTCTAGAGGTAAAGGTCTTGAAAAGGCCATACTTGATGGACATGGGTCAAACCCTATTTTTTCTACAAGAAAATGTGATAGCCTAAAGATGAAAGAGTTATTTGTAGCTGTTGACCAACACCTGGATGGTTTTCCGAGAGATGTTGTATATATCATGGGTGGCCAGTGTGATGTAACTACAAAGAACTGGGCTGCAAGGGCAATCACATGTGACTGGACAAGTAGTGATCAATTATGTGCCCATCTGTGTGCCTACACGGAAGTAGGTCTGGACTGGATTAAGCACAACCACGAGGAAGCCAGGGTAGTGATATGTCCACTTACCGGTACTGATGTAAGCAAGCGTGTCTTAAACAATCACCCTGGACTCCAGAGTATAGTCAACAAAGGCATACAGGACTTTAACCATGTTGTGTCTGAATTGAATAGTGAAAATGGTGTGGCAACCCCCTGGACAGCCAACCATTTCTTCAAATCAAGGCATGGTAAAGCAACTATTAATTATGATCTGCTAGCAAAAGATGGTATCCACCCCACCGAGAAGCTCACAAAACTGTGGGCCCAAGATTTTGCAAACTGTATGCCCAAAAACCCGCTGATGTTAACCCATGACTCCTGCTACTGAGAGACTGAGTAATATGTTCATAAACTGTATTTTTCCAATGTCTACCTAGTCTTAAGTACTGATAATACAATTATTTTTTAAGGGAAAAGTGGAGCCATCAAAGCTGCCCCTGTTCTACCCTGCTTGTATAGACTCATGAAATACTCTCCCCCCCAGGTAGCCATGATGCTGACACCTGGTGGAAGAGGTGTGGAAATGGAACTTGTGTTTATTTACTATGCAAGATCGAATGCCACAACTAACCGGGTTGTGGTATATGATTTAGTTAAGAAAAAAGTAATCTCTGTTGCGTACAAGGTTAAGGTTGGTGAAGTGATTGTCTACCATTTTGACTATGGCTAGTATGAAAATACTGGAGGGTTTGAGAGGCCTAAAAATTGTACACATGAATACCAGGAGCTTAAAGTCAAAATACTTAAGGTTATTGATTGAGTTAAATGGCACGGACTTTGACATTATTTGTATAAGTGAGTCGTGGCTAAAGGATGAAGACTGTTCATCTACTGTCAAATTTAATGGTTATGATCTACATAGAAATGATAGAACGTGGATTGACCCTGCTGTAGATACTGAAAATCCTAAGGAGGCAGGAGGAGTGTGTATGTATGTCAAGTCAGATATCCAACATGATGCCTATGAGCTGCAACATGTAAACTTAAGTAATAAGGATATTGAACTCCAATGTGTCAAAATTGATAAGCTAAACAACAAAAAGCTAGTGATAGTAAACTGCTACCGACCACCTAAGGGGGACAAGTATCAATTTGTAAAACTGCTGCAAGAATCCCTTGATAAAATTCCCAGAGTTAAGAAAGTAGAATTGGTCGTGACTGGTGATGTAAACATAGATCTACTTAAGCCAACAGAAACGCATGCTGCAAATCTGATTGATACTTTGAAGCCATATAGACTAATCCAATTGATAAAAGAAGCAACACGTAGTGATGGTAAATCAAATACATTATTAGATGTCATTTTCACAAATTCACAATATGTAAGCAAGTCTGGAATAATAAATGTACTTATATCTGATCATGTGCCTGTCTACATGCTGAAGAAAAAGGAGGTTGTATATAAACCAAGAGTACCCTTTATCGGCAGGTCGTACAAAAACTACAAGGTAGATAGGCTGAAGCAAGATCTTGTAAATGGTGACTGGTCAGATTTTGACAATAGTGATGACTCTGAAGTCAAATGGGATATTATACACTCCATGATTAAGAAGTCAATTGATAGTATGTGCCCGGTAAAAACGTTTAATGTTCCTGCTGAAAATGATCCATGGATGACTGACCATTTGATAAACCTGACCAGGGATAAAAATAATCTACTTGCCAAAGCAAAGCGTACCAAAAAACAACAGGATTGGGATAAAGCACACGAGGCAAGAAGGGAGTCAAATAAGAGGTCACGAGCAGCTCACCGTAAATATATTAAAGATGAACTTAAAGAATCAAAAAATGACACTAAAAGGTTTTGGCGAAACATACGTAAACTTATTCCAAATTTAAAGCATGATCAATTAATTCAATTAAAAAATGATTTGAATGAGATGTTAAACCCTGAAGATGTGCCTGACTTTATAAACTCCTTTTTTGCTGACATTGGGCCTAAGTTATCCAAAGACATGCACGACCCATGGTACCCCTATGATGAGGAATGTGTACATAATTTAACACCGTTCCATGCTACTGTAAATGAGGTCAAAGATCAAATCAAGGTTATAAATGTAAACAAGTCTTCGGGGCTTGAAAACCTATCTAATCTAGTTGTCAGGGATTCGTTTATGGCTATTCCCCACAAACTCACAGCCTTAATAAATTGTACCTTTGATACATGGAATGTTCCATCAGCGTGGAAAACTGCTATTATTGTACCGGTATATAAATCTGGAGATACAAAATGTGTAAGCAACTACCGTCCAATAGCACTGACCCCAACCCCATGTAAGATTGCAGAAAAGCTGGTGCATAAGCATGTGTATAACTTTATTGACCATCATGGTTTATTGACCGACAAACAGGGTGGTTTTCGCCCGGGTTTTTCTACATTGACATCACTTGCGGCTTTTACTGATGATGTGGCAAGGGGACTAAATGTGGCAGAGCCCACTGTGGCAGCTTTTATAGACCTTAGTAAGGCCTTTGACACCGTAGACCACCTCATCTTAATAAAAAAACTGGAAATGTATGGTATTAGGGATTCAAACTTAAAATGGCTAAGTAGTTACCTACATGGGCGGACTCAAAAAACTAAAGTAAATGGATTAATGTCAGGGGTTAGAGAGGTGGTCTGCGGTGTCCCACAGGGGTCTATACTAGGCCCGTTATTGTTTTTACTCTATGTGAATGACCTGCCTAAGTGCATAACCGGTTCCTCTGTAATGTTATACGCTGATGATACTGTTATTTATAACACGGGTGCGGTGGCAAACAGGGTTCAGGATGACCTCCAGATTAGTCTAGATAAATTCTCACTGTGGGGGGCTCAAAATAAATTAACAGTAAATACAAAGAAAACCAAAATAATGTGCTTCACTGCCTCCAAAAGAAAGCTAAATCAGCTTGACATATCACTATTTCTGGATAACATAAAGCTAAGTATAGTACCATCATATAAATACCTGGGTGTCACCCTGGACCCTCACCTGAAGTTTGACTTGCATATTAAGGTTATGAAACAGACTGTCTCGTATAAAACTTATATGTTGGCTTGTATAAGAGGGTCGATGACAGAGCAAATTGCACTACAAATCTACAAGAGCATGGTGGTACCATATTTCGATTATGGGGACATTTTGTTTATGTGTACAAACCAAGATTTATTGGATGATTTGCAGGTGGCCCAAAACAGGTGTATTAAGATTTGTTTACAAGTGCCTACTCTCACAGACACAGAATATATACATACTAGAACAAAAATTCCCCTCCTTAAGGATAGACGTATGTACCATTTATATGTATTTATGTACTCTAGATCGAAAGATCCACATTACCTTGACAACAGAATTATCAACACACGAGGCTCCCAAGGCCCAGTTCTAAAAAGATTGACACCACATGGTGGAGTATACTTCAGAAGTGTAGAGCATTTTGGAGTTTTAATATTTTTGTACTCATTATAGTCCTTTTACAAGGAAAGGGTCCCTCACGAAGTATCAGCCAGGCGCGACTAAGTGCAGGCTGAGAGGGACCTTTCTTTATGCTCAGGAAAACTGGATTTAATTATCTTATACTCATTGGATGTGGAAAAATGCTCGAGAAATCTTGATCCATATACCTTTATTTTGATGTAACTGTAAATATTTCCTGACGACAAATAAAGATAAATGTTATTAAAAAAAAAAAAGTGGTCTTACAGTTTCAAGCTTGGCTAATCTATACTGTGGATACTATTATCACATTCATCCTAACTTCTAGTTACATTCTCACTTTTAATGACCATAACATTTTGCTGTCAGTATTTGTTTTAGTTCGACATTTGTACTGTTATCGGTTATTAAGAAATATGACTTGAAATGCACATACCACTATTATTTCTATAACCATCCTCAACGTGCCTCCCTCAGTTCGGTTAAGGCTTCCAAACCTGACATTGTATGGTGGGCTGAAAATAGATGTATTAAGTGGTAAAATTATTGAGGTGGAAAATGAAAGCAACCAAACAGTGAGTGAGAGAGAGAGAGAGAGAGAGAGAGAGAGAGAGAGAGAGAGAGAGGCATTGAAAGAGGCCTTATGGCTATATATATGTGTGCTACCTACTTTCCCTAGAATTCGCTAGAGCTCAGCTTAGAATTCAATTAATTATCAGATTTAGACCAAACCAGAATTATACACCTTGGAACCCTCTCTGTGTTGCTCTTATTGCCCATATAGGACATGTTATTGTGTACCATCTTCCAAATACCATAGTGCATTAGCATTTGGATCACATTATATTAAAAGAATGGAAACTTAAAAAATTTGAAACTAAAAAAATGGAAATTTGTCAAATAGAAAATCAGAAATAGAATTTAAAAAAAAAAGGAAATTAAAAAAAAAAGAGGAAATAAAAATTGGAAATTAAAAAAGGGGACATTACCTTTGCACACACTGTGCTGCAGTGACTGCCCACTCAGAACTGATGAGGGAAGCTCCGCACACAAAGCCGCCAAACCTCTGGTGCAGGGACCCCTGCCACCCCCAGGCCTCAAGGTCTGTCACCCTGTCCCCGTTAGTGATGTAGGGGGCGGCCAGGGAGGCTGCTACAGCAGACAGGAGGATGGTGAGGTGGATACAGCTCATGGTGAAGGTGTGTGACGTGGTCCTCTGGTGTGTTCAGGTATTATAGGGTCCTACCCACAGGTTTTAACTAGACCTCAGCTTGGTGTGTGAGTCTTATACCCACAGGTTCTAACTAGACCTCAGTTTGGTGTGTTAGATTAACCCACAGGCTTTAACTACTGTCAGGTATTATAGAGTCCTACCGTAAAACCTCGTGTTTAAGCAGAGCTCACGTATAAGCCGCACCCTTAACTTTGACATATTACATAAGCTGCAGAGTGGGTCTGAAAACTGTCAATTTGGTACTGTAGTATACTTATAAAAACTCTCCTATAAGCCTCACCCTATATAGCCATGTTTGACATCAAAATAAAGATGACTCTCACTTTTACGCGAGGTTTTACGGTACCCACAGTTTTTAACTACAGTAAAAAACCTTGTGTAGAAGCCACTGCTAGTATCGGGGTCAGATCACCGATGCGGCTTATATAAGATCGGTCCAGAGTCAGGGGGCGGCTTCTACGCAAGCTTTTAGATGTATACTACAGTACTAAAGTTGCCATAATGAGATTGCTGGTGCAGCTTATAGGATCTGGCCAAAGTCTTGGTGCAGCTAACACGCTAGTAAGGCTTCTACGCAAAGTTTTATGGTAGACCTCAGCTTGTTGAGTGGGTGGGCTGTACATGTATAAGGTGACAAACTGAAAAGGGTGTCTAGACATTCAGATTTATCAGCATATATTCTTAAACACATTTGCATACCTTGCCTAATCTTCAACGTGAAGATTCAGTGTTCAGTTATAGTTCTGCCATCAGTTTAAAAAGGAAAAAGAAAGAAGGAAAAGAGAGTACAAAGGCCATAGCCTGGATGTGCAATAATATCGAAACTGAGTTCAAATGCATCTACACCCAGACAAATATCAGAGTCAGCCTGAAGCTGGCTTTGTTACCAAAAACACTCACATACTAAAGTCAATCTCTTTAGACATAGTCAGGCTATGCTGGACCTTCATTTAAAGGCTTGACTCACCCAAAATGGCTCAAGAGCCTGGCTATGCTTGATCCTCATGCCAGAGTCTGGCAATGCTCGACTCTGGGGAGAGTCTCTTTTAGCCTGCAAGATTCAACATTGTCAGACTCTGGCATGAGGATCCAACATGACCAGACTCTAAAGCAATTTTGCAATAGCCCAGCCTATTTTTAAAAGTACAACATTGCCTGACTCATATTGGAATGGCCCTTGACCCATCTATTATAGTCCAGCATTGCCTAACCCTTGTCTGAAAGTGCTATTGGTGACATGGGCTGACATTGATATTTGCCTGGGTGTAGCATAGCATAAGATCCGCATTTGACTACGCAATATATGTAAGCGCTATCTGAAATGCAGAAGTTAAGGCACCCTTTTTAGTTTGTCTCAGCATGTGTATTACAGGGTCCTACTAGGAGTACACAGTTAGCTTATCTACGGGGAGTTAACCGAGTTAACTGATTACAAGATTACAACCTGAAGAAATGATTAGAATTGGAAATGATTAGAAACGTATCCTGTACGTTTATGTGATACATGTATGTGAACAGAAAAGCTGAATGGATACACCACTGGGACCCATGGAGTATCTTTTCTGGTTGCCTGGTCACATGTAGTCCTGTACCTTGCCTGCATTGCACAGAGAAAAGAGGTTGAATCACTGTGACTCCCTACTTGATCACTGAGGTAACTCTCTCCAGGACTTCCCCAGTGACTCCCTGACATTAGCAGGATTCTATAATAACTCTATAATGACTCCTTTTCTAAGACTCCCTAGTGATTGGGAGTCACTCTAGAGTCGCCGGGGGACACTGCATGAATGCTGGCATTTTAGTAAGGATTTGACTGCTTAAAGTCACAGTTTAAGCACATTTAGTCCCAGTAAATGTCACTGAAACTTACTTAAATGTCACTGTGACCTTTCAGTGACATTTTCATGGCATTTACTTTTAACTTAAAGTCGCTTATAAGCAATAAGAAGGTTGATTAAATGCTAACATTCATTCAGCGGGCGTTACCTCAGTGAGTCCAAACCCCCATTTGGGACTCACCGTGATTCTACTTCTTTTCTGTGTGTGTCCATTTTCCATTCAATGTGCTTATGGGAATAAATATAACGTTTTGGAAAATAAGTAGGTATGAATCGAAACCATTTCTAGCCGCGATGGTTGAAAATCGTATTCAAATTTATTTTTAAAACTCTCTCAGAAGATTCGGTAGATCATTTGATTATATGAAAAGGTGGTATTGACATCCATTAGGGCCAAGAGAATCATGCATAAAGCGACTGAATCCCATATTCTATTACTATATATTATGATAGGAAACATGGGTAAAATGAAAAGCTATTGGTCAACATCTTTTATTTGCCAACAAGACCAGGTAATTGCATATAAATGTGTCAAAATGCTTGATTCTCAAATTTGTCCGACGAAAAAGAAAAGAAGTGTAGATATCTGGGTATCAAGTATGAGTTCTGATTAATCCAAGCAATATGCGCAGGGACCTGCGCAGTGGGCTCATTCTCAACTTTTACCGATCACACCTATTGTAATTACTCATTATACACAGCCAAAAATAATTTTCTCATTTCAAGAAAATTAGATTAAAAAGAACTCACCTGATGGACAAATGGCTAGTTTTAAGAAAGTAATTTTCTTAAAACTAGTCATTTGTTTGTCATATAAATATATGGCTGTGTCTCACGAGCATGGGCCAATGTTTTCGTCTATGACCAGGTGCAATCTATGACTGGGTGCAATCTATGACCGGGTGCAATCTATGAATGGGTGCAATCTATGACCGGGTGCAATCTATGAATGGGTGCAATCTATGACCAGGTGCAATCTATGACTGGGTGCAATCTATGACCGGGTGCAATCTATGAATGGGTGCAATCTATGACCCGCTTGAAAGAAAACGATTCATTTAGGGCAGATGTAGATAAAAATTGAAATAAAATGAGTGATATAAAGTCTTAAAATACCCATCAACATTTTTCAACATTTATATCTTCATCAGTTCATCTGCCCTAAATAAAGCTTTTTTTACAAGCCGGTCATAGATTGCACCCAGTCATAGATTGCACCCAGTCATAGATTGCACCAGGTCATAGATTGCACCCGGTCATAGACAACAACAATGGCCCAATCTCATGAGACACAGTCATATATAATGTATATATATCCAAACATGACTATGTTACAGGGTTGATGCCTCGACACGTGTGTGAATGTAGCACCTGTCTAACCTGTAAACCCAGCAGGTAGAGCAGCAGCAGAATAATCTTAATCAGGAACTAAAATCAGATATGAATTACCACCCACCATCTGTAGATAAAAGTAAGGGAGTGGTCATTTTTTTAATAACAGGGGGGGGGGAGGTGGCGGATTTGGGGGGAGGGCAACTAAATTTGAACCTCTTGAAGGGGGGAACCAAAAAAATGTAGACCCCTCTTGAGGGGGAACCCAAAAAAATACACCCCTTTTTAGCGAAAAAGCCTGCGCGTTACTATAGCTCAAGGGGGTCGGCGGTGATCATTTCAACCTGCCTAGGGGGGGAACGTAAAAATTTATGACACCGGTACCAAAAATCTTTCAACCCGCTCGCGCAAAAATCCATCGACGCCCCCTGATGTTAAAAAATTACCACTCACTAAGGTTTATCTATAACGGTCAAGCTACCAGTTCTGCGATTGCCCTCTATGCATATTAAAATTGTAAGGTTTGAAAATGCCCTATTAAATAATGAAATATGTCATGAATAGGCTGCACAAAAAATTTAATGTTTTTTCATCACCGCATGCATCATAAAAATGAGGTTTTACCTGATAAAATGGATAAAAAATTATCAAATTAAGGGTTATTATGCCAGAAATGGAATGGTATAGAATTAACTTACATTTTCACTGCTTTTAAAGATTAATTAATTCTTAACCAATAAAATCTGAATTCTGGTCACTCAAAACTAATCATCCTATACATTTTAGCTTGCCAGTAAACAATAAAAAAAAAAGCTCCCGATGAAGTTATTCTACTCCTTCATGCCCCCATCATGAAGGTCCCCATTTATGCCATTTAGTAGTTGATGAAAACCTTTTCACATATTCACAAGGACAGGGTCTCCAGTGTTCTCTAGAGGATATATCATGTATCATGATCCATCATGTTTATTAGTTATAACATGTTCAATAGACTTCAACGCAACAATGTGTATCAACTGCTCAAAGTTTGATAATTAATGATCTCAGAAAAAACACAATGTCAACTAAACCGGTTGAATTCTTCTCTCCCGTGCATATACATTCCTTTTAGAATATATCAGACACAAAGAGGAGAGTGTCTTTAATGTTGTTGTAACATTGATTAAGAGCCACATGCTGTAATATTACTGTAATTTGGATTTCCCTAAGGTATGTTGAGCTGGAGACCAAGACTTGTGCCCTTTGGTTCGTAATTTCACCACCAGGTGTCCTTGTCGCACCTACCAGGTGGCTTCTTTGTAGCCTGGTCACACTTTTGGTCAGTTGAAAGTGACCTGTGGGGCCCTTACGCCACAAATTCGCAACTAACCCTCAAAACCTTTTGAGGCATAAGGGCACACCACAGGCCACTATACCACAAAAATGGCATTAAAGCACAAATGCCATTAGGCCACAAACGCCCTTAGGCCAATACTCCTAATCTGTAGTTCTGTGACTTGACACTAGATGGCCCCTACTATACAATAGAAGAAGCAGACGACTCTTTTTGCTTAGGTTAACTCTGGTTTATTCATAGGCTCACACCCAGGCCTCTCATCTGGGAATAAGTAGTGGTTCATATAAAGGTTTAATGCTGTAAATCTCAACTCCCTCCTCAATATTCAATGTTGTACAACAATGTTTCACCAAGCTTGCCCAGTGTTGGCTCGCTTCTGGTTTTTATAGATGCGCTGGTGGAGAGTGACGTCACACCCCATTGTTGTGCCCCCCACACAGCCAACCAGTTACAGTACGATAAAATCAAAATAGGTTAATAAGTTACTTCAGGAATAGGTGATAATGAACAGATTTTCTAAAATGTGCAAAATCACATTTGGTGCATCTCTATTCCTGTCACTTTCAAATTGCCTTAGGAAGGGGCATATGCTTCATGCATGTAGGAACTATGGGCTACATTGCCAATATTTCTCTAGATCCAATGAGTGTGAATTGTCTAATTTGCATGGCTCAAATCTGATGCTTGTTCACAACTGGATAGGAAGAGTATGATTCAGCCTTGGGTGCACTACTTAGCAGTACCTTAGATCTCCTAGTCAATAAGTTGTTTGCTGCTGGGAAAGGCACAATACTTCCACTCTCTCATATCATATAGACTTATACTAATAGAAAAAAACAAGTATAACTGAATACAACAAGAACAATAGGCATTTTAATTTTTTCTATAGTGATAAATAATAACCTATGTGCAACCATGTATCAAACTTGTGAACAAAAGTGTCACAACACATTCAATTTCATCAAACCATTCATTCATAGAAGAACTATCAAGATATTGCAACTCATATCAACCCTATTTAAGTGCTCTTTGATATAAAGCATTATTTCACACTGCATTGGGATGTAGGGTAGTTGATACATATATCTCGTCAGTGACCCGTTTGCCCATGTCTATGTCATGCTGTGTAACTGAATCTCGATGCTCCTGACTGCGCTGGATACACGGGATACAGAAGAGCATGATACCGCTGATGGCAATCAAAGCTCCCATGGTGTAGAACGGGATATCATAGCTGCCTGTTGCATCATACAGAGAACCTGGAAAAGATGGCATATGTTAACTCTTTTAAGATACATCACCAGCTAATTTTGGGTGATTTTTTTATTTTCATTTTGTTTCCATAAACCATGTACCTGTATGTCTATATGAGGAATGTAGAGTCAGTTATTTCTCTTTTGATCGGTAAAACAACTTTGTTTTGAAAAAGTTTCTTGACGCATGGGTCTATAGGGCTGAACTCATCCATCAAGCCAACAAAGGGCATATCACATCAATGCAGTATGTGGCCTTTGGTGGGTTATGTCAGGTTTATGTACAAAACATGTTGGTCTAATTTCTTGCATGGACATGTATTATGCTTATATTAATTATTACCATACTATGCAGAGTATTATCATACAATGGTATCATCTCATAGACAAAAGTGAATACTTACCTGCAATGGGTGGACCAATGATGCCAGCAATACCCTGAAAGAGGAGGGTTAGTCCAAACGAGCTTGTGAGACACTCGAGTCCAAGGAGGTCCACCAGCACTACTGATGTGAGTGACACATACACCCCTGGGAAATATCGAAAATACAAAAAGAAAGTTAGATAATGACATCAGGTGCAATTATAAACTTTATTAGATTTGGTATTTTATATTTAAATAAAGGTCCCTTTATACAACTCATAATATATTGGAACACACTAACAATATACAAACTTGTGCAATTATGTGCTTTCTAATTTTGTATGTTTTATCATGAACTAGTCTGAGCTGAATAGCAGTGTACAAAGCTCACAAAAGCAACCATTAATAGGCGTTTATTAGTGCTAAACAAGTGCTTATAAGTGGTATCTGGCCTTTAGGCTGATGTCTTTTGATAAAAATTTAATTTTTGGAAATATAAATACTGCAATACTCACCTAAAAACATCCCAAATACAGCAGCGTAGATACACAACAGCTCAAATGTCTCACAGAAGACACTCAAGGAGGTTGCTGTGCCACATATAGCCAGGGCAATGTTGTACAGGTACAGACGATTCACAAACTTCCTATCTGACAGCCACCCAAATACCACCCGGCCAACCGTGTTGGCAATTCCGATGACCGAGATGAGGAAGGCTGCTCGGTGAGCATCAATGCCTTTCAGGATTGCTCTGTCAGGAAGGAACATATATGGAATACAGAAACCAATGCTAGTGAGAAAGTTTGAAATAGCAAACATTAGAAAAAGTGGGTTTTTTAACAGAGTAAAGTCCATCATTTCTTGGAAGCCCTGCTTTAGATCATCTGAACAGATCTGACATTTCTTCGGGTCGTCATCCGCTGGCATTCCCTGGTGGATTGACACAATACTCTGGGTGTATAAGGCAGGGTTGGAGAGGTACATTGGGATGGTCTGAAGGCTGCGGCCATAGAATATATCCTTCCTGGCCATTGGAGGCAGCATTCTATGCTGTTCCTGTGCATGCTGCTCTGATTGTTTAACTCTGTGAATCACATGATCACTTGCGTAACTCCTCAGTGGTGTATTCACATCGACACTCTCATTGATAGCCTGCATGGACACACAACCACTCTGACCACTTATACTCAGCCTCGGTATTGCCTGTCGTGCTTTACCATTGGTAATAGGAGGTCCAACATCTGACTCATCCTCTTCATCAGATATCTTAATTTTGGGCAGGCTTCCTCTCATCTGCCCATTGCTTATTATGCTATCCATGAGCTTCTTTCTTTTTCCTGCAGCTGCAACTGTGTCAATTTCGCCAGTCACAGGGGCCTTTTGGATTTCTAGTGGTCGGAATAAAGCCCCGCACAGTAAACAGTTCAGCAGAAGTCCAGCGAGAATGAGGATAGCACCTTTCCATGTGTATTCTTCTACAAGATATGTTGTCAATGGTGCAAAGAGGAAGGTACCCACTCCCGAGCCACACACTGCAAGGCCTGTTGCAAAGGAGCGCCGTTTTTCAAAGTAGTAAGTCACACTCACTATCGCTGGGAGGTAGATGAGGCCCAGGCCAATACCTGCAATGTATGACAAGACTTATTTATCATCTTTTGTCTATTGTCTTACTTTAGACCTAAATAACACAGTATCCCTTTGATAAAAACTGAGCCTAAATTTTTTTCTTTTTTTTTCACTATCATGCTGTCATACTGCATCTGACTTAACTAGTGCACAGTGGGCCTAAAAAATTATTATGACCACATTTGAGTTAAATTGGTAATAGTACTAAACTTTTGAAATCATTTATGTTATTTGGCCTAAAAGTGATATGTGCTTATTAGGGGGGTGAATTAAGTAGAATAGAGTATTTCATTTATGAACTTATCTGCTTGTTAGATATAGGTAAGTGGTAAGACTGTAGGAATACCGTTAACTGTGACTGCCTTTAACCTTTGCCACCTCAGACTACCTCAGACGATGCTTTTGCTACTGCCTTCCATATTTGGATGTTTTGGTTTCCTTGCCCTTTCCAAAATCTGAGGTAGTTAGAGCTAACTGTAATACATCTTGATGGGGGTGGTGAGATATCATATGGGCACACTAAATCTTTTTTTTCTTCCCGAAATATTTTGACTCACTCCAGTGGGTCCAAAATCAGGGTGTGTACATGCTCTGTGAAGCATAATAACACTTTTTTTGCCCCCCTCCTCTGGTCAAGGGGTCAAAATCCCCCCCCCCCCCCCACCAAATACACTACCACTCCCCTATTGTTAAAAAATGTGCACTTGCTTACCTCCGATGATGCCGAAGCTGAAGTAGAGGAACCAGATGTTGGGTGCCCAGATACTGATGATGAAGCCAAACGCTGACATGAAGGAACCCGCTATAGTCACTGCCCGACACCCAAACCGGTTAGTTAACGCACTTGCCAATGGACCTGTAAATAATGTAATATGAGAAGTGTCTTTACCAAAGAAAGCATTTGAGGTACTCAAAAATAGCCAGGGACCTGTAAATAGAATAAAATTCCTTTATCAATGAAAGCTTTTAACGTCTCTGCTAAAAACTGCTAGTGAATGTGGTGTGTATCTGCTAATATGAGATGTTTGCAAACATAGATAGTAGAGAAAATATTTTGAGGATTCCACTAAAACTATCATACACACATTTTTATATCTATGTGTTTGAGCTAATTGCAGTAAAAAAAACCAGTCAGATGGTTAGTCATAATATATTCTGGTGATCTTAGCCTTTAATATGCAACATTTTTATAATATTCAAACATATGTTGCCTGCATGTCTTGAAATGTTTAGCATTTTTATTTTGTCACAGAGAGAAACAATAGAAGAAAATTAATATTAAAGAAGGATGACAAGTCATCTACAGACAATCGCTCAAAGATGACCCTTTTATAAATAACATATGTATAGACAACAATTTTGCATTAGTCACTAAATTGATGCCAAATTAGTCTAAAATGTTCCTTGTTTTCAAAATTATTTACAAAATAATGTTTCCAAACATCACCCAAAAATAAATTGAAACATTTATTATTTCCATAACAAATCTTTAATAATTAAAAGACACTCACCAGAGCCCCAAGTGATTCCAACCATGAGAGACCCGACCCATCCCGTCACACCGCGACTCTCCTTGAAGTAATCCAGGAACTCAATGTAGAAGATGCCAAAGGAGTAAGCCACCCCGTCTGCTATCACGTGGATCATGAACGATCCAAATACCACGACCCACCCCCAGCCACCGTCCGGGGCTGTGGGGAGCACTTGAGGGGCACTCTCCATGGTGGTATGCTATTTCACAAGCAATGTAGATGTCCTAGAATTTTAAGTGAAAATTTAATTATTTTTTCAAGATCTAGTCCAAGACTATATATTGGACATTTCTGGTTAAGAGATCATGGTGTTTGGTCCTATCCCGTCAGGTGTGTAGGCACCGGTTCTAGGCAATGTTTGTTATATTTACAACAATATAGCTCCTATCCAGTGCACGAGCAATCAGTTAGGATTCAGGTTTGTAATACCACTATCCTAGTCATTGTTCCTTGTGCCAAGGTTAATGGTGGGTCCCTACACTGATTGGTAAATTGGCAGTTGTTTTTTTTAGTATTGTGGTGCAATATGTCGATGAGTTATTTCTGGATGTAGCCTTCTGTGTCTCGCACTGCAAGTATAAGAACACAATGATTTAACAATTGATTCAAATATAATTCTTAGTGCAACCCAAAGGAGCTCAAAAGATAACAACTCTTCATTTTTATGATATCACCGTGAAAACCTACATGTATATAAGCCAAAAACTCACATATTAGCGGTACCCCTAATTATAACTTTGACAAGTCCTGTAAGGCTGAGCGGGGTCTGAAATTTGCTAGTTTAGTACTATATCATACAATATACTGAGTATAAGTCACACCTTGACTTTGTCCTGATCCTATAAGCCGCACTGGCAATCTTACTTGCGTACTAGCTGAGGCCCATACGCGAGGTTTTAAGGTATACATTTGATATATGGCTATTGATGTCGGTCAAACTGTAATTTTTATACTTCATACACTACATAGCTGGATATTTTCACCCCACGCAGCAACAGTAGAAGTTTCGTATTTCAAAGGTCAAAAGTATAGCTGGTTTTCCGGTAGCAGTCTGAAAAGTTATTCTTTGTATTTGGGACTTCCTTAGTCCAAAAGGACATTGAAGAACTCGGGAATCTTTAAAATTGTGATTACTTTTTAACAACAGGAGGGGGCGGTGGATTGGGCAAAAGAAATTTGATGAGTTCCACTCGAAATTCGCCCCCCCCCCCCTTATTAAAATATGAGGACAACCTAAAGCAAAACCCTCATCCCTACACGGCCGCTCTTCAATCCTCCCCTCCTACCGCCCCAGGGGGGGGACTTGAATCCTTTTGATACAGCTGTGGGGGTCTGGATGAGGGGGTCCCCATTTCCCATGTCGATTTTAAGAAATGACCATTTCACCCTGTCGATTTCAAGAAATAGCCATGTCACCCTGTCGATTTTAAGAAATGCCCATGTCCCATGTCACTATCTTTGATATTCCTCATGTCACATGTCACCATGCCAAAAAACGGCCATGTCGCCATGTCGAATTTAGTGGTCCACACCCATAGCTGTGCGGCTGGTACTTTCGGCCAAAAGCTATCACGTTTTATAAAAAATGACCATGATTGGCAAAATCGGTGTGAAAAATATTTTCATGCTAAGAAATTTTGCAAAATAAAAAAGGATCTTTGGGGGGATAATGATGTTTCTGTCTCTCTCTCTCCCCACTCTAAACTAGATAGCGTTCAGTAATCCTGCACTCTCAATCGCTCCCTTCCTCCCTCCCTTATTAATTACCTCCCTCCCTCTTCCCTCCCCTTCTCCCTCCCCTTCTCCCTCCCTACCCCCCTCCCTCCCTCCCTCCCTCGCTCCCTCTCTCTCTCCGTCCCTCCTCCTCCCTTCCCCTCTCCCCCCTTCCCGTCTTCCACCCCTCCCTCCTTCCTCCCCCCTCCCTCCCTCCTCCCTCCCTCCCTCTCCCCATTCCTCTCCCTCTCCCTCCCTCCGCCCTCTCTTCCTCCCTCGCTCCCCCTCCGTCCCATCTTCCTCCCCCCAGCACCCCGGGTGTCCCAGTGTCTTACAATGAGTACAGGTTACTACGCAGCTCCCGCAGGCCCTGTACAGCCTGTAGATGTAACCTACTCACAGGGCAAGGTGCCAGACTCCTGATATCAGGTAGGGGATAGGTGGGCGGGGATGGGATCCTGTGTTCTCCACCTCACATGTGGGGTAGTGTACAGTGTCAATACAGCCTATAATTCATCATCCCATCACTGTTCTAACGTTCGTTAACACCATTTTATATTAATCTCTATTTACTGTTGATCTCTGTTTTGAAATGAGAGAAATGTTGGCGTTTCTGGATTACCCTTGGTACTGTGTGTGTGAGTGTGGCTCTTTTCACTGTATTCTCCCAGACACTCAGTTTAATTGTTCTTCCTTACCTTTAGCTGGCCCTGAAGTTCAACAACTGATGTCCCCACTTTAAGTGAACCTGTAAATCAACAGATCCAATCCCACCCTTCACAGCCCATCAACAGGCGATGCCCCATCTTTAAGTGTCAATGTAATTCAACAGTTGCTATCCAACCATTAAGTGCCACTCTAATTTAAAACCTCATATCCCCACGTTAAGTGCCACTCTCAATCTGATATCCTACCTTTAAGTGTCCCTGTAATTCCACAACTGATGCCCCATCTTTAAGTGACCATTTAAATTTACAGATGCTATCCAAACTTTAGGTGTCCCTGTAAATTTATAATTACAGCTGATGCCTCACCTTTAAGTGTGCTTGTTAATTAATAACTGCTATCCCCCCTTTAATGGTCCCTGTAAATTAACATCTTCTATTCCACCTTTAAGTGAAACAGTATATATTGACAGCTGCTGGCCCCACAGTAGTATATAATGTATCGGAACGGGACTATGCTTAAGTACTGTTTATTACTCAATCGACATGCAGCCAATCAGAGGCCTCCATTTGGTCACGTGACCGGAAGTGACCTACTTAGGGGATTAGTGGTGACGTCACGTGACCTAGTTAGCCAATCAGAGGCCGCCATTTGGTCACGTGACCGGAAGTGACGTCATATGACCTACTTATGGACCGGAAGTGACGTCATATGACCTAATTTAGGATCACGTGACCGGAAGTGACCTGATGAGTCACGTGACCGGAAGTGACGTCACATGACCTAATGGACAACCGGAAGTGAGTGACCTCATTGAGGATCACGTGACCGGAAGTGACCTGATTGATCACGTGACCGGAAGAAGAAGTGACGTCACGCGACTTAATGAAGAGATGAGCGTCTTTAAGGGGTCACGCGCTTTTAAAATGTGATATTTTTTTTTTTTGGAGGAGGAGGAGGAGGAGGCGAGTCTCTTATTTTTTTTGGTAAACCAATAAAAAACACAACAATATAAGTTTGTTTTTTCATTTTTATTTTTTTATGAGCGACTGGAAGTGACTTATTGAACTAGGTAGAAGTGTTCTTTAGAGTGTATAAGGGGGGAGGGGAGGGGAGGGGGGAGGGGGGGAGGGGGGGCCCCTTTAAGATGCATGGGGAGGGGGGCGCTTTTAGGATGCATGGGGCGGGTGGGGGGGAGGGGAGGGGAGGGGAGGGGGGAGGGGGGCACTCTAGGGGGGGTGGGGGGGCACTCTAAGGGGCGTTTGTCTCTTTTAAGAAAAAAAGAAAGAAAAGAATTTAATCGAGAGACACACTTCTTCCTCTCGAGAGGAAGAAGTGTGTCTCTTAATTTTTTTGTTTAGGAAGTGACTTGATGAGGCACGTGACTAGAAGTGACGTCGTCACATGAGTGACACTTTAAGAGGCCACGCGACTTACTAATAAAAGAAGACGTATGAAAATAAAAACACAACAATAATTTTATTTTATTTTTTTATTTCTTTTTTTTTCAATCTTGATAAACACTCTATTTTTGAAAAGATGCACTCAATCAATCAATAACACACTTATTATTTTTTTTCATATCTCTAAAGGACTCGTTGTCACACCGTCAGAATGCACGCGACGCTTATAATACAAGTAGCTCACGCCGTCTTTCTCTATGGTGTAGGTGACCATTTTGTTTCGCACCACTTTGAAATTTCTATTTACCGCAAGGAGAGTTTTTCGTTGGCGAAGAACATCCAAGAAGTCGTCTGGTTCTTTAGGGTTTTGTTTCTTCTGTACACCTTTTGCACTCCATTTTTTGGATTTTCTTTCACCGGTGCCGCTGACTCGATCGTAGCAAATGTAAGTCTTAGGGTTGATCCCGTCACCTTCCCACTCCGCTTTCATAAGCCCCGAAGCTCTCAGATCGTGAAGGTAACGTCTCTCACAACATCCGCCGGGCGGCGGACACCATTCTCGCACTCTTTCCGTTTTTGTCTTCACGAAAAGCTCTAAGTGATCGTCGCACACCGCTGTCGGAATCCACTTTCGTTTCTCTCTGAAGTACGTCTCTCTCAGGCGAGGTTTGACTAGGTCATCCAACGTGTCACCACTGAGAGCCATGTAAAGACTGTCGGTGTCCATTTGACAAAGAGCATAATCGCGACGATCGACGAATCTATCCAAGAAGTCGTATGTGAACTCTAACATTTTCAACTTCGCGTACTGGTATACCATGAACCCTATTTGAATAGGGAGGTTGTTCTTGACTGTTTTCGGTTGTAGTTCGACTTCAAACAGATCAGAACTCAACTCGGACGCCTTTTTGAAGCGCCACGAATTGGCCAATAGTTCGAACTTCCGACTGTCAGTGTATCTCACTGCCGTGTGTTTTTCTTTGTTGCAGATTGTTTTACCGTACGTGGCGTTTCCCATTAACTTGTAACAGTCTGACAGAATTTTCTCGTTCTCGTTCACGTCGCCACGTCTTCGCGCCGCCGTTACTTCGTCCGCGAAACCGGCAAAGGAGCGTTTAGGTAGGTATTCTACCACCAGCTGCACTTTGGTGACTATCAAACCGTGCTCTAAATACCACTTGAGAAGGGGCGTTCCCAAGAGAATATTTTTTCCGTGGTAACTCCCTATCAGACATCTCTGAGGCGTGTTCAACAGCTTTTCTTCCTGCGCAAAGTCTGACATGTGAGGTCCTATGTCTGATTTTGAAACGGACACGTTCTTGAAAACGGGGGTCATTTCTTCGAAGTAGTCTCGTAGGTGAGGCGGCGTAGTGATGTCCACTTGAACTAAACCGAACATTTTCCCGTCTTTGACAGCGGAAAGGATGTCGCTCCCGCTCATTGCGTTTCGAGACACTTTCAAAGCGTCAACCTTCCAGTGTTGTTGGGAGGCCTTAACCCGCTCATCTCGACGCTTCATCTCTCTCCATTCGCACTCCCACACGACGACCAGCTTGTGACCTAGCGCTTTCAAGTAAGCGCTTACTCTAGCCGTTCTGTCGCGTCTCTCCTCCCTCAGTGAAGCGCACTGATATCGGTGCGATGGTATGCACTTGTGAGCGTGGAACCAACACCCGTGAAACTGGAAAACCGTATTAGAGGCCGCGTGAAACCCGTCGACGCGAATTCTTCGACAGCCTAGAACCATCTCGCCGCCGTTGAAAGCGTGGCGCAGTTTCACGTCGCGGTCGTGCTCTACGAAGCGTAACCACTCCAAAGCGCTGTGAGAGTTTCTTTGCCTAATTTCGGGCTTGAACTCGGTCTCAGGTCGTTTCACCGCGTAATAGCCTGTGCAGTGCGCTTCGCTCATGCAGTGCAAGTACAGAGAGTTAGCGTCTAGGCCTAGGATGTGCTGGCACGGTCTCGCTTCTTCGCCGTACTTGTGCTCCCTTATCCGCGTGGTGCCCTTCTCGTGAAATCTATGGAAGATGATGGAAGGACCGCCGACTAGATTTTCTTTGATCAGAGCGTGGAGGACGGCGTCGAACTGGGGGAACGTTGTGAACGCGTCTTCTAGGTTTTGGAAGAGGAACCGTAAAGTCAAACCGGCGAGAGAAATCCCGTCTTTCAACATGTCAATGCCGCGATCTTGGAAAAATTTAGCGTGATTTTTCAGAGCTTCTATGAAAGGTTTGACGTCTTTGTTGTTGTAGTGGATCAAGTAATCTCCCATAGTTTGCATCTTCTCGTCGGAGCAAACTTTCTGACATGTAGCGTAGTCGGATTCGGACATTTTGACGCCCGTCAGTTCGCTGTCAAAAGCCGATCTCGGTGGCAGTGTTCTGTTTCCCAGTTTCCTGGTAGACGTCATCCATTCGTAAGGAAAGTGACCTTTCTCTTCGTTTCTGGTGAAAGCTCGCAAATAGTTCGCGTAGTTGTAACCGGGTGCCAAATAGTTGACTACGTCCAAGAAAACCATGTGCTGTGTGTAAACCGCCAAGTATTGATTGCTTCTCTTTATGACGCTGAATTCTTGGTTTCTTCGGTCTCCGGAGGCAAAGAACGAGTGAAGGCGTATTTTGATCAGGTTCAAGTCGTAACGCCCCGAGTTGAAGCCCACGACTGGAGCTTGACGGATGTATCTCAGAAGCCGCTTCTTCAGTTGAACTAACGGGTGTCTGGTCTGAGCCGCAGCGAAGCCGCCTGGAGAAGGGGTGAATGTCGCCTCCTCCAGCAGGAGAGCTTCACCTATTGCCGCATCTAACTTCGCTAACGTCGGTCGGTAAAGTTCTAGCACAGCTTCCCCGATGACTTTGGCGTTCTCGTTTATGTGATTTAAAACTCGGTCCAACAAGGGGTCGGAATCTGCGTCGGATTCTCTGACGAAGCAGACTGGCCCCTCCCACCCCGGAAAGTCGGATGCGACGCTAGCCGACAAAGGGACGTGATCCCACAGCAGGGACACGTGTTCCGTCGACGGTTCTCTGCACGGTCTGAAGAAAGCCTCGAAATCGAAGGTGATCTTGTAAGGGTAGATTCCGGAATGTCCGTCGGGAGGAAAAATGGAGAAGTCTGCTAGCGCTTCGAAAATCGTTCTCGAATTTTGGTAGATGCCACCTACGTAGCGCAACTTGTCTTGTCGGCAAGAGGAAAGCTGGTTCCTGTGTCTCTTCAGCAAGAACTCTGTGGTGAACGCTGCCTTACACTTGCAACATTCGTATATGCCCGCGTACGCGTTGAAGTCCGTGACCAGAGAGACGTACAAACCGCCTTTCGCCGTCAGGTGTAGGTTGACTTTACCTCGGGCGGCCAGAGTTCTGGAAGGCGGTCTGATCAGAGTAACGCGTCTTCTCAACTTCCGCCCCGGCACCTGACGCGACGCGGTGTAAACCGCTTTTTGTACGTCAAACAAGTTCTCTAACGCGGGTAAGTCGCGGATGTTCAAACCCGGAAAGGCTTCAGGTGTGGCAGCGGGACAGAACTGACGTAACAAATCTGAAGCGCGCTTGCTGGTGTTGTATAAGTGAAAGGAAATGCAGCGGAAGACGCAGAGGTTGTTCTTGTTGGGAAAATCTAACACGCCGCTTTTCTTTCCAACTCGACCGGCCTGAGTGATCCTACCGCCTATGGGAAATTCTCCCGGTCCCATGTAAACGCAAATGTTCAAATTGGTAGGAAAAAGAACGTGCCACTTGGTGTCAGCGTCGCAAAGTTTCCGTACTTCCTCGCAAGCGACGGTGTTTTCCATGTTTGAGAGGAGCTCTTCCAAAGTTTCTGAATTAGTTATAGTAGGGAGCGGTTGTATGAGAGTTGCGTTGTTCTGGGAGGCGTGAAAGTAGCGCAGTTTGCTCTTGTCTTCTCTGTGTTGTAAGAGTAAGCCTACCGAGAAACCCACTTTGTATCTGAATCTTTGCGTGAAGTGAATGCGACGCATAGTATCTACAGCGTCACTCAACTCGCCGGTTGGTAGCCTGAAGTTTGTTACACTCACGCGAGTCCCGTGCATCCTGACGCCCGTTTGTATTGCAGGCCAATTCGCCGTGAACGTTTTCTCACCGTTCGGTACAGCACATATGCGCGGAGGGATAGTCACCCCGTCCAGAGATTCGCGTCGACAGGTGATCTTTCGGCAATCGCCTTCACCGCATAGAGGGCAAAACTTAGGTATTACTCTACATTTTTCTACGTGTCTCTCGTGATTGTACGGTCTTTTAAAAATTTTGAAACACTTTTCGCAGACGTACTGCGTCATATGTTTTTTATGTTTTTTTTGTTTTTTCACTTAGTTACCAATTAAAAAAAGTTTTTTCCCAACTATTTATCTATCTATCAATCTATCTGTCTATCTATCTATCTATCTATCTATCTATCTATCTATCTATCTATCTATCTATCTATCTATCTATCTATCTATCTATCTATCTATCTATCTGTCTGCTGTCTGTGTATCCGTCTGTCTGTCTCATACAGCGTACGTCAAACACTGTGTGTGTGCGCGCATGAGCGTTGAGTGTCTCTCATTCCAAATCTATACCGAGAAATTTGAGAATAATCTCTGTTTTGTCATCCAACTCTTTGAGCGCTCTGGCGGACAGCGTCACCCCCTGCTGTGTGGGTTTTTTGTCAGGACCTTCGTACTTGCGCACGTGGATGAGGTTCTTACCGCTGTAGTAGCTCACAGCTGCGTACACTTCGCCCTCCTCATCCAGCACTGTGAACCAGG
The DNA here is from genome assembly GCA_947462335.1 of Harmothoe impar. Classification (NCBI taxonomy): domain Eukaryota; kingdom Metazoa; phylum Annelida; class Polychaeta; order Phyllodocida; family Polynoidae; genus Harmothoe; species Harmothoe impar. The sequence continues at coordinate 8,217,901 of OX381714.1, read as the reverse complement.
GGGTGTGATTAGGTCTTCCTTGCGCGGACGCTGTGTCGCGTATGCGCACCACTGCGCGGATCTCGGCGGTGCGCACTATTAGCTTGCGCAGCGCGTCGGCAGTGAAGTGCACTCCCTTGCTTCTGGTCAGAGATGCCTCTTTCACCTGGCCGTCTTTTGTGTAGCGCAGCCTCCTAGACAGTCTAGCTTCGGCCTCCCAGATCTCCAGCGTCAAAGTCCCGTCTAAGCAGAACTCTAACCCGAGAGGACGGGGGGTTTTCTCTGCTTCTTCTCGTCCATCTTCTTCTTTTTCTTGTATTTTTCTCTTCTTAGTAGGCCTTGTTGTTCTGGAACCCGCCTTAGAACGTTTCAGACCCGCAAGAAGAGTAACACCATCAGCGTGAGCTGAATCAGCAGCAGAACCAATAACAGGAGCAGCGTCAGCGCTGGTATCCGACGACTCGTTGTTGGAACAGAGCAGCCACACGCCGTCGGTGCTGAGTGTAGCGGTAGAAGATGAAGCGCCGCCGCCCTCGTAAGGTGGCGGTGAGGGCAGTCGCCACGGACCTGACGCGCTACCAGTGGAAGTGAGGTCGAAAGTAGTGGAAGAGGGGAGCCAAAAAAACGTACCGTCCACCCGTTGCCCTTCGGGTTCGTCGTACGCCTTGTCGTCAGCGTCGTTCTCTGTCTCACCCTGTTGCTGCTGCTCCTCCTCCTCCTCCTCTTCTTCTTGGTTTAGGGGCTGAGTGTCCGAATAGCTGTAAGTCTCAGCGCGAGCGGCGTCGATGGCGTCGGTTGATGTAGTGGTGGAGAGGGGCTGTGCAACGTGCGGCAGGTCATCAAAATCAGCAACAGTAGTGGGGAGGTAAAAACCCGGTTGCCAGTACTGCGCTGTGCCAGGAGCGTTGTCGTCAGTAGTAGTAGCGGTAGCAGCAGCAGCAGCAGCAGCAGCAGGCGCAACAGTAGCAGGCGCAGCAGCCTCAGCAGGCGCAGCAGTAGCAGGCGCAGCAGTAGCAGGCGCAGCAGCAGCAGTAGCACGAAGAGCACCAGCAGCACGAGGATCACCAGCACCAGCAGCGGCAGCACGAGGAGCAGCAGCAGCAGCAGCAGGCGGGGCAGCAGTAGCAGCGGCAGCCCGCTTAGCAGCAACGGGTACCGTCGGGAGTGTAACAACGTCGCTAGCACGACGACTACTACCAGTAGTACTGCTACTACTACCACTACTACTACTACTACTACTACTACTACCGCTACTACTACTACTACTACTGCTGCGAGCGCTCGCTACAGCGGGAGGGTGATAAGACCAAGCGGTTGCGGCGGTAGTCTCATCTTCAGTAGCAAGAGGAGGCACTGACGCTAAACGAGCGCTGTTCCGCGTAGTCTTCTTGTTCTTGAACTTGCTTAGATCCTTGGACGGCGCTAGGTGTTGTCTTTTGCTCATGGTGGTGACTGTAGAGAGCGGCAAAAGACTGAGTGAGTGAATGGGGGTTTCAAGTCCCCTTATATACGCCTTCTCGCTTCTAGAGCTAAGCTACTTACTGCCCTGTTCAGCTGCCGCCGGCTGACCGGCGGCCATTCACAAAGAGAAACAAAATAATGCATGACGTTTTCAGCTGGATCCCTTTCCCCCCTTTTGAGAGATCGACTGTCATGAGCTAAGCTACTTACCACCCTGTTCAGCAATTCAACGCGCATTAGCTGTATAAAGGATTAACGGTCATGAGCTTAGAGTGTGTATACAAACAAACTACAGGAGGCGTGTGGCGTGAAGCAGGACCACCTAAGACGAGCGTGTCTGTCTGTGAGTAGAGTCGTGTGCATGTGATGAGCGACTTAAGTGTAAAACAAAAAAAAATCACCGCCTCCTGCCGTGGTGAGTAGACCGGGCCGGCCGGCGGCGGCCGGCTAGTTCAATAGGGGTGACAGCTGACTAAGGCTGTGCATGAAAAAATCCGATTTTCACCTGACCTCTGACGTTTGTTACAATGAATGTCAGAGGGAGAGAGAGTTGTCCTCAGGTAGGGGGTAGGAGGTAAGGCTATGGATGAGGAAAAAACACCATTTTCAGCTGGTCTCCACCGAAAGCGATGACTTACTCCTCGTCATCTAAGCTCTTAAGAAGCTCTTAAGGAGCGGAGCGGCTGAAAAGCGTCATGCGGACAGGTCGCTAGACAGCTGGGGTGCTGTTGGAAATAGGATTAAACTCCCTCTGTATAAAAGCTCTGATTTCTGTTGGAAAAAAACCATATCGCCTCTGACCACAGTAACGTCTACTACCACCACCACCACCACCACCGCCACCAACGCCGCCGCCGCCGCCGCCGCCGCCGCCGCCGCCGCTGCCGCCGCCGCCGCCGCCGCCGCCGCCGCCGCAGCCGCCGCCGCCGCCGCCGCCGCCGCCTCCGCCAAGACGAGACGAGATGGCTCAAGCTATTCCACCTTCAAGCTCGCCTTCACCCCCTTGTCCACCTGAAAAGTTAATGCGGCTTGACGACGTGAGACGCGCGGTGCAGACCGATGGGGAGAATAGAGAGGTAGGACAGCGGCGCTTAGCATATAGCGACGCCTTGCTTCGTCAACTAGGTAAAGAGTTGAGCGGATCTTGGAGAGAGTTGGGCAGTAGCTTAAAAGTTACCCCAGCCCGTATGGATGCTCTAGTAGAGCGCAGTGTCAAGACACCGGAGGAGCTGTGTACGGCGATGTTCCGAGTCTGGTGGGGTGAAACCCCGCATCATCATAGATGGGGAGAGCTCGGCCGCGTCTTCACCCGCATTAGACGAGTGGAACTGTTGGCTCAGTGGATAACCCTTCTCCACAGGCAGGGGTTGGATTTCGAGAACCCCGACTCGCACGCGATGCATAAGCACTTGGGCGCCCTCGGCAGACGCCTAGGTAGCAGGTGGAAAGAGGTGGGGGGACATTTAAAATTGTCGCCTGAGAGGTTAGATAAGATCGCTGAAGAATGTGAATACGGAGGAAGTCGCGCTGAGTGGGCCTTCCGAGTGTTGAAAATGTGGCAAGCTGAAGCTGACGGTGCCGGCAGTACACCTTTTGAACTCCTTCGAGTGTTGACTGAGGACATGGGAAAGTTTGACCTCGGCATCGCGATATTACTTGACTTTATCAAGCAAGAAACAACGAGAACAACGGACATGTGAATTGTTGTGTTTTATTTTCATACGTCTTCTTTATTAGTAAGTAAAAAAATATTATAACAATTAAGTCGCATGTCCTCTTAAAGTGTCACTTCCTCCGGTCGCGGCTGATCGCCTCATCAAGGCATGTGATAAACAAAAAAATTAAGAGACACACTTCTTCCTCTCGAGAGGAAGAAGTGTGTCTCTCGATTAAATTCTTTTCTTTCTTTTTTTCTTAAAAGAGACAAACGCCCCTTAGAGTGCCCCCCCACCCCCCTAGAGTGCCCCCCTCCCCCCTCCCCCCTCCCCTCCCCTCCCCTCCCCCCCACCCGCCCCATGCATCCTAAAAGCGCCCCCCTCCCCATGCATCTTAAAGGGGCCCCCCTCCCCCCCTCCCCCCCTCCCCTCCCCTCCCCCCTTATACACTCTAAAGAACACTTCTACCTAGTTCAATAAGTCACTTCCAGTCGCTCATAAAAAAATAAAAATGAAAAAACAAACTTATATTGTTGTGTTTTTTATTGGTTTACCAAAAAAAATAAGAGACTCGCCTCCTCCTCCTCCTCCTCCAAAAAAAAAAAAAAATCACATTTTAAAGCGCGTGACCCCTTAAAGACGCTCATCTCTTCATTAAGTCGCGTGACGTCACTTCTTCTTCCGGTCACGTGATCAATCAGGTCACTTCCGGTCACGTGATCCTCAATGAGGTCACTCACTTCCGGTTGTCCATTAGGTCATGTGACGTCACTTCCGGTCACGTGACTCATCATGTCACTTCCGGTCACGTGATCCTAAATTAGGTCATATGACGTCACTTCCGGTCCCCTAAGTAGGTCATATGACGTCACTTCCGGTCCATAAGTAGGTCATATGACGTCACTTCCGGTCACGTGACCAAATGGCGGCCTCTGATTGGCTAACTAGGTCACGTGACGTCACCACTAATCCCCTAAGTAGGTCACTTCCGGTCACGTGACCAAATGGAGGCCTCTGATTGGCTGCATGTCGATTGAGTAATAAACAGTACTTGAGCATAGTCCCGTTCCGATACATTATATACTACTCCCCACGTTAAATCCCACTGTAAATCAACAGCTGCTATCCCACCTTTTAGTGATCCTATAAGTAAGCATAATGATATCCCATCTTAATGTGTCACTGAGGATAACAGCTGATGCCCACTTCAGTGCCAGTTAATAGATGCTATACCATCTTTAATTGACCCTGTAACCTTAAAACTGATGTCCCCACTTTAAGTGACCCTGTAAGTTAACAGCTGATGTCCCCACTTTAGGAGTCCCTGAAAATTAACATCTTCTATTCCCCCTAAAAGTGAAACAGTACATTAACAGCTGTTGTCCCCACTTTAAATGCCACTGGAAATTACCAGCTGCCATTCCACCTTTCAATAACCCTATGAATAAGCACATGATATTCCATCTTTAAGTGTCCCTGTAGATTAACAGCCGATGCCCCACCTTTAAGTGTCCCTGTAATTTAACAACTGATGTCTCCACTTAAGTGTCCCTGTACAGCTGCTATCCCACCTTTAACTGACTCACCCTATAATTTAACAGCTGATGTCCCACCTTTAAGCCCCGGTAAACAGACAAGTTGAGCCAGGAGTAACTCCTACAGGGATACCTAGTGGTACATACCGCTGGGAGGGAGCCAGGGAATACACACTCAGATAAATATAAACAAAACTTTTTATTGCGATCCTTAGTGTACAGTAGCAATTATACTCTCCCTCATTAGGTCAATCTGAGTGCAGTAAGCGAACTGATGGAGCACGTATATAGGGGAGGATGTTGATGGGAATACAGTGGTGGTGGGGGTGAGCAATGAGGGATGAGGATGAGACAGATGAAGATTGAGATAGAAAGGTAGTGAGAGAGATGGCACAAGAGAGGCACAAGAGAGGCACAAGGAGAGAGACAGAGACATAGAGATACAGAGGGAGAGACAGAGAGGGAGACACCCACAGATAGAGAGAGATATAGAGAGGGTAAAGGAACAGAGAGAGAGAGAGAGAGAGAGAGAGAAAGAGAGAGAGAGAGAGAGAGAGAGAGAGAGAGAGAGAGAGAGAGAGAGAGAGTTATAATGAGATGAAGTAGGGAGGGGAATTATGGGGGTGCAAGAAAAAGAAAGGAGGGAGTAAAGAAGGAGGTGGAGAGGGTGGGAGTGACACATCAAGAGGTGGGCAACTATCCGAGTATTTTTCTGTATCTATTACCTGCAATATTAAAATGCCACTTAATTTATAATTGGTCATTACTCAAACATGTCCTTATGCTCATTCCCCCAAAACAAGAGGAAAGGGTGTTTTCATTTTCTAATCACCCTACCAAAGTGAGTTTTGATGGTTTTTATGGGCACTTCAGACTGTGTAATGATTGTAGTTCGTTGTGTTTGAGAGGAATGGTTGACCAGGAATATGACCGTATATATGCCAATCACAAAGGTAGCAGTCATACTGCTTTATATATACATGATTTAACCAATACCAGTTGGATTTCTATAGGATATAAATTGGCAAGCACAAGCAACCGAGCGGTCAAATCAGGACAGTTTAAATGGGCAGAATCGCAAATGTAAAAGGCAATACAAGGTCAGGGCATACAGTGGTCAATAAGTAGAACTCAATATGTGAAGTAAAGGTGGGCTTAATGCTGCCAACCTGCACATAGCTAACCATAAACATAGGTTGTGAACAGTATTTCCATGAGTTTCATAATACACGTGGTGGTAAGAAACTAGTAGTTTTAAATGTGCCTTACTGCCTGACTTATCTTAGACTGGCAGCAGTCACAACTCAGCTCAACCCCTATACCCGCTCAGTATTGAATAATATTCAAGAACGAACGTGGCATTTGAACAAATCTAAATATTTCTTTAAGCACCCTATCTCGATTCTATTACATAAAATTCGATGACTTGAGGAAGTCTAAGCTAATTCTGAAAACCCTGATACCTATGAATGCTCAGGAAACAATATTGTTTTTATATTATATTTTGCCAAAAAGACCACTGGAGGTGGTTACAACAACTCATGGGGCCTGACCATTGTGTTATCATAAGCACATACTACTTTTGAATGTATAGTAACTGAGATGGTTGATATAAGACATTGCATTTCATGAATCATTTTGTTTGTTGTCGGCCCAATATTGTATTGGAAAAATATTTTATGTCTTGACAGTAATAAAACTATAAGAAATCGCATTGAATTGAAACAATACTATACCTTGTCCATGGGAACCTGGTGAGGCCGACAAAGGGCCTGGCTAATGAGTTCTCTGTGGGAGCCTTATGGCTGTGGTCAATGGTTAAATTAATACCTCAAATAAACCAAACTTCCCACCCCATTAGCCCCTTCCTCCAGTGTATTTAATTGAAGTGTTAATGAAACCACCCCTCCTGTCCTAAAGTTTTATGGCTATAATGGTACCACCAAAGGGATGAGGCTGGTCTCCTCCTGTAGGTGCTAACATTACCACTAATAAAGGTCCTTATGCCCTCAGTCGGGGGGCTCGCCAGGATACGCCAGACAAGGTATACTCACCCTCAAGGCACCTGCCACCCAATGTCCAGCATTGCTGATAACTTCTTATCCAGGCCCCTCCTGCAGCTCCAGGCCCCTGTTTGTATAGCAGCTTATATACCTGAGGTATAATCCTTTATGTGATGAAAAAATCTGTATTCCTGTTGGTGCACTATGCAACAGCCTGTGTGGTCATTATAATGCTCATAAATCTAGGTTCATAATGCATAGATCTTGTCTCCAACTGCCTTATTGTATACTGGTATTGCCTGTCCTGCTTATAGGCCGCATTGCCTCACTGCTAACAGCTGATCTGGGATAACTAGGTCAACTCAGGTCATGTGACTGGTGACGTCATAGCACTAAGTGTGTCACATGGAGGTCATGTTGTGGCAGTCCACGTGGTGGTAACGTGGTGGGGGTACACTGGGGCCCTGGGCATGAGTTACTCAGGAGGTGGGGGGGTCAGGTAGGGGCTATACCGTACCGTCGTGATTAAGCGCCGGTTTCGAAAGAGCGCCGGTCTTGTATAAGCGCCGGGGTACAGGGGTGTTGAAATATTCCTTAAGCACTAAAATAGGATCTCGAATAAGCGCCTATCTTGGGTTTAATGGGCCCTCCAAATTGAAGAGCGCCCCGGCGCTAAATCGCGACGGTACGGTACTTACTGGGGTGGGGAAGTAGGAGGTATGGAGGCTGGAGGTAGGGCCTAAATCCCCAGGGGGCCACTTCCTCTGATTTGGATACATATGTGTGAACATGATTCCAACGGAAAGGGTCCTCTTTTGGTTCCTAGGCACGGACCCGCAAGGGCCCTTGATAAGGGGTGTTTTTAAGCAAATTCGGGGAGAAAGGGGCATATTTTCATACCTTCATGGCTTTTTAAAAGGTATATTTTCCTACAATATTTCTCGGTCACCCTTGATTCAGATATGTTCTTGGGGTCGCCCTGTGATTAGGGTATATTTTTCAGGGTCATTCATGATAAGGGTCTGTTTATCTGTTAAGTTAACCTTGAAAAGGGTATGCTTTAAAAACGTTTGCTCCTTTACCAAATTTAGGTTGATGTTCGTACATGGTTACTATAGAAAAGATAGGGAGTGCCTCCCCCCCCCCCCCCCCCCCCGCCTGAATCATTATTGGTGGAGGGGACGGGGCTTGAATGCGACTGTGTGTGGGGTCCTGGGCCCTGCTCCAAGGTCCCTGATAGACCTCCTATATCTGGGATCTACCTCCAGTGTTGGGGGAGGGACAGCCAATGATGGGTATGCAATTGACAAAACACTGCTCCAAAGTGTCATATCAGGCCATCATCAGCTAGTTAAAGTGTATGTGATTTGCTCTTATAATATGCATGACAATAAGTGATAATACAAGCGGCAATTAGGTGTGCAGTTTGGTTTCATTGTACATAAAAAGAGTGTCTGTATAGATGTAGATGTTAGATGTAGACGTAGATGTTAGACGCCACTGCAGGACTACCCAGCATAGCTCTCAACCAGCTCTCTCTGTAGTAGACATTACTAAACAAGTGTGGTGGTTCGTAGTTATTCTAGCCTAAGGAACAACAAGAACGGCAGTTTCCAGGTGCGAGAATATCAGACTTTTATTACAAAGTAACTTCCGTTCCTTAACAATGGAACAATCAGTGTGGAATCAATACACACAGGTAATCAGGTTTCTATACGAATATAGGAAACAGTCAGTATAGTCTTAGTATATGTTGTCTGCACGGTTGGACATGGTGAAGTCTATTGTCAGTCAGGCCTACACTGACTGCCTTCCAGGTAAACACACAGGTCTTATATAACCACTGATCCTTTGATCACGTGGCCAGGTGGGTGGGTCGGCAGCCCACCTGAGAGCAGCACACGGTAACCTAGAGAGGAACCGAGTCCTCTCCCGGGAACTGTGTGCGCTAGCTCCAGGTAGAGAAGCCGAGTAAACAGTAGATGTTACCCGGAAATACCGTGTGTGAGATTAATATGTAATATAGTACCCCTACACAAGTATGGACATGCATTGTGCTCAATGATAATCTGCGCTAATATTGTGTGGTATGTGTTATCCCAGATATGTACATGTATATTAATTTCAGCTACGTCTTCATAATATCACAATAGAATGCATAGTTGCACGTGTATATTAATAGCGGTTACTTCTTCATAATATCACAATAGAATGCATAGTTGCTAATCTCTTTCAGTAAATATGTACTTCCAGTGCTTTGTAAGAGCTGCCTGGTGTAGAAATAGTCCTCTTTCTTCTATATCACAATAGAGGCTTACTTAAAGTACAAAACATGTATATATATATATATATATATATATATATAAATACTATTACAGTAGATATCTTTGGAGATAATTAGTAGCCTTTATGCAGCAATACATCAAAAATTGTGAACAAGAGCCAGTTCACCTATCATGTAATAACAATGTCCCAATGCAATCGATTTCATCCAACCATTTTTTAAGAACTTTTTAGGTATTGCAACTCACATTAAAATATGGGGTAGTTGACATATGTACCATATTTCCTCGTGTATAAGCCGGGCCCCGAGTATGAGCCTGGGGGTTGAACTATGTATTAATTAAAATCATATTTAAGACCACAACTCCACTTCTACTTCTACCTCGCACACAGGCTACAACAAACACTGGCTAACGGTAGCCTCTCGTCTGCCAAGGCTGTTACAACGGGGGTACCCCAGGGGTCAGTACTTGGCCCTCTACTCTTCCTGGTCTAAGCAAGCACTTCTACAAGTCTTTTGGCTATGTAACCCCTGTTTACCACATCTATGTCTAGAACCATTTTAAAGAGAAATAAAGGTTAAATTGGTAGGGAAATTATTGAGGATATTTAAAACGAACGTGTCAGAAGAGTAAAGAATTCAGGAAATTATGAAAATTATGTACCAAAGCATTTTTACACATAAAGGAAAACAAGCCTGCCCCGTATAGTTGAATAGTTTAGTGGACAGAAGGAAATATCATGTTGAGATTTCTGCCTTTAAGCGAACGCAAGATATTTCCCAAATAGATAATAGACCAATTTTCACTAGGCTCCATGATGGGAAACTGTTACATACAACATGGCCTAAAAATCCCCATTACAGGAAAAGTTTACGATTTAGACAAGCCATTACATGGAATTCTTTTCACTCTGACACTCGTCAAATTACTAATTTCAGTACATTTATTACTAAAAGAAAAGAGTTCTATATAAACAAGCTCTTAGCAGATCCCACGACATGAGCACCTTACTCATGTCTTGGACATAGAACGTCTCCATCTTAATGATGGGGACCCAGCATTATCTCCCTCTCTCAGTGCCAACAAACGACTCTACCATTATGTAACTAACCCTCTCATTCCATCTCTCTTAACAACCCAACTAATGCTAAAGTAGGCCAGATGGCCATAACCTTTTTTATTCAAAATTATATGGAAAAATCACCACTCTCTCTATTGCCATTGTCATCAGGCAAGTGTCATAACATCAGACACACCCTTTTAGGCCCTTCATATTAAATGTAACATAATCCGTCCATAAGGACTAAACAATTACTTATACTTATATTAATGTACGTTCATAGAACACCATGAACTGGATTATTAGTAAGACATGCCCTAGGCTAAATGTAATAATTCAGGTTAAATAAAAGAATTTTCAACTTCAACTTCAACTTCATATATAAGCCTGGTCAGTTTGCCATTTAGTACTTGTATAAGCCTGGGCATATACATGGGGAAATACAGTATAGTGTACCGCCAACCCGGGTACTACGTGCAAACGAGAGTGTGAAGATAAAGGTGTCATGTCACCACAAGGCAAAAAAAAGGAAGGTTTGTTTCAGGTAACATGGGAGGAAAATGTAGGGTCGGTAGGTCGGATTTTTTTTTTTTTTTGATTTTTTAAAAACATGAATGTACCAGCCGACTTTTTTTTGAACCTGATAAAATTGACCTAAAAAAAGGGTTAAAATGAGAAAATCTCTTCAAAATTGCATAAAAAAACGTAGGGTCGGCCCTGTTTTTGATAGGGTCGGTCGGGTGACCTGAAACAATCCTTCTTTTTTTTTGGCCCAAAAACATATATTGTCAATAGTACAGTTTATATAATATAAGACATCCCAAATCCTTCAGAATCTAGATTATGGACTAGATACCATTCTATACTGTCACCACTCTCACATAAATATATGACATGGCTATGTGGGACAGACTAGTTCCAGACCAACAGAGAAAAGTCATATCAAACTGGCTTTCATGTCATTGTTGAGAGGAAGGGCCTTATCCCATAAGCACCACTATATTTGTCTAGACCTGACATTTATAAAGCGCTTGACCACAATTTTGTTAATTATTCTATTCTATCCTTCCTTTGGCATTGGTTGACTCCTTCGTCCATGTTTTTGTACGGCTGAGTAACTGCATCTCGATGCTTGTGACTGCGTTGGATACAGGGGATACAGAAGAGCATGATACCACTAATGGCAATCAAAGCTCCCATGATGTAAAATGGCATATCGTAGCTGCCTGTTGCATCATACAGAGAGCCTGGAAGGGATGGCATATGTTAACTCGTTGGCTGCATTCCATTTATCATCATGATACCTGAATGCAGCATGATGCATGAATACTTATTCCCTTGAAAGTAGAATCACCAGCGTTGCATTTATGCATCATGCCAACAAAGGACATATTACATTGAAACCATATATATATATATATATATATATATATATATATATATATATATATATATGTTGCCTCTGATGAGTTAGGATCAGGTCTATGTACAATCCTCAGCCTTACATGGGCATATATAATGGGAAGTTCAGCCATACTATGTTGTATTCTTTGACGATTTCAACAGAGTATGCAGAAAAGAGAATTTATAAGAATCAGTTGCTTACTTCCAATGGGTACACCAATGATGCCAGCGATACCCTCGAAGAAGAGTGTAAGTCCAAATGCGCTTGGGAAGCACTCAAGGCCAAGCAGATCCACAACAAGCACTGACAAGAGGGAAATAAACGCACCTAGGAAATATGGTCAATAGACAAAGAAAATTAGCAAATGTCATCAGCAGTTGAAAAAATGAGCTCATTAACTTTAGTAAAGTCAAGTTCCCTTTATAGGATATGCATTCTACAGGTATGCCAAGTTGTTGGGTACACTCTAAGTAAAAAAGAAAAAAACTTCTTTTTGTACTATCATGAACTCTCTGTGCATCTTGATATATTTCGATGAAAGTTAATTTAGTAAAACAGTAAGACTAACCGAAAAAGAGCCCAAATACAGTAGCATAGACACAGAGCAGCTCAAATGTCTCACAGAAAACGCTCAAGGAGGTTGCTGTGCCACATATAGTTAAGGCAATGCTGTACAGATACAGACGATTCACAAACTTCCTATCCGACAGCCACCCAAACACCACCCGGCCAACCGTGTTGGCAATCCCGATGATTGAGATGAGAAAGGCTGCTCGTTGTGGATCAATACCTTTTAGCATTGCTCTGTCAGTGAGGAACATATATGGAATACAGTAACTCATACCAGTGAGGAAAACTGACATAACATAAATAAGAAATGGCAGGTTTTTCAGCAAGCCCACTACTTCTTGGAAGCCCTGCTTTAGATCATCTGAACAAAGCTGATACTTTTTCTGGTTCTCATCCTCTGGTATTTCCTTGTATAAGGCAGGTTCAGAGAGGTACATGGGGATTTTAACCATACCATCCTTAAGTTCAGTTCTTTCCTCTGCAGTTTCTTTTCTGTGACTCACAGAGGCCTTTTTGATCTCTATAGGCCGGAATAAAGCCCCACAGAGTACACAGTTCAGGAGAAGACCAGCGAGGATAAGGATAGCACCTTTCCATGTGTATTCCTCTACAAGGTGTGCTGTCAATGGTGCAAAGACAAAGGTACCCACTCCCGAGCCACACACTGCAAGGCCTGTTGCAAAGGAGCGTCGTTTCTCAAAGTAGTAGGTGACAATCACTATAGCTGGTAGGTAGATGAGACCCAGACCAACACCTGAAATGTATGACATGACAACTTGTTTATCATTATTTGTCTAATACCATACAATGAAGTTTAATTATATGAATATGAACTGTAAAGGGGCAGGCCTTAATGCCCCAAATTAAGCAGGCAGCACCAGTCCTGACAACAAACACTTCCAGTCGCTGAGTTAGAATGTGTAATATTAGTCCCGAGGCAATTACCCAATCTTATATATACTGCACAATGACTTGTACACTTGACTCTTTTTTATCAAGTGATCAATTAAGTGAAAAATTATTAGAGCTAAATGGGGTTCACCTAGCAAATTATTTTGAGCACATTTGCAGTAATTCAGAGTTTAGTTTAGTTTGGGTTAAATGTTTGAGATATTTTGGGGTTATTTCTAGCAAGTTGGCTTAAGGGACGTTTGCTTATTTGGGGATGTGCGCTAATCATGTAGAATACAGTATCATGGTTATTAACCGGCCTGCTTATTAGATAGAGGTAAGTGCTGGGACTGTACAAATACAGTAGACCCATACTACCTTAAACCTTAACCACCTCAAATCACTCACTAATATCCCTTGAAGTTCCATTATATTTTGACCTAAGTATACAGGTTTGTGTTTTGTCCGGATTGACTTATACGTCATATACAGCATTTCCTTTCCAACATGCAGAGAAAAGGGCCATTTTATGGCCTGCAAACTGTCGAAAACATATCCTGATGCTACCACTGGCCCTTGCCTGGCAGTAGATACACTCAGTTCTGACTGTAATACATAGACAAAGGTTCACAAACTCTAGTGTGTTGGCTGGCCTATTCCATATGGAAGGGGGGAACGTCTAAATTAGCTGAAATAGTTTTTTTCTATGCTGTTCAAATGTAAACAAACAACAATTTTGATGACGTCATAGGGTCATGAAATATGGCCAAGGGTTATTTTACAGGGGCAGTGAAAAACTGTCCTCCTTGGTCAAATCTCATTAGATATTAAATGGCGTATTTCATAAAAGAATAAATCAGAACTTACCTCCAATGATGCCAATACTAAAGTAGAGGAACCAGATATTTGGTGCCCAGATACTGATGATGAAGCCAAACGCTGACATGAAGGAACCCGCTATAGTCACTGCCCGACACCCAAACCGGTTAGTTAATGCACCTGCCAATGGACCTGTAAATAATGTCATATGATAAGTGTCTTTACCAAAGAAAGCATTTGAGGTATGTACTCAAATATAGCAAGGAGTTTCAGCATTTCTGATGTCGCTGTGAATATACAGGGTATAGGGATGTAAGAAGCCTACTACTCTCGCTCCCAAATCCTTCCAAAGGAAGGCTCTGGTAGCAACCACATGACCTTGAACTTGGGATTTTGCTGGGTTTGGGCAATCCCTGCTGGTAGGATGGGACCAGTGGACAGGAACCAGAATGTATGATGGGAGTTTTACCATGATACTTTCTGGTTTCATTTTTGGTTCCTGTTCACTGGTTCCAAACTAACCACAGAGACCACCCCAACCCAGCAAAATCCCAAGATCAAGGCCATGTGGCTGTTACCAGATCTAGAGCTTTCCTTTGGGAACGACAGTAGAAACCCATATGCTGATCATCAGGAACCCATTGCAGTAAAATACCATATAAATGGCAAAGCAAAACATTATATAGTTTGATGTTAGACTGATATAATACTTTGTGCTGTAGGTCTGTATCAGTGTATGCTGGCAATAATAGTATATTCAAACTATTGTTGACAGCATATCTGTAGATAACTTTTGTTGTATTTTTCTCTAGAGACATAGATTTTGCCTTAGTCATTGAATTGATCGCATAGGCAATGTGAAAAAAAAGCTTAATCAAAAATGTTCCTTGTTTTTAAAATAGTCTTTAAAAAATGTGACTAAAAAGGGAACTGAGGCTTATAAAATTTCTGTGACAAATCTTCAATAGTAAAAAGGTACTCACCACAACCCCAGGTGATACCAAGCATGAGGGACCCGACCCAGCCTGTCACACTGTGACTCTCCTTGAAGTGGTCCATCAGTTCAATGTAGATGATGCCAAAGGAGAAAGCCACCCCGTCCGCTATCACGTGGATCATGAATGATCCAAACACCACGACCCACCCCCATCCACCGTCTGGGGCTGTGGTGAACACTTGTGCACTAGCCTTCATTGCTATTATATGATAAGCAATATAGATGTCCTTGATCGCTTCTTGTGGAGCAAAATGAAAGATAAAAAAAGCGAGTAAGGTGAGCTTTTATTTATATCAAAAATCAAAATATTTCACAAAAAATTCTTAACGCTTCAAAGTTATATTCAAGATGGCTGCCAAATGTAATAAATTCCTGAAGATGTAAAATTAGAAGATACAGAGTGGGCACAGTCCCACTTAATCAACGCTTATCAAGCACAGCACAAAAATGCTTACTAGCTGACTATTTTGGTGCTAAGTGTTACTGAGCACTGATTATGCACCGCAAAGAAGCTACTAATCATTCCTGCCCATACAACATGTAATGGGTGAGTCCACGTCAGATCAACTAGATTTGGAGGATTTCCCGGGTGACCAGCTTAGATTTCTTTGGTCATGTGGTAGATGTATGTACCCTAATTATCATCTGTAAACATGGCATCCATAACCTAAGCGGGTTTCCAGTAGTGACCCATTATTGTTTACTATAGTAGATGCTGTAGTAGACAAAAACACTGTAGTAAATTTACTCTAGTATACCATATATACTATAGTTGATTAAAGAATACTGTAGTACACCACAGTAAAAAGTGTATTTTATTTGGATACAAAGCAATGTTTACATAGTTTTGATCATTTTTCTTACACAGAAGAAAACACAGAACAAGTTAGCTGTTAGACTCATTTGAATGTTTCAGATAGGATATTTAAAGAAAACAGATTTCATGTTTGATCAAGTGTGTCCACATGCTCAAAATGGCTGCCAAAGCTGGGTCATTTTGGTAGAAAGGTCAGCTTTCAGCATCCTCTGTGGCATTCACATGAAGAATATTATCATTAGTACACAAACTCCGCACATCTCGACACCAGTTGTAGAGAAATAGGAGTCCTGCAGTAGGGCATCTAACTGTGTTGGCTTTTGGAACATTAGACTTTTCTAGTGGGTATCTATTTTCCAATCACTGGTGTATCCTCCCATGGTGGTGACTGGTGTATCCCTTCATCCAAACACATGATACATGTCTGTTGGTATTATTCATTATTTATCATTTATTATTTATTTTGTATTTTTTGCATACTCGTGATAGTCCGCTCAGCATCACACATAACTTTTAAGCCCTACATTTTGCAGTCTTATTGATTAATTTAGTTGGTAGGAGACCAAGAACACCACTAAAACCAATAAATTGTCTTTCTCTTGGATATCTATATCTATATCTATATATCTATATCTATATCTATATCTATATCTATATCTATATCTATATATATATATCTATATCTATATATATATATATATATATATATATATATATATATATATATATATATATATATATATACATATACGATTGTTGACCCACCTAGAGGTAATGGCTTACTTATATCATGGGCAAATATGGATATATATATATATAAATGTATTAGTCATGTGAATTGCACTTAGTACCTAAGATTTCATAGTATACAATTTTGGACTCGCTCAGGTCATAGCTTAGTAAAGTCTTGGACAAGCGTGAAATATGCAACTTATTGTCGTAACAATATTCATGATGAGAGTCCTTTTCATACCCTTACTATAATACCAGTTGCTAAAATGGTCAAGGCAATTTGCGACAACGAACACTATGTTCACATTGGACACTCAACGTCTATATACATGTATTTCCAAAATGGATAATATGCCTATTCTGTGCATGTATGAAACAGCCTTATTGGAACCCATTGAACTTTAATCACTTTTCCTTCAGTTACATATGAAAACATTGCTCAGCTTGTAACTATGTGATACTTTGTAATAAAAGAGACTCGTTTAGAGCTCACAGAAACAAAAAAAAATCATGTTCGGTGCCCCCCTACTCTAACAGTTCAGTGATAATGGTGGTATAGGTGTTTATATCTCATGCTGGCACATGGTTGAATAAATGTCTTTAGTTGTACAACTGTAGTTACCATAGTTTGTACATAGTAGACCTCTGGAAATTGACCAGCCTCTACACCTTCTTTCAATGAGCGCCCCACCCCTACACAAAATGGGTCACTACCAGAAAAACGCTTAGGTTATGAAAGCCATATTTACAATAAGGACATATTGGCTTACCATATGACCAGCTGAAAACAAATTCTGAGGTGGTCACCCTGGAGCTAGTGGTTGATCCGACATGGACTCACCCATCAATAAGTTCAAAGAGTATAAACTTCAAATAGGGAATACTGCTGCCACCTACTGGTAAATAGACAAAGGCCCATGACCAGAGCATATTTTGGTATTGTTACCCTCAGGGTGAGGCTGGGGCCGTATCCCACGAAGCCGCAGTGGGATGCGGCCCCAGCCTCACTGAGGGGGGAATGGTACCAAAATGTGCTCAGGCTATGAGCCTTTGCCTTTATTTCATGGTTTTTCCTCTTCAAACTATGTTTAATTGCATATAAATGGCCATAACAATTTGAACAAATGATGACATCACAGCCCATGGGACACGGGAACACCGTATCCCTTGGGGGGCATGGGATACAGGATTTCTAGTACTTAAGCATAGTGGCCATCGTATCCACCATGAAATAACTAATGCATGCCTCTGCAACAGCTAATAGGCCTTTATTATGTAGCTTTTAGTGAGTCCTGCAAGAGCTTCCCCTTATAGTCAGTGCTTGGAAACAATGGACAGTATCGTTTGGAAACTTTTCCAGGCCCCAAGGCGAGTCAGACTCTGGTACATGTAAAAGTGAAAGAAATCTACCTGTATTCGGCTGAATGTGTAAAGAAACCTGTTTGCCTTAAACAACAAACATAACCACCGTCCTGTCCGTGTAGTGTTATGCCGGCCGTGATTCACTCTTGGCAAGATCCCTTTGGCTACTCTTACCACTGTCACAGATCTGAGCCTATCACAAACTGAACCAAGGTCAAGGTCACTTGGGTTCAGCATAGATACTTAAGGTTTCTGTTAATGATATAAGATAACTAAAATAACAATGCATCTAAAGTTATGAATTTAGATGGATAGGACCACCAGTATTCAGATGGGATGATGCCTACTTATTAGAGCCCAACAAGGGGGTGTGTGCCAGCTATGTACCTGACCCATTTCCCACTACAGGGCTGATCTAACAGTGGCTGGCACCCAGCGTCCGACACGGTTCTGGGACTTTGCCCCACTCTCCAGACAATTAAGTTTAACAAATTTGACAAATTATAGGATGGGCTTTTCACTTTATTGCAACAATGAAAAGCAATTCAAAATGGCCGAGGAAAGATCGTTGCCATCTGCGACTGGATGCCAAATAATTACAACTGGATACAAAATAATTACAGGCAAATATTATATGCCTATACGTCTTCAGTATAAGTAAAAGAAAAAAAGAAATTACATACATGTCCTGGAGGCCGTTTTTCCTTATTGGTTTTGGGGTCTGTTTGTGTCATATGGGGGTCCGGGGCCAAAAAAGTTTTTCCTCATCGGATATGGACATTTTTTTACAAAAAATTAGAAATCCATATCCTATAAGGAATCCTGTATCCGCATACAGAGAAAAAGTGTTTTTCCTCATCGAGAAGCGAATTATTTTCCACATGTTGTCCGTATAAGTCTCCTCAATTCCTGAGCTATGGGGGCAGCATAAATTCAAAAAGAGTGCCCCGTATGCAGCATACAGACAGTTACACGCCTGCATAGGTAACAGAGTACCCGCATCCACCTTGTATAGGCACTTGGAAGAACTGCACCACTGCCCTCAAAGTAGCAGTCACAGCAGGCACTCTAAAATTGGCCCCCTTATGACAGTGCAACTGAGGTGACCCTATGCATTATTTTTAATGTTCAGCTTCTATGGACAATAGAAGAATTTGCAAAATTGCATCCTATGGTGCTTGGTTGTGGGCATTCGGTAGTTGTCTTTTAGATGACACTCATCAAATAGTGATGAAATGACACTTTAGCAGATATAAGGTTGATCTTTCACCCACAAAATTTCATTGAAATATTAGTGGCCCCTTAGAATTAACATACAGCCCCCCTTCCTCTGTTATTAGATATGTCATATATCATTTTATGGCCTCTTTCAAGAAATCCCAAAGGGTTTTCTAGCTTCCCCTAAATGATGAATACTAAAGTTTCCTTTTATGGATTAGATGGACCATAACCATCATTCTAATGTTCAAAGTGTTCTTGAATCCAATAACATTAGAAGGGTCAATATCCTCTTGATGAAATGGAGTCATCATATTGCAGGTACATCTGGATGCTTTTAAACATGAAGTACATTTCTGAACTAATACAATCAAGTAGAGAAGTTACCAGATCGAAGGAATTGGGTCACTAGTAAGGCAATAGGTGGCACTACCAATATCACCCAAATGGTTTTTAGTCTCTCCACCTCTCAGTTGGTTCTGACCATTACCACACCATGTCACTAGCTATCCATTGGGGACCATGCTACCATCCTAGAAGTCAGTCTTCTGACCATACTAAGTGTACCCTGGCACCCCAAACTGAGGTCAATAGAAGGTCAGATATAGATCATGAGATATCATCTATACAGATTATGCCAAATATAATGTATCCTGAAAATATAGGGTTAGTGTGTTTGGTATTTGTAGGAGAAACATGGCTTGCTATTTCTGGTGCCAATTTCTGAAAGCTTCTCCTGTACATTTCTATAGTAGGCATTTGCTTCAGCATCCCATGTGCTCCCCCATCGATTTCTCCTGTTATACACATCATAGGAGCATAATCAAAAGTGTTCTGAACAGGATTCAGTGTGGCCTAGCATATGTGATTATAAAATCCGCAATCTACACACTTTAAAAAATATTTCCAAGTGCCTACCTTGTACGTATACCTTGACCTTGACCTTGGCCCACTCCGTGCTTTTACACGAAATTCAAAATGGTGTATGGGTGGGAGTATTTCCAGCGAGCTGACCCGTTCACCAGCTATTCCAAGAAGAAGTTTATTGCCCGGTACAGGCTGAGTAAAGAGGTGTGCGGGATACTGGTCAAAAGTTACGTGGCAACCCACTCGAAGAAGATACTGCGTGGCAAACATGCTGTCCCACACAGCCTTAGGGTATGTATATATCTTCTACCACTTGTTGCTGTGTAATTGTGCATACAGTGCTGCATGTACTGTGTATGTTACACCATCCATCCCATATTTCTATTATAAGTCATGCAGTAACAACAACTTCTACCTCACTGCTTCCTATAATAGGGGAGCCAGCATGTAAGATTTCAAATAGGTTTGAGTGGGCTGCTATATTTGGTCTGAGGGGCTACCCCCCCTATTTTTGGGCTGAGGAATTCGAATCTGGTGTGTGTAGAGTCATACAGGTGTCGGAACAAGGTCAAAAATGAGGTCAAAGGTCAAGGTCACCCCCAAAATAGGTCAAATCAGAAAATGTACTTATAGGGGTAGTGCTCAGTTAATATGAATAGCACAGATTTGGTATTTTGTATGATGATAGAACTATATAAGATAAACTTCTAGAAAAAAAATATTTGACCTTGGTCAAGGTCAAGGTCATATTTTTCAAGGTCAATCATCAACAAATTGACAAAAATGGCATATATACCATCTTTCAATAATTTTTACTAGTAGGAAAAGCATCTCAGATATGACTTTAGATGTTTACATGATGCTGACATAGCTTGGGGACAATATTGCTTTGGAATTTGTAAGAAAAATGTAATATTGCCATGGCAACAGCCAGCCGTTCACCAAGGTCAAATATTATATTCACACCAGATCAAATCAGAAAATGTCCTGATATAGGGCAGTGCGCAGTTATTATTAATAGCACAGGTTTGGTATTTTGTATGATGATAGCACTATATAAGATAAACTTTCAGAAAAAGAATAATTTGACCTGGGTCAAGGTCAAGGTCATATTTTCAAGGTCAAACATTGACAAATTGACAAAAAATGGCATATATACACTCTTTCAATAACTTTTACTAGTAGGAAAAGCATTTCAAATATAACTTTAGATGTTTACATGATGCTGACATAGCTTTGGGACATTATTGCTCTTGAATTTGTAAGCAAAATGTAATATTGCCATGGCAACAGCCAGCTGTTCACCAAGGTCAAATATAATATTCACGCCAGATAGATTCAGAAAATGTCCTGATATAGGGCAGTGCTCAGTAATTATAGATAGCACAGATTGGGTATTTTGTATCATGATAGAACCATATAAGATGAACTTTCAGAAAAAGAATAATTTGACCTTGGTCAAGGTCAAGGTCATATTTTTCAAGGTCAATCATCAACAAATTGACAAAAATGGCATATATACCATCTTTCAATAGTTTTTACTAGTAGGAAAAGCATCTCAGATATGACTTTACATGTTTACATGATGCTTACATAACTTGAGGACAAAATTGCTTTGGAATTTGTGAGAAAAATGTAATATTGCCATGGCAACGGCTAACCGTTCACCAAGGTCAAATATTATATTCACACCAGATCAAATCAGAAAATGTCCTGATATAGGGCAGTGCTCAGTTGTTATCAATAGCACTGGTTTGGTATTTTTTATCATGATAGGACTATATAAGATGAACTTCTAGAAAAAGAATAATTTGACCTTGGTCAAGGTCAAGGTCATATTTGTCAAGGTCAAACATGGAAAATTAACAAAAATAGCATATATATAGATACATACATATATATATATATATATATATATATATATATATATATATATATATATATATACCATCTATCAATAACTTTTACTAGTAGGAATATAATCTCAGATAAGCTTTAGATTTTCCCATGGTGCTGACATAGGCCATAGACAATATTGATTTTCGAATTTGTGAGAAAAATGTAATATTGCCATGGCAACAGACAGTTGTTCGCCAATGATAGGGGAGCCAGCATGTGAGATTTCAAAGAGGTTTGAGGGGGATGCTATATTTGGTCTGAGGGGCTACCCCGGCCCCTATTACTGGGCTGAGGAACTTGAATCTGGTGTGTGTAGAGCCATGCAGATGTCAGGACAAGGTCAAATGTGAGGTCAAATCTAAGAATGGGGTAAGAGAGGCCAAACGTGAGGTCGGATAGCTAAAAATGGGTTAACAAGGCCAAACGAGGGGTCAGATTGCTAAAAATGAGTAAGAGAGGCCAAACGATGGGTCAGATAGTTAAAAGTGCGGTGGGAGAGGCCAACCAAGGAGTCAGATAGCTAAGAATTGGGTAAGAGAGGCCAAATGAGGGATCAGATAGCTAAGAATGGGGTAATAGAGGCCAAACGAGAGCTCAGATAGCTAAAAATGGGTTAAGTGAGGCCAAACTAGGTGTCAGATTGCTAAAAATGGGTGAGAGAGGCAAAATGAGGGGTCAGATAGTTAAAAATGCGAGGGGAGAGGCCAACCAAGGAGTCAGATAGCTAGGAATTAGCTATTTGACCCCTCGTTTGGCCTTGCTTATCCCATTTTCAGCTATCTGATCTCTAGTAAATTTGGCCTCTCTGACCCCCATTTAGCCCTGCCCACCCCATTTTTAGCTACTATCTGACCCCTCATTTGGCCTCACTTACCCCATTTTCAGCTACTATCTGACCTCTCATTTGGTCACTCTTATCCACTTCTTAGCTATCTGACCCTCGTTTGGCCTTGCTTACCCCATTCTTAGCTATCTGACCTCTCGTTTGGCCTCTCTTACCCAATTTATTTTTAGTTATCTGACCCCCCATTTAGCCTCACCCACCCCATTAATTGTCTACTATCTGACCTCTTGTTTGGCCTTTCTTACCCAATACCTACCAACTGACCCCTCATTTGGCCTCTCTTACCCAATTATTAGTGATCTGGCTCCTCATTTGGCATCACTTACCCCATATTTAGCTATCTGACCTCTCGTTTGGTCACTCTTATCAGCTTCTTAGCTATCTGACCCCACCTTATTTTTAGCTATATGACCCCTCATTTGGCCCTCTCCCACCCCGAATTTAGCAATCTGACCCGTCTTCTGGCATCTCCCACCCCTCACTGCCTCTCATAACAGGCTTGCCCAACCCTTCCTTCACTTTGAATTGTCTCACAATGTTATATATGGGCTCACACCCTCACTACCCCTCATATGGGTTCGCACACCCCTCGCTACCCCGTGTATGGGCCCGCGCACCTGGGACCCCAGTGAGGCCTGCGCAAGCCCATACAAGGGATAGCGAGGGGTGAGCCGGCTAATACAAGTGCCTCATGACCTGATGACCGCAGTGTAGAATGTGTGAGCCCAGACGACCCCCTCACAGCCATCTCCCATCCAATATGCATTGTCTGTGTTATTGATACCACGCCATATTTAGCTTTTCGACCGCTCATTTGGCCTTGCCCACCCTATTTTGGCCTCTCTTACCCAATTCTTAGCTATAAGACCCCTCTTTTGGCCTTGCCTACCCCTTTTCCTAACTATCTGACTCCTTGGTTGGCCTCTCCCACCAAATATCTGACCCCTTGTTTAGCCTCACACACCCTATTTTTAGCTGTCAGACCCCTTATTTGGCCCTCTCCCACCCCTGATTTAGCAATCTGACCCTTCTTCTGGCATCTCACACTCCTCACTGCCCCTCATAATGGGCTTGCCAAACCCTCCCTTCACATTGAATGGTCTCACATACCCCTCACTGTCCCATATGTATGGGCTAACACACCCCTCGTATGGGCTAGCACACCTCTCGCACACCCTTCGTATGGACTCGCACACCTCTCATTACCCCTTGTATGGGCTCGCACACCCCTGGCTGTGGTCCCCAGGTCCTTGTAAGGGCTCAACCAGGTTCCCATGTCCCTCGCTGCCAGTTGTATGGGTTTACACACCCCTCGCTGCACCTCGCATGGGCTCGCACACCTCTCACACATCCCTCGTATGGACTCGCACACCTCTCTTTACCCCTCGTATGGGCTCGTACACCCCTGGCTGGGGTACCCACGTCCTTGTATGGGCTCACACAGGTTCCCATGTCCCTCCCTGCCAGTCGTATGGGTTCACACACCCCTCGTTGCTCCTCGTATGGGACTAGAGTGTGAGTGCAGAGTTTTGAAAAATGGTGGATGCCTTTTTTAGAAATCAATTCTTTAATATTTGAGATGCTATTCATATGTGTATAAGGTATTGACAGATGGTATATATGCTAATTTCATCAGTTTATCAGTGTTTGACCTTAACAAATATGACCTTGACCAAGTTTTTGTGTGGACGTTCAGCTTTTACAGATCTATCATTATATCAAATACCAAACACTTGCTATCTATATTTACTGAGCATTGCCCCTTAGTATGAGAACATTTTCTGATCTGACCAATTTTTTGGCTGACCTTGACCTTTATGGTTGTTGCCATGGCAATATTGCATATTTCTGAAAAATTCCAAATCGATATTGTCCCTAGGCTATGTCAGCATCATGTAAACATTAAAAGTCATATCTGGGATGCTATTTCTATGAGTACCAATTATTGAAAGATAATACATATGACTTTTTGGTCAATTTTTCCATGTTTGACCTTGAAAAATATGACCTTGACCTTGGCCAAGGTTAAATAAATTTGTGTGTGGATGTTCAGCTTGTTACAGATCTATCATTATACCAAATACCGAACACTTGCTATTCATATGAACTGAGCATTGCCCCTATCAGAACATTTTCTGATCTGACTATTTTTTTGGCTGACCTTGACCTTTGTAGCTGTTGCCATGGCAATATTGCATATTTCTGAAAAATTCCAAATCAATATTGTCCCTAGGCTATTTCAGCATCATGTTAACATTAAAAGTCATATCTGGGATGCTATTTCTATGAGTACCAATTATTGAAAGAGGTTAAATATGACTTTTTTGTCCATTTTTCCATGTTTGACCTTGAAAAATATGACCTTGACCTTGGCCAAGGTCGAATAACGTTTTTGTGGATGTTCAGCTCATATAGATCTATCATCATACCAAATACCAAACTCTTGCTATTTATATTAATTGAGTATTGCCCCTATCAGAACATTTTCTGATCTTACCATTTTTTTGGCTGACCTTGACCTTTTTGGCTGTTGCCATGGCAATATTGCATATTTCTGAAAAATTCCAAATCAATATTGTCCCTAGGCTATTTCAGCATCATGTTAACATTAAAAGTCACATCTGGGATGCTATTTCTAGGAGTACCAATCATTGGAAGATAGTATATATGACTTTTTTGTCCATTTTTCCATGTTTGACCTTGAAAAATATGACCTTGACCTTGGCCAAGGTCAAATAACGTTTTTGTGGATGTTCAGCTCATATAGATCTATCATCATACCAAATACCAAACTCTTGCTATATATATTAATTGAGTATTACCCCTATCAGAACATTTTCTGATCTTACCATTTTTTTGGGCTGACCTTGACCTTTGTGGATGTTGCCATGGCAATATTGCATATTTCTGAAAAATTCCAAATCAATATTGTCCCTAGGCTATGTCAGCATCATGTAAACATTAAAAGTCACATCTGGGATGCTATTCCTAGGAGTACCAATTATTGAAAGATAGTATATATGACTTTTTTGTCCATTTTTCCATGTTTGGCCAAGGTCAAGGTCAAATAACTTTTTTGTGGATGTTCAGCTCATATAGATCTATCATCATACCAAATACCAAACTCTTGCCATTTATATTAACTGAGCATTGCCCCTATAAGTACATTTTCTGATTTGACCTTTTTTGGGCTGACCTTGACCTTTGACCTCAAATTTGACCTTGTTCCGACACCTGTATCATTCTACACACAGCAGATTCGAAATCAGCATACCAAAATTAGGGGGTACCTATCCTCAAACTAAGTATAGCATTCCACTCAAACCTAAATTTAAATAATGACATTTTGCCCACCTGGCTCCCTAATTACTACTACTACTTTGCAATTTTTTGCCACGGGTGCAAGCTACCTGAAGATCGGTGATTATCATGGGGTCTCCAATTCTGTGGTGTGCAAATCGGTACAACACATCAGCGACTTCTTCCACCGGCAAGATCCCTTTGGCTACTCTTACCACTGTCACAGATCTGAGCCTATCACAAACTGAACCAAGGTCAAGGTCACTTGGGTTCAGCATAGATACGTAAGGTTTCTGTTAATGTCATAAGATAACTAAAATAACAATGCATATAAAGTTATGAATTTAGATGGATAGGACCACCAGTATTCAGATGGGATGATGACTAAACATTAGAGCCCTATCCAAGAGGTGTGTGCCAGCTATGTGCCTGACCCATTTCCCACTACAGGGAACCAGTGTATGGCCCCATGATCTAATAGTGGCTGGCACCCAGCGTCTGACACGGTTCTGGGACTTTGCCCCACTCTCAAGACAATTGAGTTTGACAAAATTCCAAGTTATAGGATGTGCTTTTCACTTTATTGTAACAAAAAAAATTCAAAATGACCGAGCAAAGATGGTTGTCATCTGTGACTGGATGCCAAATAATTACAACTGGATGCCAAATAATTACAGGCAAATATTATATGCATATACGCCTTCAGTATGAATAAAAGAAAAAAAAGAAATTACATACATACATGTCCCGAGGGCTCGCTTAAACCAACATTCTTAATAATCAGCCGATTTTGAAGAGTGATATACATTAAAATTGAGGTTTTCA
Organism: Harmothoe impar; assembly: GCA_947462335.1. NCBI lineage: Eukaryota > Metazoa > Annelida > Polychaeta > Phyllodocida > Polynoidae > Harmothoe > Harmothoe impar. Next base: position 8,191,377 of record OX381714.1, on the reverse strand, counting down.
AGGGTGACAAGTCTATTTCCACCATAAAAGGAGAGATTGATCATGAATTATGGTGTCATAGACAAGCCCAGTCAACATTGCGTGATGGGGCCCATATGTATTTTTACCTGGGCAAGCTGATTTGCCCAACTTGGGTTTTGGTCCTTCTTATCCAGGGCTACCAGTGGGAGGCCAGATAAGTCAGGCCAGATTCAAAGTGCCCAGCCCTAGCCCAGATTTAGCACACACTATAAAACTGTACAATGAATGGTTATTTCTGCAGGGAAATCAGATGTCAGTTTGCTTCGAAATATTTACAATCTATTTATGAAAATAAAGTTTTGTGGGCTGACACATCTGGGCTCCCACTGGTAGCCCGGACAAAAAGGACCATAACCCAGATATGGGCAAGCCCAGCTGGCCCCTATAAAACACATATGGCCCCAGGGACTAGAGCTGACTGGGGAGTTCCAACATGTCTGTGACAAATAATTCATGAAAATTTTAGGTGCAGTATATATGGGTATAGGTGAATAAGTGTTCCTTACTCTTAATACATAATGTCCCACTTCATGTGTCAAGATGCTTCATGGTTGGCATAGTATTACATTACTGTAAAACCTCGTGTATAAGCCTAACATCACTTATAAGCAGCACCCCGACTATAGGGCGATTCTATAAGCCACACCAGCGATCTGATTATGGTGACTTTTGTACTTAATAATAGCAAAAACTCGTGTATAAGCTGCACCCGACTCTGTGGTTATGCTATAAGCCGCACCAGTGGTCTGACTCACTTACTAGCCGCCGCCTATACGCGAGGTTTTACGGTAATAATATTAGCATCATTCATGGACACCTCCCAGTGAGGCAAACTGGGTCATATACAGGTGAGGGGTAGAATGTAGGTCAGAGTTACGTAATTATGGGTTAAATGGTTTGGGGTCACAGTAACAGGTGAGGGAGTTACAGTAGGTAGGGTAGTGTGAAGTGTGTTTCATGTGTATTAGGTAGGATAATGTGTAGCCTGACCAGGCCGGGCTATGAATGACAAACCATGCGCGCATGGTCACCTAACGTGAGCCACTTTGGCATATAACAATAAACAAGTGACATATGCCTCTATGTGTCGGACCAGGACTGATACATAAACTGGTAGCTTTTTCTATCTATACTTTTACCGGTGATCATTACAGTTAAGCAGCTTACTCACAGTCACTTTATTAAAGGATGGAGCTCATGTGATGGCTTTGAATTGCCTCGCGCCCTGTCTCGGTCTCTTCCCGTGTCTCCCACCATCATTACATTTTCTAACCCTACTTCTATCTCTCCTTCCCTCCACCCTCTCCATTAAGGATAACCAGCCATCAAAAAGCAAAAATAAAGATTTCATTTATCTTAATATTTGGCTACATTTCATTTTGGATTTTGTGAGCCGACAATGATATGTATGTAGAGTTAATATTCATACAGATCTGGCGTGCTAATGCAACCAACATTATAGTTTTATAAGATAACAAAAAATGAAGGGCAACTGACCCTCTCCCCTGGAGAGGACCTCAATTCATACACCAGCGAGCCAATCCCTGATAGCCCCAAACAGCCCAGAAGGGTTGTCAGTGTCGTCCACCAAGCACCACCAAAAACTGACATCCATAGAAGGTTGTCCGAACCCACACCCGCCAGACAACCTAGGCCTAGCCAGCACTATAGCTACAATGACCGGTACCTCCCCACCGACCATACCACCAACTACCACCGCCGTGAGGACAACCCGAAATCCCACCAGGACAACCATACAATTATCCTACCACATCAACGCACTGCCAACGTTAAAAAAATGCTCCACGAGATGTACAATTTGGTGTTCATGTTGGACAAGCATGTCGCCCGCTCGATGCTCCAGGGCATGACCGACAAGGGCTACTAAATAGGAAAATCAACCTCTCTAGCGCTCATGATATAAAGCCAAGGACCACCAGTAACAAAGACCTGGACCAATATAAATTCAAAATTCATGCACGCATGTTATTTTTAAGGGCTAACAAAAAGGCTACCAAAGCACCGCCCAGACTTAAGTGTTATAAAGTTCTATCTCACAAATGTTTAAGTTGTCTACCATGTACATAGTTATTTGCTGTATATATGTCTAAAGTTGAAATCCCAAGTCATATAAATCTATGAGCTAGACTAGGCCTACTCTGGAGCATGTTATTCATATCAGTAACCACTGATGATACAATGTGTTATGTAACCATAGCGACCCGTGGATATTTTCTGATCATTTTGAGTACCTCAGTAGCAATAATATAACTTGTGAAGCATCTTGCCTGATGAAGAGTTATAAAGTAACTCGAAACGTTGCATAAAAGATCACCAACAAAAATACTTAAAAAATACCGGTACTTGTCAAACCTACCGAAAAAGAAAAGAAAAGCTCCAAAAAAAGTTCTAGTGTCTGGTTTTGTGTGTTATAGAAATATCTTCAAAAAATGAAGTGAAATAACAATTTACGGAATTCAACTAAAACAAGAATGGTAGAACTATCAATACGCTGTTGTGGCCTTCATCATTTATACATCTAATTTGGCAAAGTGACAATTTTTATTTGGCAAGGATGACGACTGAATTACATTAAGTACATCGTAATTTTCCCCTGCCCCCATTTTTAAAACTCATCCCATGAGTCAATTAACCTTATATCAAGCACATTCCAGACCTGTTTATGAACTACTGTAAAGCCCACAAATGAGCGAAAAAAGGAAATTATTCTCTATGTTTCTGAATTACTACTATTAGTACTATAATTGCATTGTTTAATTCATATGTATAAGACACATGCCGTAACACATTTATTGGTCTAACGTTATGCCTACCAATTGCTAGTTGATTAGGCCAAATAAAAAAAAAGGTTTGTTTCAGGTAACACGGGAAGAAACTCTAGGGTCGGTAGGTCGGATTTTATCTTTTTTTTACTTTTATTTACTTTTACTTTTACTTTCCCTGTAAAATTGACCCGAAAAAGTGTAAAAACAGAGAGATTTTTTTCCAAAATGTTGTTAACCTATACTTAACCCCAAAAAAGTCTAAAAATATAATAATTTCTTCAAAATTGCATAAAAAAACCGTAGGGTCGGCCCTGTTTAGATAGGGTCGGGCGGGTGACCTGAAACAAACCTTTTTTTTGGCCTTATTGTGACTTATTTCATGGTGAATACAGTGGTATTGCACGCAGTGGTCATAGTGCATGCTCTGAGGGTCAAGTAACCCCCACTAAAGTTTAATTTCATGTTTTTTCATGTATTTATTTGTAGTTTTTGTCAATTTTTTCATGGAAACCCCTGAAATAAATACAGAGCATCACTCAAAGTGACCTCTTCACTAGTTACTGCACTCGCAGGGCTTGGGCCATATTGCACTAGGCCTACGGCCAGCGTGCAATACGGCCCAAGCACTGCTTGGGCAGAAACCAGTGACTCGCTCACTTTAGCATGCAGCTCTGTCTATATATACCTGTATGTGTGACCAATATATTCTCTTCTGGCAATCAAGGGTATGTAGTTTACCTGCTTAACACATGTACTCATTGGACGCTTATACCATACCAAGGAGATCACATGTAACTTTTTGATTGTTGTATTTTGAAAATCAGTTATGAATAAATACAAGTAGTATATATTGTATCGGAACGGGACCATGCTTAAGTACTGTTTATTACTCAATCGATATGCAGCCAATCAGAGGCCGCCATTTGGTCACGTGACCCCCTCATTTGCATAATTACGTAATAGGCCACGCCCCCTCATTTGCATAATTACGTAATAGGCCACGCTCCCTTGATCACCAGCCAATCAGAGGAGGCCATTTGGTCACGTGACCCCCTCATTTGCATAATAGGCCACGCCCCCTTGATCACCAGCCAATCAGAGGCTTCCATTTGGTCACGTGACTCCCTCATTTGCATAATAAGCTTCCATTTGATCACGTGTCCTCTTCATTTGCATAATAAGCCACAACAACATCACGTGGCTCTCTTTGTTTGTAAACAACACCACGTGGCTCTCTTTGCTTGTAAACAACACCACGTGGCTCTCTTGTTTGTAAATAACACCTACTAAGTTTAGTCATAGGCAGCAGCAGCATCTTCAGCAGCAGCAGCAGCAGCAGCATCTTCAGCAGCAGTGGCAGCAGGAGCAACATCTTCAGCAGCAGTAGCAGCAGGAGCAGCATCTTCAGCAGCAGCAGCAGCAGCAGCAGCAGCAGCAGCCCGTGGTCACGTGGCCTCTTCATTTGCATAATAAGCCACAACAACAGCACGTGGCTCTCTTTGTTTGTAAACAACACCTACTAAGTTTAGTCATAGGTGTCTAGAGCAGCAGCAGCAGCAGCAGCAGCATCTTCAGCAGCAGCAGCAGCAGCAGCATCTTCAGCAGGAGTAGCAGCAGGAGCAACATCTTCAGCAGCAGCAGCAGCAGCAGCATCTTCAGCAGCAGTAGCAGCAGGAGCAACATCTTCAGCAGCAGCAGCAGCAGCATCTTCAGCAGCAGCAGCAGCAGCAGCAGGAGCAGCAGCAGCAGCAGTATCAACAGCAAAAGCAACAGCCCGTGGTCACGCGGCCTCTTCATTTGCATAATAAGCCACAACAACACCACGTGGCTCTCTTTGTTTGTAAACAACACCACGTGGCTCTCTTGTTTGTAAATAACACCTACTAAGTTTAGTCATAGGTGTCTAGAGCAGCAGCAGCAGCAGCATCTTCAGCAGCAGCAGCAGCGTCATAGGTGTCTAGAGCAGCAGCAGCAGCAGCATCTTCAGCAGCAGCAGCAGCAGCAGCATCTTCAGCAGCAGTAGCAGTGCTCTGAGCAACTCTATTAGCATCAACAGCAACATCAGCAAAAGCAACAGCCCGTAACCCAGCATCATGTGCATCAGCAATAGCAGCAACAGCGACATTGCGACTAGTATCAGCGAAACAGGCTATGTTTTTAGCAGCTGTACAAGCATTAATAGCACTAGCCCTAGCAGCAGCCGCAACAGCGACACCGTAGTCGCTGCAGCATCAGCAGCAGCAGCATCGGCAGCAAGAGCGGTAACAGTAGCAAGAACATTAGCAGCACGAGCAGCAGTGGCGAGAGTAACAGCAGCGTTGTTAGCAACATTAGCGACTTAGTATGCAGTATGTGTAGCACGAACGGCGGTAAGAGCTTCACGTCTTGCACGAGCAGCAGCAACAGCTGCAGAAGTAGCCCTCACACTATCCAGCCACCGGTACGAATCTTGATAAAAACGAACCTCGACGTTGCTACTTGTTAACTCATCAGTAACCATGGTCGTCTCCTCCGTGTGGTGTTGTCGCTGCTCTGTAGTAGTGTTGGGATGCTCACATTTGGTAGAACGTAGAGTGATTCCTGATGACGCCATGCTGAAGGTGGTAGAAGAAGTGTGTGGGATCGATGTTTCACTCTCGCTTATGTACTAGGCTCCGAGATAAGCCTCTTAACTCATGAAAAAAACTCTCACTAGGAAGGCGACCGGCTGTCTACCTGTGTAGGTGCGGGTTCGTTACATCTTTAATCCTGTTCGACTCCCCGAGGAAATAGATGAAAAAACAAAAGACCATCTTTCAAGGACTCGAAGCTATAAGGAGCTTAACTTGTTTGATTTAAGCTGTCTACCACACGCACGCGCTTGTAGTCACAGCTAGAGTGGCAGACATCCGTCCGCCCGCTGGTGCATGACACCCGGCCTTAAACACCCCCTGTAGGCTTTTTTGTATACACAGTTGAACGTCTTAATCTCTTACCCAGCTATAATCCTATATACATGTAACGCGCATTACTCCCTTTATGGCAATTATCAGATTGATTTAAGGGTGGAAAGGGCCTAGGTGATTAGGTCCCTCTCTAGCTGAAAACAGGCTTAGAACATAACATGCAGTCATCCGGCCGCGTTAAACACCCCCTGTAGGCTTTTGTATACACTCTTGACCCCCTCTCTAGGTGAAAACGAAGCTTAGAAGATGCAGTCATCCGTCCACGGGCTGGCGCGTCACACCTGTCATTAATCACCCCCTGTAGTCTTTGTATACACAGTTGACCCGCTTTATCTCTTCACCGGTGCATGACACCCGGACTTAAACACCCCCTGTAGGCTTTTTTTTTGTATACACAGTTTGAACGTCTTAATCTCTTACCCAGCTATAATCGTATATACATGTAATGCGCATTACTCCCTTTATGACAATTATCAGATTGATTTAAGGGTGGAAAGGATCTAGAAGAGGGTGGGGATCTAGCTGAAAACAAAACAGGCTTAGAACAAAACATGCAGTCATCCGGCCGCGTTAATCACCCCCTGTAGGCTTTGTATACACTCTTGATCCCCTCTCTAGGTGAAAACAAAAGCTCCGTCCACGGGCTGGCGCGTCACACCTGTCGTTAAAACACCCCCTGTAGTCTTTGTATACACAGTTGTCCCGCCTTATCTATTCACCAGCTATAAGCCCATATACATGTACATGCGATTTTGATTTCCTCTCTGGAAGAGGGTGGGGCTCAAGGTGAAAACAAGATTAGGACATTCGCTCTCTCAGCTATATAAAGAGCCTCAATTATTCTTGCAACAGCACTTCACCACCGCCCATCTTTTCTTCTGGTACACTATCAGTCACGAGGCAGATGTTTGCAGTATGGTTTATACAGGTTACCTACTAATAGCGGTTTGTCTAAAAAAAAATGGGTGAGTAGATCACTTTTTTTTTCTAAAAAAAAAACCCACTTAGAACTCGGGTATGTATATGGAGCACTGTTAGTGTAAGTACACAGTAGAATCGACTGTACTATAGACTTAACCCTCTGAAGACGGTGGAGCGCGTTAATGTGCAGGTCTGTGTCGGCGTCACTGTTTTTTTATATATTTTTTTATTCTAACTAAAAAAAAAAAGGAAAAAAAAGTCAGAAGTCAATCTACGACCTATCAAAGACAATTTTGTGATAAGTTCAAACTAAATAAGAGACAGTTTGAGCGTCTCTTAGTCGCTGTCAAAGATGCGAATAACGAACACGCTAGTATAGTTCCCCGCTCTTTCGTCAGATGGCGCCACAACAGGAATTTTGTACATTCCTACGATGCTCACGAACATTTTAATGCATAATGACCTCCTCAACCCCTCAGAGAGAAAAACAGACTTGGCCATTGAAGATAAAATCTTCATGACCACAACCTTCAGGTTGAATGACAGACGACTTGAGAACATAGTCGCTGAAAATTGGGACCGCCTTGGTGGTTCAAAATCCACCAAAAAGCTGCACCGCAAAGGCTGGGGAAGGAGCTACAAAAGGCCTAAAAACCTAAAAGACCACCTGGTCCGAGCTACTACCCATTACAATCCCTTTGCCCCCGAGGATACCACAATAAAAAATGAATCCAAAAATAAGTGCAAGCGCAAAAACTGTCCACACTGTGCGAAACTGGACAAAACTGGTCGCATCTACAAACCTGGGACCAATGTGAGCTTTGAGACCAAAAGCATAATCTCATGCTGCAGCTCAAACCTCATCTATTGCCTCGAATGCAGAAAATGCGGCATTAGATATGTGGGCCAAACATACCGACCACTCAAGAAAAGACTGTGGACACACGTGTATGAAACCAAAAAATGCATCTTGAGCACCGATGTGCAGTACCACTTTGGGCTCCCTGGCCACAATGTCGACGAAGACATGAAGGTCTATATACTGGATTATGTGTATGAACATCCTCTCAGTAAAAAGGCCTTGAAATTAAGGCTGAAAATTGAGTTCAACTGGATTTTCCGGTTAGGCACTCAGGCTCCAAGGGGTTTAAACACTATGGACAGTGTGTATGGGTGAAGCAAAACACTCACTGCCTCGTAACAAAATTTTTTGTTCTGATTCAGTAAGAATACCGTACGGATTATTTTTACAAAAAGGGAATTTTTTAGAAATAAAAATCCCTAGTGCTTGAAGTGAATTATCACTACAACCACGCCTGAACAGACAAAATTTTGCAGACATCAGTTTAAAACTGGTGCTTTATCCCATACTACCGGGACAAGTTTTCAAAAATCTCATGAAAATGGAGATTTTTAGCACCAACTCAATTTTTTTTGAGCAATTTATCAGCACGTGTCCACCCTCCCAGTGAGTGGTGGTTCCACCATCTCCCTGGTAAGGAATGGGGGACAATTCTACCTAAAATTAGACTTGTCCCAGACACAGGTCTCTCAAAAATTAATGTAAAAACATTAAACTTTTGAGAGTACCACCCCCACCTACCACTCCTGATGAGACTAGTGTCGAAACCGTATACCCAGTTAACCCTCATCTAGAAAAGAATTGATTTCTCTAGACCCCTATTTTTGAATAGGGCCTGTCCCTGTGTGCTGCCCCTGTGTACACACTAAGGACCCCTACTAAGTTTCCAGGCACCAAACCCCTGTAACTTAGGCCTAGCCTGTACTGACCCACCCCCACCCCAGGTGGGAGGGCATTCCACAGGCAGGGTTAACCCACCCCCCCAGTCACACATACACACCTGTGTGTATGTGTGGGGGGGAGTGCTGAGGTGCAGGACTAGGGCCAGCTGACCTGGAGCCTCCTATATAAGGCCAGCTCCCCTGACTTGTCCGACATACGGTAGAGTGTGGTACCCCAGACGCCTTGTACCGACTTCCCAGCCGGGTCGTCCACCAACACATAATGAGCTATATAGGCAACAAAGCGCGCTTCTAATATATTAAATATAAAAAAACAATTCAATATTGTGTATTTCTGATAGAATGAGACAGTTTCTTTAAATATCAACTAAACTATAGCGAGATGAAAATACCACACCATATCTGAGGCGTTATAAAAGATATACATAGTCAGAACCTCTCACCGAGTCGGTAATCTGAAAAACGGATCAACTCGTCTCTGACAGTGCCACAGGGCCCCCGTCCAACGGGGCTTTTGAGGCCAGTCTGTTAGAGTGATCCATGCTGCTTAACATGAGGTGTAATTAATTACGCCGATGTTGCGCAGCATATAACCAACTCAATCAGAGTTGGTTGGCCCCTCTTTAGGGGCCACACAATAAATAAAGAATAGAAGACTAAGGGAACGTTCACAAACGTCACCCCTTCCTACGGGGTGGGTGGGTCTTTGGGTTTAGTGACAAAACAGCGACATGGGAGTAGGAGGGGGGAGAGTCAGAGTTTGTGTGTCAGCTCTCTTTTTTTTTTCTTTTTTTTCCAAGTCTACATATTATTTATGAATCAAAATAAAAAAAACACGATAATATAGAGCGCTGATCAAAAACTGAATAGAAAAATAACCAAATAGGTTGGGGAAATCTCTGCTATCTAGCTGATCGGTCGTTGTCACACGGTGCAGAAAATTTACTTTAGAAAATCTATATTAGGACCACAGACGGGGTACATGTGTCACTTGTCGAATATAAGAGATGCCAATGGTCCTTGTCGAATTTAAGAACTAGGTCTTGTCCATTGTCTATTTTGAGAAGTAGTCTTGCCCGTCTTGCCCCTTGTCGCCAACTCCCAGCACCCCCGTGTCTCTTTGTCCATATTGGCTAAAACAGGACATTGTTGACTTGTCTATTTTACCCGTCTGGGGCCTTATTATTAATCCCTGTGTATAACTTGCAGCTTATATGTTGTACCAAACCTCCTTCAAATGTCGCATGTGTGGATCTAGGAATTTGGGAGGTAGATTGAGATGGGGTAATACGCAATGTGTTTGGAGTATTTGAAACAAGATACGTAATTTTAATAATGTACAGAAAAGAACGAGTCACACTAGGCGGCAAATTTTGGTATCAAATTAAAAGCTTATGCTGTCAGTAATGCAGTCAGCTAGGAATAACTTGCATTATAACAACTTTTTTCCGAATTACTGAAACGTGAAAATTGATCGCGAAAATTCCAAATTTCCCCATGTATTTTAGCCCCAAGTAAAAAAAAAACAACAAAAAAAAAAACAACGCTCTCGTCATATTTTTTCACTGCTTAGTGATGAGAAACAACTTAGGTTGTTTCTTAGTCTTAAGATAATAGGCTACATCAACTGTTATGACTGACACATGGAACAGTCCTGAACAGGAGAAGTTTCTGGCTGCAAACATAGGGGGCGGTAACCCTTCTCCAAGCATAGACACCCACGTGTGCTGCTGAAAGAGATCAACCGGAACTATAAGCGAGCCAAGTCTGTGCTTGGAGAATAGACAGTAACTCAAAAATAGAGGGCGATAACTGTGTGTTATTCTGGGAGGGTTTATTGAGTACAACTTTATAGTATTATAGAATTGAGCCCGAACCAGTTCTATAGACAGAGGAAAAATATATCTCTATAATGTTTCTCTCTCCTTTATTGACTCAGGGTTACCACCCTGAGTCTTAGGAGACGCCTAAAACAGGCGTCGTTTCAAGATAGTAAAACTTCAAAAATTGGATGCTAAATATCAATACTAAGGAATATTTCAAAACAGTCTAGAAATGAAATAGAATGGAACATACAATACATAGCTACATGTCAAATCCATCTAGGTCGCCAGATTCCATCTCTTTCTATGCCAAATATGTCAGAATCTCATTTTTTACTGAGTGGTTATTTTTGATAGTGTAGAACCAATATCTGTCTAATTAAAAACCCTTATCAGTTCTGTTTTTACATACAAAGAATTTTCCCACCCTTCTAGGCTTTTTCAAAGGATAAGAATTGAGATAGCTGAAGGTCATTATGTATGTTTTAAGCCCTTTTGGTGATACCCTACATAGGCCCCTAGACGGGGGGATGCTGTGTCACTTGGGGATTTTAAGAAATGGCTATGTCCCTTGTCGATTTTTAAGAAAAGTGGTTTGTCCCTTGTCACTGACACTATAAAAATGTCACTACCCCTCATGTCACTTGTCGATTCTAAGGAATACCCATGTCACTTGTCGATTCTAAGGAATAGGTCTTGTCCCTTGTCACTAGGGTCATGTCGATTTGTCGATTTTACCCGTCTGGGGGCCCCTCTACATAAGGGAGAATCTAAAAAAAAATTTTTTAAAGATTAGGGTCGGGCCAAAATGATAGGGTCGGTCGGGTTACCGGAACACAACTTTTTTTTTGTTCGGCCTAACCCCTTGCCCTCATGATTAGACCCGATACGACGTCACATTCATCATGATACCATCATACAACATGATACACACACGCCGCGCACTGCACACACACACACACACACACACACACACACACGCTCACACACACGCTCACACACACGCTCACACACACACGCACACACACACACACACACCCACCCACACACACACACACACACACACACACACACACACACCCAACCACAGACAGACAGACAGACAGACAGACAGACAGACACTCACAGTACACCTGATGACCTCCACATGATGACCTGATGCCCTTCCTGAAAAAAACCAACCCGACCTACCTACTCAAGAGGGTTTCAGTGTAGAGACTATTAGGGGTTTTTCTGATGCGTATATTATATTGAGATTGATTTTCAACTTTTGTGATAAGCGGGTGGTCCTGAAAAGGACCGTTAGTGATGATAGCAGGGAACTTGCTGCTGAGGCGGAGGGTGTGGTGGTAGTCATATCACGTCGTAGTCCTTCAGCATCTCCAGGATGGCGGGCGGTAGGCCTTGCTTCCTGCAGACCTGCTGCTTGGCCTGTTCGACAGACTGCCGGATGAGTTGATACGCGAGCTCCGTCATCAACTCATCCGCCACACCCTCCTCCGCAGCAGCACGCTGTCTCTGTACCTCTTCTCTCTGTTGTGCGGCTGCGAATTCTCCACGGCCGCCTCGATCACAGATCGGGAAACGACGACGAAGTTCACTCAGTGAGCCATTTTGTCAAACTGACTTCCTAACCGCCTGAGATCAGCTGACGTCACACTATTTTCGACGACGCTATGACGCTCATGAGGCAGGTAGGCGACGTTGTTTTACTTCCTTATTTGGAGTTTGGGAACAGTCATACCGTACGGTCGCGATAAAGCAACTAGTGTTGAAAGTGCGCCGGTCTTGAATAAGCGCTGGAGTATAAGAGCCTCCAAATGTTTTTTCTTAAGCACTAAAATCGCGACCTTGAAAAAGCGCCAGCGCCTGGTTTGTATAAGCTCCTGAGTAAGAACTTCACCGAATTGAAAAGCGCTCCCTCAGAGCACTTAATCGCGACAGTACGGTACAATCTGTCAACCCGCGCCAAAACAAAAAGAAAAAAAAGTGTGTTCTGGTCACACGTACCTACGACGAGTAACCTTCAGCTATCACCACGTGAAGAGTGGGAATAAATTTGTACAGCAAGAAAACTGAAACTGATAACGATTCCATTAGATAAGTATTTGGTTCCAATCTATGGCGAGATATTTCCGACAGATGTCTCCACCAGAGCGATTGATTTATATCTCTGTAGGCTTCAGCTCTCCAACACTCTCCAATATCCGCCGGTGGATAATGGTCGCCACCCATAGTTAGTGACAACTAAACCTCTGCTGGAGAGTGAAAGCTACGTTGAGTCTTGAGGTGCGCAGAGATACTATCTGCCGCAGCCTGATTTAGTTCCACGCTATTTAGATAACCGCCCCATTTAAAATCTCTCGATCCTAGAAAAGAAAAAAAAATCCTAGAGTTTATCATGGATGCGTCTCAGTTTTAGTCAAGCCGTAAAGTGAAGAACCTGAAGTTGTACATATACCCACATGAGGGGTGAACGGAGTTTACTAACCGGGCGTTCAGTTAGTACTGAGTCTATAGTCAAGTTCCGTTCTCTAGACAGAGCTTTAGCTCCTCCGTCATCTAGACCGCGCGATTTGCTGAAGCAGCTAATCAATGGAAAGTAGAGAACACGTACTGGGACGGGTCAAAAATCGGGCTGCTTGTTGTAAGCTATGTATGTCACATTACCCAGCTCCAGACTGCCCACGACATGTTGTGAGCTACTCAGCCAATAAGGGTAGCTCTCATGGTCTTGTGACAATCGTCCCACTGTCCACTGTCCTACTTACTATAGGGATAGAATTTTTTTTACACTAGGATTTTCACTAAAGACTTTAGCAGACAGGTCTGGATGATTAGCCGTGTATCATGTCCAGCAGACAAGACGAGACCAAGACAAAACATCATCGGATATTTGTCTGCTCATGTTTTGTCTTGTCTAGTCTACTGAAGACGTGCCGTGTATACCGACCTTAAGTATACTAGGGATACGGATCCTATGACCTTGCGATGACTATCCGTCTGTGTCTTGGAACACATATTTGTTATGCAATACACCGGAGAATCGATCAAACTGCTTCAGAGGCTTGTTATCAGGTATTATCAGTTAAATCAAAATATTTCAAAACATCCAGCAAAGCAGGATGTCATGTCCTACAGCTGGGCGCTGACGAGCAGACGCCGCTGACGTCATTTTAATCAGGTCACAGCGCTTTTAGACATCTTTTCTGTGGGGACTGTCTCATACCTTAGTATATAATACCGTAAACGCCAGGTGATTAGTATATGACACATTGTCAGTCGCGGATCCACAAGAGGCTGGATAAGCCACGAGCAGATCCGCGACTACAATGTGACATAATCTAACCATGCGCTTGTTTTGTTTTGTTTCCATTTACAACAGCAAACATTTCAACATCCTATTGTTTTTTAAAAATGATGAAAAATCAGCCCAAAAAATAAACATTTTAGAGCTAAATTTGTGGAGGATAGCCGGACATGCTGATGTCCCTAGACCCCTAAATTCGATATGGTGACATGGTCATTTTCTTAAATTCGATACGACGACACGGTCATATCTTAAAAAATCGACATGGGGCATGGTCATCTAAGTGACATGGGACATGGGACATTTCTTAAGTCCGACATGTGACATGGACCATAGTGACATGAGAAAAAATGTTCGAAGAGTGCATCAGAAAAGTACCATTTCAAGCCTAAACATTTCGCTAATTTTTTTTTTCTTGGATGGTACCCGGCTTTGCAGTGTCTGGGTCCTTAAAATGTACCAGAATGCTCAATTTGGGTTCTAAATATTTCAAAAATGTTTCCCCCTTAGCGACATGTGACATGGACATTTCTTAAATTCGACATACGGCTGCATGGGGAGGACCCACCCGTCAAGGGTCCCATGATGACTGATACCCGCGCTCAAACCAGCGCGGTGGTTCTAGGTAGACCTTCTTTCAGTATCCTCGTGACCAGATCCATCACCGTCTCTTGAGCGACCGCAACGTAACCTGCGCCGGTCATTTTGACAAAAAACTGTCTGGCTAGCCGACCACTGACGTCAGCTTAATTTTGACGACGTTGCTCATTACGCGTCATCAACAGTAACCAAGGTAACTATGGTTATTGTTATCCGGTCCGTAAGACAGTCTAAGACGGCGTGTAGTCGCGTTTTGTTGTTTACGCGCGCTCTCCCTAATACTCTAATTTAAGTCGAGTTTTTTGTGTAATTCAAAGTCGTTCCTTTGTTAGCAATAAGGGGGTCGTTCTATTCATTGATTTTTTTTTTGTTTACAACAACAAGTCAAAGTACAGTCAATCAACCGAGATCCTTCCTCCTCCGTGGGGGTGTAGAAGGATCTCCCCCCTGAGGTTACAAAGTCACCTCTTTTAAGGGCTACAGGTCGCAAAGTCGCTTTCGCTTTCGCTTACAGGTCGCAAAGTCGCAAGAATATTCAAGTCAAAAGTCAAATTTATTAACTATCAGTATGGTCGTTTGAAGGTCATCAAGTCACCGAAAAACTCCTCTACAGTCACCTCCGACTCGCCTCCTCCCTACCCCCTAAAGGGGGGTAGGGAGGAGGCGATTCCCTAGAGATCAGATAAAAAAAAAATTTTCTCCCCAGCAGACCCCAGCAGACCCCAAAGGCCACACGTGACCAAGGGGGTGTGGTCCTATTATGCAAATGAGGGGGTCACGTGATCCATCATTATGCAAATGAGGGAGTCACGTGACCAAATGGAAGCCTCTGATTGGCTGGTGATCAAGGGGACGTGGCCTATTATGCAAATGAGGGGGTCACGTGATCAAGGGGGCGTGGCCTATTATGCAAATGAGGGGGTCACGTGACCAAATGGCGGCCTCTGATTGGCTGGTGATCAAGGGGGCGTGGCCTATTACGTAATTATGCAAATGAGGGGGTCACGTGACCAAATGGCGGCCTCTGATTGGCTGCATATCGATTGAGTAATAAACAGTACTTAAGCATGGTCCCGTTCCGATACAATATATACTACTAATACACATTACAAAATTTAAAAAAAAGAGGCCCCCTTTAATTTTGGAGAATCCTATAAGCCTCACTTGGTATGTGATTATGACGATTGTAGTACTGTAGTATACATTTGAAAACTCTTGTATAAGCCGCACCCTGACTTTGTCCTATAAACACATTGGCGATCCTGTATGCAAGGTTTTATGGTACCCACAGGGAATGGTCAAGAAGTAAAATGAAGCCTTTTGTGTGATTTTTATGAAAGGAGTATAATTCTGTAATTCAATTATCAACATATGACTGCTTAGGTGAAAACGCACCACATATGAGGTACATGTATCCTTTATCAAATACAATCTGATCATGACTCATAATTGAAGTAGCCCGAATTGTAATTAAACCATTTATATTACAGGTCGTCCAAGCCCATCTACCAACACTCATATATGAAATCACAGTTCATATTCCTTTTAAATCACCCATTTCTTTGGTGGCTGGGTTTCCTGGGAGAAACTCAATCAAATCCCCAATATCGAAGGAATTTCTCTTTCAAACCATTAGGGTCCCTCCTCTGCAGTTTCCAATGGTCATTGGTGATACGTTGGTAGGGGTCAGCGACCGTGCACAGGAACTTGAGGATCTTCTCATCTACCTCAGGGTTGTTGTTCATCATCTCCTCATCTTCCTTTAAGTTGGTACATGTTTGGGGCAAATTTTTTTTTTTTCTTAAAAATGAGTAAGAAAGTTCACAAATAATATATTTGAACTGCCATCTATACCATTTTCTTTGATTCCCTGCAACTTTGCTCTAATCAGATTTTATTGCCCAATATATATGGTCATTTTGGAATAAAAGCTTGCACACTTTTATTCCCCCCATTAAAAATACACTAGAAAAGCCCATAGTCATGGGACAACGGACCCCTTTGTGACATATTTACACCCATTGATGGCATTTAATTGACCTCTATTCTCTAAATATCATACAGTGTTTGGAATATAGTTAAGTAAGATTTAGAATTTGAAGAAAAAACGGATATACCCACTTTTACCACGTAGTTCTTGACCATGCCGAATCTGCCTGCACCTTTCAGGCAGAGAGCTTCTATCAAATCATGTTTCCTCTCCAGTGCCTTCTCAGACAGAGAGCCATCTGGTTTTTCAACCAAGTCCAATTTGGTAAGCAAGCCGAAGACAGGTACAGCTGGAAGAAAAGAAGTGTTCGTTAAATAGTTGTCTGATATAGCGATCTCAACCTGGGGCATGGGGATATCTAGGTTTTCATAATGACTAATGCGAAGTGCTATGGAGAATGATATATGAATATAGTCTCTAATTAGTTAAACTCCTAATGAGAGGCATCCCTTTCACATATTTGGTGTTCTCTTGATTGAACTAAGTAGCTTTACTTGTTATAAATATGTTGTGTATGGGTGAGAATAATGGCCTTGAAGGTATAGAGACCACTCTGCTCCCTACCACCAGTTTATGTCTCATGATAGAAAATTGACTTCATTCAATTTACACTGGATGGCAGCATGTGACAGGGCATGTCCCATGTGCAACACCCAGATATACTCTCGGTTGTCCCAGTGATTACCCAAAGGTGTTGAGAATTGTCATTACTGATGACTTTAGGTCTTCAAATTGACAATACCTAAATCAACATCCTTAAGGTAGTAATTCTGACTACCCAATCCATGTGACCACCTAAGGTTGTCATTATGACCACTTTGGTCTATATGGATCAGATATGACTGCTTAAGTTCGTCACAATGATCACCTCGATGACCTAAAATTGTCAATTTTGGTATCTTTAAAATGACAACCCTGAGGTTTTCAGTGTTCTTGAAGTATCATTACCATGTAATCAGATTTTTGGATAAAGTTACTGAAATATAATTGTTTATGAAGAGATTATGTCGTCGAATGAGGGATTTAAAATCTGAGGAGTCAAATTCATGAAGCTATAGTCAGAGAGTCAGAGTCTTGATATCAAATTTCACTGACATCTGTGATCTGGTTATGAATAATATCTGTTATACGGCAAGCACTATTTCTAACAGCAAATACCTTGATTGACTCATCTATAAAACCTTGCATATAGGACACGGCTATAGTACACAAGTTGGATTGCCAGTGCGTCTTATAGGATCAGGACAAAGCCACACTGGTATTCCTAGGCTCCCTATACGCCCAACCTCTCAGTCACTAGAACCTAACCTAGTTAGTCATTTTTTGGCTCCCTATACGACCAACCTAGATTAGTTATTATGGTCAGATTGTTCACTATATACTGACCAACCAACCTTAGTCTTTTTAGTTCCAGGTGGCCCCAACTAGTGGTATACAAATACAACACACCAATGATGGACCTAGGTTAGCCACTACTGACTGACCCCTTGGTCATTTTTCAATATAACTTTGCCATTGTGACTAACACTCATATGTACTGACTAACCCTTTCAACCTATGGATTTTCAGTGCAGGATGTGACTTAAACGTCCGTTTTTAGGTGAAAACTGCAGGACTAAAGTAGCCATAATCACAACCTTTCTGCGGCCTATATGATTTTCTAAAGTTAGGGGTGCGGCTAATACGCGAGTTATGCTTGTACGGTATTCACACCTCTTTTAGACACGACATCGTCACCATGTTGACTTTCCGGCTGTGCAGTGGCCATCACAGCGTGCAGCAACTCCCAGGGAACGTCGGCATCAGCATTAGCCACCACCACCACCCTGCAGGAGAAAGTATCTTCTATATATAAAAGAAGTAACCAAATATGGGGTAGTAATTCCCGCTCTCAGCTTGTCTGCTGATGAGGATACATGTCCTCAATAAATGAATAATCAAATAATATGTGTGTGTATATATATATATTTATATATTATATATATATATATATATATATATATATATGTATATATTTAATATACACAAAGGTTTAGGAGTTCTCGTCTGTTGACTAGGTTATCTCACGAGTTGACCAAGGGGCCGTATTCTACAAGGCCGTAGGTCGAGTGGAATGCAGCCCCTTGGTCCATAAGTGAGATAACCTTTCAACAGACTAAAACCCATGCTCATTGTGTTTATTCTTAATGGCTTTCGATCCAAAATGAGAAAAAATATAGTAAAAGGAGCCAAAAATAGTTTTTTTATGCCGTTCAAATGTAAACAAACTGCCATTTTTTATAACGTCACAGGCCGTGAAATATGGCCATGGGTTGTTTCACGGGGATTTGAAATACAGTGCTCTTTGGTTAAATCACTGCTGTATTTCATAAAAATTTCATAAAAAATAAAAAGGCGATAACAACAAATGATAGAGATGTCATATCAGGCCATCGTCAATTAGCATTGTACTAATATCTGAGATTTGATATGCACGAAAGTAAGTAACACTACAATCGGTGATCAGGTGTGTAGTTTTGGTTTATTGTACAATAGGTATGAGATGTTGTGCACCTAGTACCCTACCCAGCTCTCTCTCTCTGAGTATCTAGTGGTGCGTGCCCCTTATATACAAATACGGTGGTGCAGCGCCACTGGTGGCAGGTGTAGGTACCAGGTGTGGATATGCTTTGTCCTCGACTTATAGGCGGTGACAATGCAATTGTATATGATATTCTTGTAAAGTACAGGTTGATTAATAGCGGTTAAGCATTCCACCCCATTAGCACAATATCTTATGCTTGAAGAATAAGATTTCAGGGGATATCATCTTCTTCATGCAAAGACAGGGACTCCCCTGGCCCCCCAGATAGATAGCTAACTCTATGCCTTTCCCTAACTGTAATCAGAAAACACTAAGCTAACCCTAACCCCTACCCTAACCATTGGGCAGGTATCCAGTGTAGTTGGTTTCTTAATGAAGCATATAAGATATTGTGCTAGCCAGTGGGCACAATATCTACCTGAACGTTGAATCAACATTGCGTCAACATTGAATCAACATTGACAACCATTTATCAACATTGTTTCAATGTTCTGTGCCCATTGGGTAACAGGCCCGTAACTAGCCCTCTTTGCGGGCTGGTTCGTTTTTTGATAAGGTGGAACTAGATTAATTTAATGGTGGAACTTACTAGATTTTCATTTGAAAATATGCAAAAAATTACTCGATTTGTAGTCAAAACTATAATTTGAATGAGCCATATAAAAAAATTGACCATGCTCTTACAGTTTAGTCTCTAGGGACCTTAATAATTATCCGATTTACAAGCCGCGAAAAATGGCATGGAGCTAATTATCTCCACTTTCAGGTGAGCTAGGGTAGAACTATTTGGTCCATCAGGGCTGTGGGGGGGGGGGGTTCGTTCGAACCGACGAACCCCCCCTAGTTACGTGCCTGGGTAATATGGTGCGCATTCATAATATCACAGAGACAAGTGGAGAGTAGCAGACAGACCTGTGTATGACCAGGTCCCTGTCCCCCTCTGGGTGCTCCTGCAGTAAGTCCACCGGTCTCTTGCTGTTAGCGCCTTTCAGCACATCGAGGATGTTGTCATCCAGTTTCAGGTGGCCGTAGAAGAGGAGTCTCAGCACCATCCGCATGTACGGGGTGTCCTCGTCTGGTAAGCCGCAGAGGTCTATGATGCTGTCAACATGCCAGAAATGTCATCAGAAGTGTTTTTTTAAGATTAAGTAAAGCTTGGAGAAACAGCTAAAACAGGTTCATTATCTCTTTTTAAAACGACAGACTGATACCTTAGTTAATGCATTATGCCCTTGGTCGTCATGATGCATGAATGCAGCCCTGGTGAGTAACTCGCCAATGCTACATTCAAGCATCATGTCGACCCTATAGGATTGAGACACTCTGGAAGGGTCAGCATGATGCATGAATACAGCCACGGCAAGATACTCACCAGGGCTGCATTCATGTGTCATGAATCAAGAATTTTTTAGACACCTGCGTCCTTAAAGAGGTAGACACCTTGAAAAGTGCCTAAATAGAATAGTTCTTGTTCTGCCTTTGAAATTTAGTTTTTCGCCAGATTTCCATTATAGATCCGTTTACAACAGGTAAATAAAGTATGCCAATATAGTTGATTTATAATGGTCATATTCTAACAGATATTCCCACTGAAATAGAATCGGGAAAACTTCATTTTCAGCGCTTTCCACTTGATATTGGACTGGGAAAACTACATACGTGAACCCTTGACTAGAATACAGCTCTAATTGTTATTTTCAGTTTCACCATACATCAGTTCTCTGACACAGACTTACGTTGGAGATTGTTCAGTTGTTATAGGTCCACCATTAGGGGCATCCATGGTATGTTCCTGCCTAATCAGGTCATTTCCCAGATCAGGGAAGTACAAGTTGTAACGATGTAGCCCACTCGTCATCTTTCCTCTATATATGCACCATACCCTACAGTAGGCACGGCAGGGTTTTAGAAAACAAATTTGAGAAAAAGATTCCAAGTGCATAAATGGACACTATAAGATGGTACTACTGTAAGAAATATGTTTTTATTAGAATCTGACATGTTTTTCATAGCCTGATTGGTCATTTTGTGTTGCCCGTCAGAATGTATAAATGGCAGTGGGAACTTATAAATACATCTATTGGCTATCTTTTAGCAGGGTGGCAAAGCTGAGACTACTTAGAAAAACTCCTGCAGAAATGGCATTGTTACCGGCCGGCCATCTGGTAAACCCTGCCATGCCTACCTACAGTGCTCCACCCGCCCGTCCTCATTGTGATCGCACGAATCGCGGAATTGATGAATGATGATTTCCCAGCACCTGCGCCGCCGATGAGTAGAATATTCAGAGGTTTGCTGTATTTCATGGAGTGTTGGTAGAAGTTCCCTCTAGCCCTAGCAGCATCAAGTTTAGCTTTTAGGGGAGAACCTTCCTCTGCACTGAATAAGTAACAAAAACAGAACAATTTAATATGGTGTCCCTGCGGGCACAAAATAGGTAATTTGTCAAGGGTCAAGGGGTCCAGACTTGAAGGCAAAAGTTTGCTTGTTTTTCTATCTAAAAATCTAAAATTAATTTCAAAATATTGCAAATTATGAAAAAAGTATCAAATGGAACCAAAATGAATGAGCAGGAGGATCACTTTGTGTGATATCAAATTGTGCTGGAACATTTTTGTTTCCTTAAGCAACGGTGATCTAAATTCGTTCTACCCCCCCCCCCTCCAAAGAAGAGGCCAAATTACACCCCCCCCTCCTTAAATTCATCTTCCTTTTGTTAAAATAATCACCACCACCTGCATGGATCCAATCCTTGGTACTTACGAAGAGACTGACGAGACTGTAATCATCACAATGTAGAGAGATAGGATAACACCATGCCGGCAAGGACACCATTTTGTGGAGGCCCTATAAATCAAAACATATATAAACCAAGTTAGATCCTTTACAAAATAGATTATCGTAACAGTCCTTGCAGAATCGTTTTCATCCCACAGGACATTTGGTCCTACGAATTTTCAATGTTGCAGGACCGGCTGCATTTTTAAGGGACCGGATAGCCACATATCTCACAATTTATGCATTTCAAGTATAAAATAGTTTTTGTGCATTAAAAATACATTTTATTAGTAATCATTTATGGCCAAATGAGGATAGATATGTGGTTTTACACAGTATATGGGCAAATATATTTCAGTATTAGAACCCCAGCTGAATTCTTCTATTTCAGAAAAGCCCAACATGTGACTGGACATTCGATCCTGCTACACTAGTCAATCTGCTGGACCAGTGGCATATTAGGTAGACATTGCCACTGCCCTGCATGTTTTCGCAAAGACTGCTTAGCGCCTGGAGTAAGCTATACAGGACCTACAGGAATATCCCATACAACTGTGTAGGAGACAGTTTCTCCAAATTGACGTTTTTGGAGACACCGGGACTCAAAACCGGGGCCTTTAGCCTGCCAAGTGATTGCTCTACCACTGAGCTACATCGCCATTACCTATCAGATAGACCGTGCGGGAATTACTAAGCCCCTACACTACACCCTCTCAGCTTCAGCGTAATCCTTCACCACACCGATCCAGCCCATTCACTCTAACTGCGTATCGAACTTCCTGTACCAGGACTCTGTTGCTCCCGGTCAGGTGGACATCCCATTCCTAGGATCTCATAGGGGCTGGCCCTGTTTCTAAGGTCACCAAACCCTAGCAAGTTGGAACACTTCCTGCCGACTTCTCAACATTTTTCCCCCTGAGCCCGCTCAGTGTCTCCACCAGTGTGAAGAACATGGTTTTTCCAAAAATGATGCTTTTGGAGACACCGTGCCCCACATTATTGGACTGGTATGGGAGGGGCACAGTGATTACCTGAGCGGGCTCCCCCTTCAGGCCTACCAGTCTATACAAAAAACCTGCCGGTCACCGGCTATAGCCGGCAAAGTGTCTGCCGGTCCGGTAAAGAGAAGGTAACTGGCAGTCCAAATAGCTGGCTGTATCTAGAGATTCCTGGCTATATACTGTTTTTTACGGCTTGTAAATCGGACCATTATCACGGTTTCTACAGCATGAAACAGCTTGAATATTTTCTGTAATATTCTTTAACAAATTACATATTAAAATGGTTAATTTAATTGTAACAAGTAGGGTCCCCCTATTCATTATCATTGTCACTATAAACACTAACTTTAAATGTCATTTTTAAATAGCAAGATTATACTTCGATATCCAGGCCTGCAAAAAAATGAGCCGGGCCTGCAAAGAAAAAAATCTGCAGGATCAAAATGATCACCTAAAGGTTCTAACATAGGGTTTTCAGTGTATACATCGGTTTTCAGAATATAACACTGAATTCGAAGTAAGACATCATTGAATTAAGCCTAGCGGTGCTATCCATAATAGAGTCTATGTATCTAAGTGGACCTTGCTTGAGGTGCATTGAATGGGAGTTCTAGTGTAATAAAACAAACACATGTACCTTGTTCGGATCGGTGGCTTATCTTCTGGGGCAACACTCTCCATCCCCTTTTTGTGTATCCTCATGGTGTCTGTAATTTGGAGAGAAGAAATAACGCTAACTTAACAATGTCTACAGATTAAGTACACCTGGTGTAGCCATCCAATGATAAGTATCTGGCTGCGTCTCACCAAATCGATACAAGCTGAAAGTCTATGACCGGCAACAACCTATGTCTGGCAACAATTAATGAACGGCTGATGTCTATAATAGGAATGACAGAAAACAGATTATCCAGGGTAGATGTGGATAGAAATGGCAGGAAAAAAAATAAAGCATGTTTTGGTGAGACTTCCCCAATAAACAAAAAAACGTTATGCAAACGTTTCTCTATGGCTCCTTATTGTGGCAAAATGTAATACATTGTATAACGTTAAAAACGTTATTTTGACGTGAAGTAACATATCTTTGTTAGCTGGGTTCATCATAGGAAGAAAAAGCATATTAACAGATAGCCTCCCATTTACATATAGAATAGCTACATACAATTTGGATATAAACCTAAGGGGCTGTGTCTCACGAGATCTGGCTAATGTGAACGTTTTTGACTGGGTGCCATCTTTGACCGGCTTGATAGAAAACAGTTTATTTAGGGCAGATGAATACATAAATTGGCTGAAAAGGTTAATGGGTAATTATTAGTAGCCCATTTATATTTGCATCTTCCATAAATAAACCGTTTTCTATCAAACCAGTCAAAGCTGGCACGCAATGAAAGGTGCCACTGGGTCAAAAATGGCACCCAGTCAAAGACGTTCACATTGACCACATCTCCTGAGACACAGCCCTAGATATAATATCTGATTACACCTATGAGAAAATATCTCAACCAAAGACTGCTCTATATTTGACTTATATAAATAAAATGATTGTTTTGTATACTATCCACACCAACTGTGGTATAAATGATATAACCTTTTGTATTACACAAATAAATAGTGAAGTACATTAATGATACAGTGGCAATATATACGGTTATTTTAAAACATACACTGCACCTACCTCTCTGTAGTAGATACCTCAATGGGGATGAGTAAATTATCTTCAAGTCTTGTCCTCATAACAAGATCTAGACATGCTTGAGCTTGCCACTCGTAGTTTCGAATCGGAATACCGTACTGTCGTGCTAAAGCACCAGCTTTTGAATGAGCCCTAGTCATGTATTAACGCTGGGAGTAGGGGACTCTTTTTATATATATCAAGCATTGGAACTGATTTTGAAAATACGCCTTGTATGAGTGCTAGGTGTAATTTGACCCCATATCAATAAGTGCTAAGGTAAACCCTTGTGTCCAAGCCCAGCTCATGTATTAGCCGCACCCCCAACTTCAAGATATCCTATTATAAGGCTAACAGGGGGTCTGCAAATTCCTAATATAGTACTGTATTAAATATACATGTAATATAAACACTCACGTATAAGCCGCATCCCCACTTGGGCCCATTCGCACGCTGGTAATCTGACCCGCGTACTACCGTAAAACCTCGCGTATAAGCCTAACTCGCGTATAAGCCACACCCTGACATTGGGGCAATCCTATAAGCCGCACCAGCGATCTGAATAGGGTGGCTTTAGTTCTGTACTATAGGAGCAAAAACTCGCGTATAAGCCACACCCCCACTGTGTGCCAATCCTTTATTCCATGTTTGGAAAGTCCGTACATTGACTAAGTACTAGAACGTGTAAGTGGGTAATAACTTCCCACGTCCGTCACACTTCATAAGTAGGTCACACTACTGTAAGTAGGTCACATTACTGTAATTAGGTCATGGTGATTATCACACTAAAATGGCATTTATTGTGGCAAAATAAACTGATAGCATGCAGTTTTCAATAATTTGGATAAATAAACATGGAATAAGAAGGGAATTCCCTACTAGGAAGGACGTGGGAACGTCTGCCCCTCGGGAAGGACCTGCGGCCCTTCCCTCGGGACAGACGTTCCCACGTCCTTCCTAGTAGGGAATTCCCTGATAATAAGCCGCACCAGCGATCTGATTCGCGTACTAGCCGCGGCTTATACGCGAGGTTTTACGGTAGCCGTGGCTTCTATGCAATGTTTTACGGTAGGTCCCTTATACACAACAGTACGGTAATACTTGAACCATGGCCATTAGCCCCTGGACACATCATTGATGACTAGGCAGCTAAGGTAGTCTCCTCTACGTATATGATAAAGACGGTCTACAGCTATATAGGCCAGACACAAGTGGCAAAAAGAGATCGATCAGTTGGAAGGTGATAGCAGGACAGATAGGTCTACTTGGTGATTATCCCTAACTATAAGGTAGGTTTATATGTATATATTCATTTACAACATCATGTATTTGTATTGTGTTGACCTGAAGTGTTTGTTATGAAAACAGTTCTTATAGTAACCAAAGTATATGAAAATTTCCAAGATACAATTTTAAATATTTAGATACAAGACCATGTTGATCCAGCTTGGGCAAAATTAACATCCACTTCCAACGACATTACACATGCCCCTGCCCTAATTTTGTCATAATTTGAAGGGATATGGGTCATTATCCAGCCCCTGGGGAGGGGAGTGGTGTACACATATATATATATACAGGTAGGTTTTTTTATGCCGAAGTGGTGGCGTAGCCACCTGGTGGTGCCGCCAGGCACCACCAGAACGAGGTATATGATGTTTGCACTTTACCAGAAGTCAGAACGGGCGCCGCCATCTTGGATTGTGCCACCATCTTGGATTAAGGTGTCACAACACAAATTTATGCTATGTGATAACAATAATATAAATCAACCTTTGATAGTTCCTGAGGTTGATTATAATCATACCTACCCCCCCCCCTGATATGGACCCAAAGAATTCAATGGTTGTATTGGTTTGTTGCTAATCCAGCTGGTTGCCTAGCAACAGCGATTCTTATTGTTTATCTGCCTAGCAACACACATTTCCATGGTCCTGAAGTTGATTATAATCATACCTATCCCCCCTAATATGGACCCAAGGAATTCAATGGTTCTATCGGTTTGTTGCTAATACAGCTGGTTGCCTAGCAACAGCTATTCTAATTGTTTATCTGCCTAGCAACACACATTTCCATGGTCCTGAAGTTTATTATAATCATACCTACCCGCCCTAATATGAACCCAAGGAATTCAATGGTTCTATCGGTTTGTTGCTAATACAGCTGGTTGCCTAGCAACAGCTATTCAAATTGTTTATCTGCCTAGCAACACACATTTCCATGGTCCTGAAGTTGATTATAATCATACCTATCCCCCCTAATATGGACCCATGGAATTCAATGGTTCTATTGTTTGTTGCTAATACAGCTGGTTGCCTAGCAACGGCTATTCTAATTGTTTATCTGCCTAGCAACACACATTTCCATGGTCCTGAAGTTGATTATAATCATACCTACCCCCCCTAATATGAACCCAAGGAATTCAATGGTTCTATTTGTTTGTTGCTAATCCAGCTGGTTGCCTAGCAACAGCTATTCTAATTGCTTATCTGCCTAGCAACACACATTTCAATGGTCCTAAGGTTGATTATAATCATACCTACCCCCCTAATATGGACCCAAGAAATTCTATGGTTGTATTGGTTTGTTGCTAATACAGCTGGTTGCCTAGCAACGGCTATTCTAATTGTTTATCTGCCTAGCAACACACATTTGCATGGTCCTGAAGTTTATTATAATCATACCTACCCCCCCTAATATGGACGCAAGGAATTCAATGGTTCTATCGGTTTGTTGCTAATACAGCTGGCTGCCTAGCAACAGCTATTCAAATTGTTTATCTGCCTAGCAACACACATTTCCATGGTCCTGAAGTTGATTATAATCATACCTATCCCCCCTAATATGAACCCATGGAATTCAATTGGTCTATTGGTTTGTTGCTAATACAGCTGGTTGCCTAGCAACGGCTATTCTAATTGTTTATCTGCCTAGCAACACACATTTCCATGGTCCTGAAGTTGATTATAATCATACCTAGCCCCCCTAATATGGACTCAAGGAATTCAATGATTCTATTTGTTTGTTGCTAATCCAGCTGGTTGCCTAGCAACAGCTATTCTAATTGCTTATCTGCCTAGCAATACACATTTCAATGGTCTTAAGGTTGATTATAATCATACCTACCCCCCTAATATGGACCCAAGAAATTCTATGGTTGTATTGGTTTGTTGCTAATACAGCTGGTTGCCTAGCAACGGCTATTCTAATTGTTTATCTGCCTAGCAACACACATTTCGATGGTCCTGAAGTTGATTATAATCATACCTACCCCCCCTAATATGGACCCAAGGAATTCAATGGTCATATCGGTTTGTTGCTAATACAGCTGGTTGCCTAGCAACAGCTATTCTAATTGTTTATCTGCCTAGCAACACACATTTCCATGGTCCTGAAGTTGATTATAATCATACCTACCCCCCTATTATGGACTCAAGGAATTCAATGGTTCTATTGGTTTGTTGCTAATACAGCTGGTTACCTAGCAACAGCTATTCAAATTGTTTATCTGCCTAGCAACACACATTTCCATGGTCCTGAAGTTGATTATAATCATACCTACCCCCCCTAATATGGACCCATGGAATTCAATGGTTCTATCCGTTTGTTGCTAATACAGCTGGTTGCTTAGCAACAGCTATTCTAATTGTTTATCTGCCTAGCAACACACATTTCCATGGTCCTGAAGTTGATTATAATCATATCTACCCCCCCTAATATGGACCCAAGGAATTCAATGGTTCTATCGGTTTGTTGCTAATACAGCTGGTTGCCTAGCAACAGCTATTCTAATTGCTTATCTGCCTAGCAACACACATTTCCATGGTCCTAAGGTTGATTATAATCATACCTACCCGCCAAATATGGACCCAAGAAATTCAATGGTTCTATCCATTTGTTGCTAATACAGCTGGTTGCCTAGCAACGGCTATTCTAATTGTTTATCTGCCTAGCAACACACATTTCCATGGTCCTGAAGTTGATTATAATCATGCCTACCCCCCTGATATGGACCCAAGGAATTCAATGGTTCAATTGGTTTGTTGCTAATACAGCTGGTTGCCTAGCAACGGCTATTCAAATTGTTTATCTGCCTAGCAACACACATTTCCATGGTCCTGAAGTTGATTATAATCATACCTACCCCCCCTTATATGGACCCATGGAATTCAATGGTTCTATCCGTTTGTTGCTAATACAGCTGGTTGCCTAGCAACAGCTATTCTAATTATTTATCTGCCTAGCAACACACATATCCATGGTCCTGAAGTTGATTATAATCATACCTACCCCCCCAAATATGGACCCAAGGAATTCAATGGTACTTTTGGTTTGTTGCTAATACAGCTGGTTGCCTAGCAACAGCTATTCTAATTGTTTATCTGCCTCGCAACACACATTTACATGGTCCTAAGGTTCATTATAATCATACCTACCCCCCCCCCCTAATATGGACCCAATGAATTCAATGGTTCTTTTGGTTTGTTGCTCATACAGCTGGTTGCCTAGCAATGGCTATTCTAATTGTTTATCTGCCTAGCAACGCATATTTCCATGGTCCTAAGGTTGATTATAATCAAACCTACCCCCTTATATGGACCCAAGGAATTCAATGGTTCTATCAGTTTGTTGCTAATCCAGCTGGTTGCCTAGCAACATCTATTGTAATTGTTTATACGCCTAGCAACACACATTTCCTTACCCCCTAACACGGACCCAAGGAATTCATAGGAAATGCCATATTTGAAGTAATATCCTTCCCCCTGATAACCCCTTCCCGGCCCTGCTTTTTTGGTGTCTTGAATGGGTTCCCTTCAAACATACCAACCATGCAGACATTATGTTTCTTCGAATGCAAGAATTGCGGTTGTTGCCGCGTATAAAAATGCCTGAGGGATTTTTTACGTGGCAACAACCGCAATTCTTGTTAATGGTTACCTCCGACATGGGCTAACTTGCTTAGGGCTAGCCAATTCTGTTAGGGATGGGAGTGGTACTGAATGGACTGGTGCATAGATAATTAAGACAGGGGGATTAACTCAGCCCCCCCCCCCAACATCCTCTGCTTAAAATAACCCATGCATTAATGGTATTTATTCTTCTGTTGCCTAGATAGAGGTATCTGCTGCCTCAACCTCTAGGCCTACATAAACATAGCATAGTGTTACGAGTTGTTATATCATACACCAATATAGGTATACTTAACATCGATATGGGTCATTTTTTTAGAAATCCACATACTCCTATATGGGTCAGACATTCAGGTCCATGACCACACATCACAGTAAAGATAATTTAGATACCTCCCTGGGACTGGGCAGCATAGGAGGCATTCAGTCCCCACAGATATGTAATGGCTTCAATTTACCATAATGGGAGCTTTCATATCTTAAAGTGGCATAATCACCAAGCAAATCTCATTCATATTTTTAGTACCGTTCTAGTCTACCATGTGGTTAAGTGTGAGTGGTGATATTGCCCCTTTAAAGGATTATATCGAAAAATATGAAAATTGGTGAAAAGGGATGTGCTAAGTTCGGGGAGGTTCACCTTAAGTTTGCCACAGACCTCAAAGGGGCCAACCCTCCAGGGAGGACAAAAACATCAGGGGTATAGACACTAACGCTGGACCGGGAGCCAATGGCCCATAGTTTTGGGTCCGTGCCCGTACACTGAAAATCCATAGATCGAAAGGGTTAGTCAGTACAGACTATCCTAGGTAGGTTATATGAGTGTTAGTCATAATGGCAAAGTTATATTCAAAAATGACCGAGGGGTCAGTCAGTAGTGGCTAACCTAGGTTCATCATTGGTGTGTTGTATTTGTATACCACTAGTTGGGGCCACCTGTCATGACCACTCAGTGGCTCCCCCTGGAAATAAAAAGACTAAGGTGGTTTGGTCAGTACTGACCAACCTGACAATAATAACTGACCTAGGTTGGTTGAATAGGGAGCCAAAAAATGACTACTAGTAACTAGGTTAGGTACTAGTGACTGAGAGATTGGGCGTATAGGGAGCCTAGGATTATCAGTGTAGTCCTTCCTATGCGCCCGGATGGCCGACAGGAGACTTGCGAGTGAATGAGGAAGATTCTAGTAGAATAAATCTCTATCAGTATATACTGTAACGGGGAGATGGAACTAAGGGAAGGGAGATTCCTAAGAGTCTAGGAAGCAGGACAACACAGATGATTTATGTTTATAAGATATGATGTTCTATTCAAGGTGACTTATGACTAATACAGTCAGAAGGTGCATGAGGCATCATAGCATGAGGCTTTACTTATATCGTATAGCTCACAGTTATAAAGATAACTGGTGTCTGAATAGCTGGACTGATACTGTTATAGTGATAACAGTATACCAAGACTAATAGTAATTAGCAGTTATGAGGATAACTGGCTAGGAGTGTTCCAGCCCAGAGACACGTCTGCTCTAGACTAAGGAGTGGGGAACACTGGCCACCGCGGGCCAGAGCACTGTCTTATATAGGCAGCACCCCCCCCCCCCCCCAAGCGGCCCCGCATGGAACTCCTGCCCCGCAAGTTCGCCAACTTGCGGGGCGGAGCTAACCACGCCCCTCACCGCCTCAATACATTTTATATACTGTTGGAAAGAGGTATTGATGTGCCTTTAACACTAATATATATAGACAAAGGTTCACGAGTTTTAGTCTGTTGACAGGGTTATTTCACGAGTTAAAGGGGGGCCGTATTTCACGAGGCCGTAGGCCGAGTGAAATGCGGCACCCCCTTCAACAAGTGAAATAACCCTGTCAACAGACTTAAGCGAGTGTGCCTTTGTGTTTATCTTTTATCTTTTTCGATTCAAATTTTCAAAATTATGGGAGGGGGAAGCCTAAAACGACATTTTCTAGGTCGTTCAAATGTAAACAAACCGCCATTTTTGATGACGTCACAGGGCCATGAAATACGGACATGGGTTATTTCACGGGGGGTGTGCAATACGGCGTTCTTTGGTTAAGTCAATGGGACTGCTGTATTTCATAAAAAATAAATATATTTATTCTTTGAAAAATGTAAATGAATTATTTTTAGGCCCGTAGTTTTAAGTGTGGGCCCGTAGATTTCTGAAGCTATGGGCTTCCCGCCACCACTCGTATCCAACGTTATACACATGAAACTCTGAAGGCGTTTCCTGGTACTGTTTATCATCATATTGACTTTTAACCACCCTGGATGGGTGGCCGACTTGAGGTCTGTGGCTGACTTGGGGTGAACTTACCCTAATCCAATGCTTTATTTTAGGTGTAAGTAGCAGCTTTAGTACAGCCACAAGACAGGATGAATGCAGCTGAAGGCCCCCAGGGCCGGCTCTATCCCGATCTAGGACCTCAGCCACAGACCCAAACTAGGTCGGTACCTACATTAAGCATTTACTGTTAAATACCG
Organism: Harmothoe impar; assembly: GCA_947462335.1. Classification (NCBI taxonomy): domain Eukaryota; kingdom Metazoa; phylum Annelida; class Polychaeta; order Phyllodocida; family Polynoidae; genus Harmothoe; species Harmothoe impar. Next base: position 8,159,766 of record OX381714.1, on the reverse strand, counting down.
AAAGATATGCTATTGTAAATTCTCCCAATTAAATTTAGTACTATATCTGTGTTGAAGCTTAAATAATGAAGAATTATACTGTAAATTCTCGCAATTAATTTGAGTACTTGTATATCTTAGAGCTCAAATACTAAAAGATATGATACCGTAAATTCTCAAAATTAACTTCAGTACTATATTATATATATATATATTTCTTTAAGCTTGCATTTTGTTTAAGCCGCCCCTGACTTGTGGCCAATCTTGTCCCTAACTGATCTATTGTTTCTAAGTTGATTAGAAGCTGAGATAGACACATCTCTAGTTTTCGGGAGTGTACTGGTGGCCATCTTGAATAACTCAAAATTGCCCAAGGATGAGAGCTCCACTCCCACCCTGATAAACTTACCTAGACCCTATACATCAATAATCAGAAGAGAAAAATACTTTATACTAGAAGTTTGGTCGACCCCTCTGGCTCCCGGACTACTACCAATAAGTAAAACAAACAGCATATCTCTCGGACATGGAAATAAATTCCATCTAATCCAGAAGTTTTCACTTTTACCAGAACGCTAGAAGTCGCAATGGCCAAACTAAACAGGAAACTTAATAGTAAGTTTAAACTGCCTTAACATGAATAAATACAACTCATACAGCATGATCTTTTTCACATCCTTTTATTCATGTATTCAGCATGTATTTATCATTGGAGCTAATAAAACATAAAACAAATAGCAATAACAGCTATATTCTCTTTAGAAATGATAAGATATAGAGTCAACTCTTCAACTCAACTAAGTGACTATAGAAAGCAGGCATTGTTATATCCAATGCTCCTCACCTCTATATATAAGTATATAGATATAGGAATGTGAAGTAATAATGAAATGAAAAAGCATCGGACAATGCTGACTGATGGCATCGTCATATTTTCTATTGCACAAAGCTTTGATTAAGATAACTTGGTTCTCTTATGTCGCCTTCTTCCGTATGGTTATTCTATATGTGATATATGTTATTTTTGTACCAGTTCTTATAGCTTTAGTTGTTGGAGTCATCTTTCTGAGATACATGCCCATGCCAGACATCGCTCATTACCTTCACTGCCCTGGGGTGTTCAAATGGGTACGATGTGTTTAGTTTGATATATTTAATGTACACTGCTCTTATGTCGATGTAAATAATTATAGAATAGTACATGTAAAGTATGTATACTAGTATTGTTTAATCTATTACAAATCAAACTACTTCAATAGACATACACAAAAAGAGGCTATTTTGAATGGTTAAACAATTACACGTTTAAAGTTCACAAGGAACTGCCCTGTGACCTTAAACATTGAATATTTTCATTGTTTCATTGTCACTGTCTCATGCATTTTATCTAAATGCTACAACTCTTTTAAGATTAGCTCCTTGACCTTAAACCTTGCCTTGGTTTTGAAGGTGTCTTCTGCGAGTGGAGGGGGCGAAGCCGTGGTAGCAGCACTAAACAAGCTGACATACAAGGTAAGGGCATTCACAGCGGTGGAAATTGGTATTATATCGATGAATACAATATGAGACATGAGTTTAAGTATAAGAGAACAGTATCAACATCATATTTAAGTCCAATTTGTATAAGTAAACACATAATGTCTTCTATAACAGTAAATCCTTCAAGCTCCACAGAGAGAAGAAACAGAGTCAAAGGGAGTCCACGTTGCCTCCAGAATGACTCCCTCTTTAGGACAGCCCAGGCTGAATAGGGAAGCCTAAGTGACTCCCTAACTGACCTAATTGAATTGCCTAGGAATCACATAGCCGCCTGGCTCATCCAAGGGAGTAACATAAGGACCTGGGCTCCCCTAAAGAGGGGAATCATTCGGGAGGCAACCTGGACTCCATTTTGACTCAGTTTCTCTGTGTTTCTTCTAAGACTGGAGGGGTAGAACCCGCTGCAGCACCACTACACCATCTGGCCGTGGTCACGTTTAGCAAGGAGCCACACATGCAGTCACAGAGAGTCATCCCTGCCATGTTAGGCCATGCTGCACCCACACCGGGGGACATGACGTACACGGTACTGTATCAATCTACTGACTATTAGGCCACTCAAAAAAAAAGTGGTTTCTCATCACCAAGGTCAAAAAAATCTGACGAGGCAGGCTTTATTTTTATTTTTATTTTATTTATTTTTTCACTTGCTGGCTAAGAAATTTATAGGTATATGAATTATTTTTTAGGCCACTGAATATAAATTCCTCCAAAATACAGTGTTGGCTGTGTCTCATGATAGGTGGCAAAAGTGATTTTGACCGGGTGCCATCTTCGACCTGGTGCCATCTTTGACTGGCTTGATAGAAAACGGTTTACTGTGGGCTGATGAAGATAAAAATGGGCTGAAAAGGTTAATGGATGCTATGACAATTTAGTAGCTAGTTGCCAATTTATATCGTCATCAAAAATGGCATCTGGTCCAAGATGGTATCTTGTCGAAGGGTTTCACATTGAACCCATCTCATGAGACGCCGTCTGTTGTCATTACTATTTCACAGTGGCTGACAGGAGAGTTGGACCTATCTAAGGTCCCAGACAGTAAAGGCTACATTGTGGTTATTGGGTATGACGCACGTAACAGCATCCTAGAGGACATGGACGGTTCTATGGGCAGCAGGAAGAGACTGACCGTTGAGGGACTGCAGGGAAGAAAAGGTATGTTGGGTATTCATATGCTAACTCTGTTGTGATGCATAATATATATTTAGAATAGTATATTATCTTTTAACTTTATCTGTTTATTGCAAATTGTTACCATATCTTTACTGTATATTTCTCCGCATAAATCTTGTTTCAACGGAGCCTGACCCGAGATAAAAAAATTGGGCTGACCCTGGTATTTTCTCCCAAGTTTTTGGCAAATAGATCATAGCAAATCATTGGTCAGAAAGAACAAGCTCCTACTGACTTAGGTAGCTTAAATAATTTTCTGACCTCAGGCAATTGCTTTGTAACAAGTATATGCAACAATTTAGTGATATTCCTAGTCACTGGAGGAATCAGTGAGTCATCCTGATGATCCCTGCATTGATGCGCTAACTTGTGACTTACTTCCAACTTCAATAGTAAAAAAAGAAAAGAAAAATTGCCCTACTTAATCTAATCTTTAGGGAGTGGTCATTTTTTAACAACAGGGGTGGGGGGGTCGGTGGATTTTGGCGCGAGCGGGTCGACAAATTTTTGGTCCCCCCCACGGTAGGGGTCGAAATTGAGTGCGGCCGACCCCTTAGAGCTATAGTAACGTGCGGGCTTTGTCGCTATAAAAAGGTGAAATTTTTTTGGCCCTCTAGGTGACGTGTTGGTGATCTACATAGAACATGACCGCCGTAAGACCGATCCCCCAGCAGCCTCCCTGTACAACCCACACCTGGGTCGTCCTACCTCCCACCCCATCCTGCGGCAACTCGTGGACAACCAGCGCTTCCTGAGTCTACTACACTGGGAGTATACCGACCACCAGGCGGACCGCATCAGGGACTGGGTCTTACATCTCTCAGAACAGGAGTTTTAGGCTGTGTCTCACGACCTTGGGACAATGTTTTTGTCTCTGACCGGGTGCCGTCTCTGACCAGGTGCCGTCTCTGACCAGGTGTCAGAAAAAGGTGTTTTAAAAAGAATTGTACTCATATAGGATTTAGAAAAGCGTTATGGCGGTTGTTCCATAATCATAAGTATAGTTATAATTAGCCTCCTGCTATTGGTATTTTGACCATATCAAGCCAAGCCGGTCAGAGACGGCACCCGGTCAGAGACGGCACCCAGTCAGAGACGGCACCCGGTCAGAGACAAAAACATTGTCCCAAGGTCGTGAGACACAGCCTTTACATGAACTTTTGGGAAATATTTTCCTTTAGGCGATGGTTACCCAAGATTTATTAAGGAAAACAGGACATGGGATAACCATAAACTCCAGAGGGAAATGGTGTATTCATGCTTAAATTGTAATGAAAAGGTGAAAACACCGCATTCAGGTAAAATTCAGCCGACATGAACGGCAGAATATTTATCCCCGTATAAGACATTAATAAGACACTGTGCCTGATGATCAACCACCTGGGTAGGCTTTGCAGTCTTTATGTTTATGGGTAATACTATAGGGAGTGGTTTTTTTTCAACAACAGGAAGTGGTGGGTTTGTGGGAGAGCATAAATAATTTGGCTCTTTTACTAGGAGGGGGGGGGGGTAAAATGTCGACTACTCTGGGGGGGGGGGGCTATTTAATCAGTTTTGAGACAAAAAAACAGCGCGTTAGCCCTTCAAAGTCCAGTGCTGTATCTAATACAGGCCACATCTAATGCATCATGCCCTTGGTTGTCATGATGCATGAATGCAGCCCTGGTAAGTCACTCGTCAGGGCTGCATTCAAGCATTATGCCGACGCTTTGGGATTGACACATTCCATAAAGGGTTGGCATAGCTGGTAAAAAGGCTGCTGGACCGGCTGAACAGGTCCTACTGTTAGTTTTAATTACTGGCCAGGTCTCGGGCCACATGTGAGTTTTATGGCTTGTAAATCAGACCATTGTTTTACTGTAACCTACATCGTCTCCACCCCACCATAGTCTATACCGCCTTTATTTGTATAAATTAGGCCTGCTTGTCGTAACTTGTCAACGGCTCAGGCCTATCTAGGTCAAGTTTAAGTTCAATATGGCAGACACCACACTCGAACCCAGTGACATCTGCGAAGCCGACAGCTGACCTTAGATATCCCTACGCCAGACCGGATGTGAAGTTTTCACGAAATACGATGGTTTGGTGAAATATGGGGGCTGGTTATTCAGCTTTCGCGAAATACGGGATTCTGCTTAGCCCTACCTGGCTTCATATTTCGTATTTTTATTTAAAAATCAAGAAACAAAATTGGTTCTGCATGATTACTTATTTATTACATCAATAACTTTCCAACTTCTTATTTTAATATCATTTAAACAATTCAACCCTTTATAGCCCACATATGGCAACTTTTGCAGTTCTGGTGGAGGTAGCTCGCCAGGCGGCATCTCTTCATTCATCATGCCGACCATACAGGTTTGATACACTTTAAGGGTCGGTATGATGCACCAATGCAGCGCTGGTGAGATTTGTGGGGGTCTGGGGGGTCCTCACGTCGATTGTCAATCTTAAAAAATGGCTATGTCACATGTCGATGTCGCTTAATAATGCCCATATCCCATGTCGATTTTAAGAATTGCTCATGTCACCTGTCACTATGTTTTTCAAGCCTCATGTCGAATGTCACTAGGCCTCATGTCGATTGTCGATTCTAAGAAATAGCCATGTCACCATGTCGAATTTGTTGGTCCACACCCATATTTGTATTCAACTACATACTCTTAACTTTACTCAAGTTTTCTCAAAATGATCCCATTATTGGTTAAAATTACTCTACAATCTCCTGATCATGTGCTATTTAAGAAATGTAAAGCATCATGATATCTGGTTAGTCCTAATAAGTACCCATTGTTAACCTTTCTTCCGTCATGGGTGACTCCGTGACTGAAATAGTTTCTTGTATAATTGAGCATAAAAATGATGGATTTCTGCATGAGAATGTTAGAGGGAGGGGGTAGGACACAGGAAAACCAGAGATAACTTAAATATATTGCGCATTGATAATTCTGTGAAGGTTTACATTTTTATCAGGGTGGCTAGTGACTCTGTGACAGATATTCCGTGATGGAAAATACGTATCGCAATAAGCATATAATCCTGAAGGCTAGATTATTGGATTTTTTTATTTTTTCCAGCAGAAGACACAAGAGTGACCTCACAATATGGGGTACAATGGATAATGTGTGGATCTTTTTAGTTTACTATATAGAGGTATCAACCTGAAAGGACTTTTGATCATTTTGCTGAAAAAACACACACTTAAATGACTGTGCATAAAAAAGTATGATGCATACCAGTTGGAAACCTCTTGAATTGATTGATTATACCATAGGCTTAATAGAAAATGATATTTGGGATGGGCTGTTGTTGCATCAGTATAGGGTAGACTGACCTAAAGATAACCACGTACCATGAGATAACTCCCTCAATTTTGTAGTTATCATTCATGATAAGCTCTGTTTTTGTGTATCACAGTACACTTTAAGTAATACTCTTTCCAGAAAAGGACAAATAAGTACAATACCATACATGAATAACAACATAATTAAGGTGGACATCTCATGGTACGTGGTTATCTTTAGGTCAGTCTACCCTATATGGTACACATGTAAAACATGTCATCTTTAGCTTTTTTGACATTTTCAGGTGTGTTTTTTGGGGACCTTGAGGAGGCCAAAAAACGAAAGATTCAATACTCAAAGTCATAAAAATCCTGAAGGTTTAGGATGTTTGCTAACAGATACAAAAAAATGGGAAAAACTTGATGTACAGCTGTTTTTTTTGTAGGGGTATAAGACTGAAAATGGCCTGAAATTGCCGAAACTGCCATATCAGGCATAAGGTGATGACTAGGCTCTGAAAGCAATAAGAACAAACAAAGAATCATATGAATTTATGCAAGAAATGAATTTTATTTGACTGTAGTTAGTTATTTGTTCTAAATTTGTCCACTATGGGAGAAAGTAGTAGAAGAAGAAGGTTTGGTATTTGTCCTTTCAATCATGTGTCCAGGGGGCTGTATCGTTATTGCGTTGTCTCCTGATCCTCGGAGCTGGAGGAAGCACCACATTAGTTATATCTCTCAAAACCTTGTGGTCCCTGAAAAGACGTAAAAAACCTTGAGAATTATATTTATAGGGACTGACTAAAAAAAACACCAAGTGAAACACGAGCATGGGTACACGGGTGGGTGGGTGGGGGGGGGGGGGGGGGATAAATACAGCGTTCTTTGGTTAAACCAATGATTGGGTATTTAAAAATAAATAAATTGCCCCACAGATACCTCCTAAGTTCAACTGTTGGAGTATGTAGAATCCATTGTTCATGTTATCTTTGCATTTGATTCAAATAAATTCTATTATGAAATGCTTTCATTGACATTGCTTTAAAACACCATTTAGACCTAGTGGACCCTTGCAACTTAGCAGGGGTTTTGGGAGTAATGTTGTACAACTGTATGGTATGTACTATAAATTCTAGCATAGAAGTCATGTCTTGTACAAGAGTCCCTGCACACCTTAAAGGATTCTCTTTATGTGGGGATGAGGCCTATACATGCAGTCTTTACGGAAACATTTTCAACATGCAGGACATTCGGTCCTGCAGATATTTCATTTTGCTGGCCCGGCTTATTTTTTGCAGGCCCGGATATCGGAGTACAATCTTATTATTTAAAAATCAAATGAAAGGCAACTTATTACCCTAATAGTGATAGTGAATAGTGTTACCCTGTGTGTTACAAATATACAAATCAATCGAATATGTAAGTCAGTGAAGAAAATCACAGAAAATATTCATGCTTTCTATTTTATGCTGTAGAAACCTTAATACTGGTCCGATTTACAAGCCATAAAAATTGGCACGTAGGCAAAGACCTGCAGATGACAGCCAGTCATTCTGGCTGGCAGTAGCCACGTTTCTGCCGGGCCGGCAGGCTTTTTGCCGGCTATAGCCGGTGTCCAGCAGGATTTTGTATAGACTGTACATGGGTCTTTGCTAGTATATATAGTATAGTACTTAAGTAACAATTTTTACTCCTGTGTAGCTTATATGGCTCTCTCTCTCTTTACTGTACAGTAAGATCTCGAAAATTGATGTTGTATTTTTCAAGGATGTTGATGATAAATTTAGAATGGCATTTTGACTTACCATAGTCTGCAAATGCAGATACAGGGTATTTGCGACAAGCTTTCGATAAGACCCGGATGAAGAATTGTTCACCTACAGTAAATGGGCCCCTCGCATCCAAGATATTCACATCTGTTGAACTGCATTCGCCGTACCTGAACAAATAATATGTACAAACGTTGTTTTACAATTACAATATACATATATATGTATATATATATATATATATATATATATATATATATATATATGTATATGTGTGTGTGTGTGTATGTCTATATGTCTATATATATATATATATATATATATATATATATATATATATATGTATATAGATATATACACATATATATATATAGATATATACACATATATATATATAGCTATATAAGTTTATATATATGCAAGTAAAATAATATTTCTGAGAGTTTATTTGATGGTCAAAAATACTATCCATACATCTATTTATAGGGATCCATATGATGCCCTTACATGTCGCCTTTTTAATCATCAAATAGATTATGTGCAAATGCTCTACAAAAATGAACTGCTGAGTTGACTCTGTCTGATGAACACATTCCAAGTAGGCTTTCTTCATGGTAATGTTCTACTTACGGTATTGTTGCCTTTACACCAGCCTGATAATACCATGCTATCATATCCCCAGCCTCCACACGAATTCTGTCCGCTGGGGCTACTGGCAGTAGAGAGGACTTCCATGGGACCTGGAGGTAATTCTTCCCGACAACAAGGAATTTTTCTTTATTATCGCCTCGTCGTATTACCACCATTGTTATATTATTCCCATACTCGGAATAAACCTTCCATGCTTTGACAGTCCCTGCTTTGTCGAATGTCATAGATGATGACTTTTCTATAAGCATGTAGTCATCAATATTGCTGTCTGTATTAATAGCGGTGTATGGTACAGGCCTATGTCCAACATACTGTTCACCTAGATGACAGAAAGTACAATTCATATAACAAGTGATCACATCGACTGTAGCCAAGGCCAAAAATATAGAAGGTTTGTTTCAGTTAACATGGCAAGAAAATGTAAGGTCGGTAGGTCAGATTTCTCTTCTTTTTATAAAACTTTTTTTTGAAAATATAAAAGTACTAGTTAGCCAGTCTCTCCGAAGACCCTAATACGAACCAAAAAAGGTTAAAAAACAAACACTACCCCAAAATTGCATAAAAAATCGTATGGTCGGCCCTGTTTTTGTTTTGGCCCAAGAATGGTTGTGTATTAGTTCATGACTGGCGCTACCCCACTGAATTAGCCCTACGTGCTCACTAGGAACAGATAAACCAAAAGAGGCTACTTGGAAACACCTGATTTTTCTCTTGAGACTTTCTTTGATTAATATTCATGGGATCTCAGATGTAGTAATACTTTTCCTTATTGGACTGATCCAATTGTGTCTTTAGAAAATGCTTGCTCCGATCATGCAGTGGCTTATTTATTTTATTTTATTTTTTTCTGCGGGGAGGGAGGGCACTCTTATTGGTATGAACCTGTAGGCTGTGTCTCACGACCTTGAGCCAATGTTTTTGTCTCTGACCGGGTGTCGTCTCTGACCAGGTGCCGTCTCTGACCTGGTGTCAGAAAAACGTGTTCCTTTAATGTTAACCTTTACTCATGTATATAAGGATATGCTAAAACGTGACGGCAGTTGATATGTAACTATTATTAGCCTCCTGCTGTTGGTAGAACATAACTCCCAAAGTTACATCCGGTAAGAGACGGCACCCGGTCAGAGATGGCACCTGGTCAGAGACGGCACCCGGTCAGAGACAAAAGCATTGGCTCAAGGTCGTGAGACACAGCCTGTTGCTCATATGTGTTAACATGTAACTGTATGTTCACAGGGACACTGGTTGCTGTTGAGGTACCATGGCTATCACCTAAGAGTGTGTATCACACTGTAACCCTACATAAACATAGCGGAAAATGCTGGTTTCCATGGTGACTTGTACCTCTTTTCATAACACATGATAGCTCCAATTTCCCTCTACCCCATCCATATGGCTAGACCCGGAAATCTGCAGATTTATCATGAGATAGCCATGTATATGCCAAATCAGTAATCAAACATGTGGCCCATGATATTTGTCCTGTATTGGACCTTATTTCTTTCACCAGATAAAATAATTGATAGTACATACAGGTAGTGAAACCACAGGTTAGATCTCAATCATGGCTCACTAGTGACATCCGGTGTTAGGATGTAGCATCTTGGCAATATGTATATAGGGATATGAAGCAGTGCCATGGAAACTCACATTTTACTCTATGTATCTGTAGGGTTACAGGGTGATATATACTCTTATCTGGTAGCCATGGGATTCCCCTTTCATTTGATACCATGTTATTCCTGTTTTGTTGAGGGTGCTACGAATTTCAAATCCAGAGTTGCGGGACCCCAGTCTATCAGAAGGTATGTGAGGGGAGTAATATTCACTTAACAACATATCATTGATATTCCTTTATTACAAGTCACTACATTTTTTCTCCTATGGGACTTTTTGGAAATCATCAGCCCGAAGGCTGTGCAGTCATTTTTCAATATTTTTACTTTTTATTTTTCATAAACCTTCAAACTAGTCTAATCTTGTGTAATTTCAATGAGACCACCGGGAGATGAATTTCTACTGAATAGGGAGCAATGTCTTCAATAAAAAAAGAGGAAGAAGAGAGGAAAAGAGGGAAAAGAAGAGAGAGAAGGGGTCAACATGATATAACAGGGAGAAGCCTATTTCAGTGTAGTACAAATCTGAGGGTCCAGAGGGGAGGGATGCCAAGGATGTGATTCATCCTATCTACCGGAGACATATTAATTTTCGCTCAGTACATATTTTCGCGCATTTCGCGCTCATACCTATGTGCGCGAAAATATGGTGTCCACGGAAATTTTGCACAAAGAAATTAGCTTTCCAATGATGTCTGGCACTCTATATTGCACTGCAGTAGAGACCCGATTACCAAATCTAACATGCAGGACAAATCACATCCTGTCAACTTGTATACTAAAAAAGACTATAGCTATGACTTTATAGGGCTATATATTTTCACAATAGAGGAATTTTAGAGCAAATTACACCCCCCCTCCCACCACCACCAGACAGAGTTGGAAGGGGCTTGGGGGGCAAAATATTTCAACAATAATTTTGGGCTGTAAAACCCTTAATAATTGTCTGATTGAAAAACCGTAAAAACTGACATGTACCTAAGGAATGCCTGATTGTAGCTGTGTGAGAATATGATTGGGCGAAAATGCCTTTATGTGCTAGGTGCGTGAAAATTTAGCTGCATGAAAATATCTACGTTTACAGAAGTTTGGTTAGTGAATTAGGGATGTTCTTGACATTCGCTACTTTAACATATCACTATTATGTCAATATGTCAATATATTATACTGACAATTTTGACATGTCAATACAATTATGTCAATATTGTTTCCATATGAAATTGTTCTCTGCCAGTGGAAAAAACAAGGTATGCACTTGTATCATGCTAACTGAATGTGCTTGCATCCAGTGCACCCTCAGAAAGGTTGTTCTCCACCTTGTTAAGTAAAGGAGGGAGGGAGGGAGGGAGGGAGGGAGGGAAGGAGGGAGGGAGGGAGGGAGGGAGGGAGGGAGGGAGGGAGGGAGGGAGGGAGCGGGGGGGGGGCAATATACATAGTGTCCTAAGTCTAATGATTGAGCTGGCCGTGAGAGTACTTATCCTTTAGACCAGCCTTAGGTCAGATTCCTACCTCGCAGTTTTATGCTGGGAGTTGCATATCCATGATTATTATGTGAACATTTTCAGTGAATTTAATGGGACTGGTGTTTAACTACCATGAACATTCATTCTTGTTATTTTCCTCAGCTTATTAAGGCAATGAACAGTGTTCCGGATGTACTTAATAGTTTAAATATTATACTGTACTACATTGATATATCGACAAATATATGTCAATAATCGTCATTGACATAAAGTGGATGTCAGTGACATCCCTATGGCTGTGTCTCACGAACTTGGGCCAATGTCAATGTCTCTGACCGGGTGCCATCTATGACCAAGTGCCATCTCCGGCCTGGTGCCATCTCTGACCGGCCTGAACAAAAACGGGTTATTTAGGGCAGATGATGATAAAAATGGGCAACTAATTACTGCTTCAAGGATTTCTAACATCCATTAACCTTTTCAGCCAAATTCTATATACATCTACCTTAAATAAACCGTTTCCATTCTGGCCGGTTAGCGATGGCACCCAGTCAGAGACGAAAACATTGGCCCAAGTTCGTGAGGCACAGCCTATAGTGAAGCATGAGTACACTGATATTCCTAGGCTCCATATACACCCAACCTCTCAGTCACTAGTGCCTTACCTAGTTAGTCATTTTTTGGCTCCCTATACGACCAACCTAGGTCAGTCATTATTGTCAGGTTGGTCAGTACTGACCAACCCACCTTAGTCTTTTTATTTCCAGGGGGAGCCACTGAGTGGTCATGACAGGTGGCCCCAACTAGTGGCATACAAATACAACACACCAATGATGAACCTAGGTTAGCCACTACTGACTGATCGGTAATTTTTGAATATAACTTTGCCATTATGGCTAACACTCATATGACCAACCTAGGATAGTCTGTACTGACTAACCCTTTCAATCTATGGATTTTCAGTGTAGTTTCTCAGAGCATGCAGGAGTTACAGACTTACAGACAGGAGGTGTCCCAGACAGTGTTCCGTCTTTTATGCAGATGCGACCAAGGTTTCCTGATGTCAAACCATACCCACTGCTGCACTCATATGCAACGTCAATTCCAGTAGTAACCGCAGTCTTTAGGACAGCATTGGCAGCAGTCTCCGGTTTTGCACATGTAGGAGGTGTGGATGCTGAAATAAAACACCCAAATAAGGGGGCACAGTTTATTTTGTTCCTGACATGAATTTCAATCGGCGGTTTTGTTATGCATTGGGAACCTCATTTAAAAGGGAAGAATTATCGTTGATTCATGGAGTGTACAGGAAAGGGAGTAGGGAGAGTTGGAGGATGGTGTACATGCATTTGAAGCCTATATAATCAGTTGAAGAAAATAGTTGTATCATAAAAAAAAAGTTATATCATAAAAAAAACTTTTCTTGACTGTTGATATCAGCCAAACAATGTATACGTGCATTTCTGGGTAAAGTTGACCACACATTTAAAAAATATATTTTTTTTTTTCTTGAATGCATCAACAACGCTTAAATTGAATGTTTTGATTTATAAGAATTTGCAGGGTTTTGGCAATTCCTACCAGTAGCATGGTATTTGGTTCCTGTTTCATAACCATGTGCCCAGAAGGTGCATTGGAAAAGTGTATCTGTAATTGATATTTCATGAAATACTGCAGGGCCATTGATTTAACCAAGGGGCACCGTATTTCACCCCCCTCCCGTGAAATAACCCATCCTCCTATTTCACCACCCTGTGAAATCATCGAAATGGCGGTTTGTTTAGATTTGAACGCTGTAGAAAAAAAAGCTATTTTATTCCCTCCACCCCCTATAGGCCCTAAATATACAATTTTGACTCGATTTTGGTCTAGCGCAAGATTATTTCACTTGTTGACCCTCAAGGGTCAACTCGTGAAATAACCCTGCAACAGACCGAAAACTTGTGCACCTTTGTCTATGTTTTTCATATACTAATGTGGTACTGCCCGTAGCTGGCAGTTGACGAGGCACTGGAGTCCCCTGTACATGTGGCTTGACCGATACTGTACCAAGGTGAGGGGGGTCCCTTATATACAGGGCGGCTCCCACCGTCTCTAGACCAGGCTGGGCTAGATACACCCCCACCCTACTAAAAATATTTTTTTGGTAAAAATCAGTACCTAACACGGAACTAATTTTTGGTCCACTGTGACCACACACTGACCACAGTGGATTTAAAATACTTCCACTTGTAGGGCCGGTTTAATCCTATTTTTACCAAGAAATAGAAACCTATTTCATATACTAAACCTGAACTAAAAAGTTCTCTTACCATAATCCATAAACGCACTTATGGAGTACGTACGGCAGGGTATGGAGTAATCAACCTCGCCCGATATCTCCTTTCCGAGTGTAAAGGGCGCCTGCCAATCAGGAACCCTCATCATCTCCATCTCAACCTCATCTTTACTGCATATCATATGTCTGAAACCAAATCAAAATAATATAAATCTAGTACAATCATTTCTTTCCTCAAATGACATTCACTTACTTCAAATATTATTTGCTAGCAATTTCTCTTGAGGTTGGTCGCTACCCTTTGATCAAATTCAACAAAATTGCCCAATTTATTTTCTACAGGTAGTGTAAATCATATAGAATCGGAAAATGAGAAATGAAAGAGGAGGGTCCCGAACTACCTTTTTTAATATGGATTTTTGAAAAATAAGAGTATTTACATTTTTCTCTGAAAATGAAGAAAAATGTAAAAACTTCCTTGATTCAATTTGATATCGACCATTATGTGCAAGAAATATGAAACATCATAGACATGTATATATATGTGAAGTGCCAATATGATCCCTATTGCTGCAAAAATAATTCTATAGTTGTATGGTATTCTAGGCAAACATGTAATGTTTCGGGAATGTGTAGGAATAATTTTCGTATTTGACATAGCCCTCTGTGTCATAATTTCATAGTCTTATTGGCTACAAATAGTATTCAAAGTCTACAGAATTCATTAACTCTCTCAAAAAGGTGTTCATATTGTTTGCTAAAATATTAAAGTATTTTTAATAGGTGGTCACGGCCTATGCATAATTTTAAGGTTTTGGGCCTTTGAAAATAAAAACAATGCAGAGATGCACTAAATGTCATATTCACAGCATTAGGCCAGACCAAAAAAAAAGTTGGTCAATGGATTTCGCGCACCTTATTTTCGGAAATGGAATTTTTTATTATTTTTTTTAAATTGTAAATGGATTTCGCTCGCTTCATTTTTTTCAAAATTGAGATTTTTTTTTTTTTCAAATTTTCTTCCAGTGATTCCCCCAGATCAACCAATAAATTTTTATGTTAGGGGTCCACTCAGAACTTTTGTCGGAGGCTGGTTAAAAAAAATATATTGTCGCTTGCTCCAGTTTTCCACCAACAAAATCCATTGACAAAAAAAAATTCTTTAAAAAAAAAGTGAAATCCATTGACCAACTTTATTTTTTGGTGTGGCCTTATGTTATGGGTAAAATCATCAAAATTTTCCAATTAAATACCCTAGGTTGTTTTAAGCAACATAATAAAGTCTAAGTAAGGTTAAGTCTGATGAAATCGTAACAATTGGATAGTCTTTGATCGGATGACGCCTTTGACCGGGTTAGGTCTTTGACCAATGCACAATGATTTAATTTTTTACAGCGGGAAGGGGGAGGGGTGGAAAAAAAAGTTACGGGACAATTATGAAGTATGAACATACTTAAAACTAATGGAGAAATGAACAACTCAATATATTCTTACTATGATAAGATAATAATAAGGTGACAGGTAACCAGGATTCTATTCTTGGCGTGGGAGACAGAGCCGTATTGCTATTTAGTATACACTCACAGACATGTTGTTACACCTTAGTGGCATGGCTCAATGCATTGGCAACCTAAATTAAAACAAATTTGTGACCTTTCTCGCAAATAAGTGAATTAAACCATTGATGTAGTGTAATAGTTAGATATCCCTTTTAAAGGCCTGTGGATGTACCAGTTTGTTGCTGTGTTGCATTTAATAGAGATATTAAGTTAAAGTTGCGACTCCCCCTCTCCTTATTGTATAGTACTATATACACTAGTGTGAGCCACCGCGAAAGCAGGGGGAGGGGAGGGGTCCTGCTGGCTTTCACACTGCAGTACTGACAGCCTCGAGCTCTCCAGACCCATTACAGCCGTGGCCTGGACAAATTTGTATCTAATAACTGTGACCTAGTTAGAAAATGATCCAGGATCCTGGATCATTTCTTAATGAGATAGCTCAACCACTGATTGGTTAATCATAGTCACATGACCATGAATGAGGTTGTGTATGGCCTCATGGGTTCGAATCCCACCCTATACGAAAACGTAGGTTCGTTTTTTTTACATTTACTATTTGGCCTTTTTTAAGCAAAAATACCCCAATGCTGGTATAGTAATAACACATATTACATATTTGGACAGGGACAATAGTGTAATAGAGGGCCATTGTACAGATACCAAAATTACTACCCATTTTGCCAAGGTGGGACTCGAACCCATGATGTCCAGATTGGTGATATCCATTACAACCCAGTACATAATCATTCTCCCAGACTGTAAACGTACAGTCGGGGTCCGAGACTGCAGTACTGAGTGAGTAGAATGGAGCGGGGGGGGGGGGGGGTGGGGGGCATACGTCGCGCTATCCAGCCACGGTATATGTGGAGGCAGTGTATTGGTATTCCAGCTGTGGACCGTACCTGATAACGTTTTACTAAATGTCTATTATTATCAGCTTTTCCCTTAAAATTTGCCCCCAAAAAAGAAGAGAAAATCTCTAAGACACAATTTTGGTTACGTGGGCGGTGATGAGAAACAAGGATATTATTTGTAGTAGCTTAAGGTTCAACTCACGGTACTGAAGGTTTAGAGCCGTAGATCCACGCTATCACATCCCCAGGCTTCACATGGATTCTATCCGGAGTGGCTACTGGTACAAAAGCTACCAGGTTATTTGGAACCATTATCTCATTCTTTCCAATAATCCTGAATGTAGAAGATCCTGGAACTGGTCGAACTACCACCATGGTCATGTTGACTTCACGGTGGGTCGACAGCTTCCAACCTTTAATAGCCCCTGGCCGCCTGAATGTCATGGATGAGGAGCGCTCTATGTTGATAACACCAATATTGTCTGATGCATCCTTGTCTGTATATCCATGTGGTATCGCAGCATTTCCCACATACTGTTCACCTATACCTAACAAAGTATACAACAGCACATAGACAGGTGCTAGCAACTCCTTAAAGTGGCATTCTCACCGAGCGTTTCCCACTCAGAATTCTAGTACTGTTCTAGTCTGCTATGTGGTAAGTGCGAGTGGTGAGAATGCCCCTTTAAAATGACTATGCCAGCGACTTTTGAACCTGTAGTCATTTATCACCCTGGCTTATTAAGCCATTGTGGAAAATGACCCTGCTCTTAAATCATAGTAAGTGCCTTTTTGTGATGGATATTTCAGATATTTGCCTTCACTTTTTAATTGTGAAATCATCATAAATGGAAGGAGAACTAGATCTATATGTATTAGCAATCTAGTATCTCAAAATATCTCCCAATGATTTTTCTAAGTAGTATACTAAATACTTGCACCAGACATGGGAGAGAGTAGCTCTCTATTCTCAGAAGAATGCAAATGTGACTGGTGTGCCAAATTTGTGACAGAAAAAAAGCACCCCATCAGTAGAACCACAATATAATCTAGTCAAATCCGGGAGAACTTTGGTACCAGAAGTATAGCAGCTGAGAAAAATGAATCTTAAATTATATTTGTATGTGTATTCTTTACTAACACACCAGAAAGGCCTAGAGGGAGGTGTATTCAATGGGATTACATAACAAGTAGAGGGGTAAGGCAGCCCCAAAAATGAACCTGCCTTGAGCATTCACACCTTGTGAGGTGGGAGGGGTGGAGGGTAATGTGGAGGCAGGCATGGAGAGCATCTATTAGATAGACTACCCAGTAAACAAGAAAACGTCATATAACGTTAAAATAACGTTTCCTGAAGGTATGGAAAACGTTTGAAAAAAACGGAAATATAATGTTATTTAACGCAAATTCGTTGACTCCAATTAACGTATATTAACGTTATACCAAAACGTTTGAATGTACAACCTTATTGTAACGTTATTTTACGTTTTTATGTAAAGGATTTTGACAGAAAATAACGTTATTTTACGTTATAAAATTGTAACGGAAAACCCTCCGATTGGTGGGCTAATTCATATTGGGAAAATGTCCCTAATTGTGGGATTCGAACCTGTAAGGGTGGAACTCATGTTCCAGTGCTTAGACCACAGAGCCATGGCATCTCTGCATGGTATATGTCACTTAAATGACTTACTAAAGGATAAACTCAAAAAGATACACAGAGGAAATAGGGGCTGGTTTGTAAGTCTGACATAACTTTGATATAGGTTCAAATGACATGAAAAATTTCTATTGACAGGAAAATAGAACTTATTTTACGTTTTTTTAGAATGTATTTAGACGGATAAATAATGTTTTTTTTTACGTTATAAAATTATAACAAAAAACCTCCTATTAATAGGGTTAATTAATTTAGGGAAAATTGGACTTGTTGTGAGACTCGAACCTGTGAAGGTAGGATTCATGTACCAGCACTTAGACCACTCAGCCATGGCATCTTTACATAGATTCTGGCACTCATAACACCATAAGCCCAAAGTTTAACTACTTCTATAAAAAGTTCAAACACTAGGGACCTTTAGCAACCACGTAAAAGCTCATAAAACGCAGACGTAGCAGTGCTGAAGGCATAGGATACGTCTGCGTTTAATGAGCTACGTCGGGTTTGCTAAAGGTCCCTACTGGGTACTTAGCAGGATGTAGCCCATTGAAGGCAGACGTAGCCTATACCTTTAGCATTGCTACGTCTGCGTTTAAAGTATTTTTATCAATTAATTATTCATGCATTGGTTGAATTTGAGTTTTTCAATTGACAAATAATAAATCATGTGTCACTGGGTTACTTAAACTTTGTGATATGTGGGTTGACGTGACAGTATTCACTTCCCTACCAAGGTTAACTTGGAGGCCCTATGGCACCCTGTGCTGCTCCTTAAAAAAAGATACCACTCATTTTTTTATAATGGCTTCAATCGTCTAGGTATTATTGATAATATTTTTGACACATTTAGTAAAGCATTGGGGCAGATGCATCTCAGTAGTACACTGAGATGCATATATATCCATGCATGAATAACTCACCAGAGTTATATTCATGCACTTATAATGACAAAAGTCAATACTGCACCAACCTTCCTCTCTGGCCGAATGGTAGAGTGTTTGCCTCAGAGTTTCATGTTTGGGTTCGAATCCCACCAGCAGCTATCTTCCAAAGGGGTTGTTTTCGTTGGTGGGCCTATGACTTTAGGTATTGTTTTTACATAAATTATGCCACACCTCTTTTAGGAATATTCACAAAGGCCTAAGACATAGATATTCACGGGCATTTGAAATAATTAGCAGAGCTCTTCCTCCAGTCATCTCCAATATTTTTGTGATAAACTATAGCCTTATAAAAACGTTAAATAACGTTAAATAACGTTGTGAATATAACGTTCTTTTTAGAACCATGGAAGAATGTAAAATAACGTTTTACATAGCACGTAAAATAACGTTATACATTGAAACGTTTCAGAACGTTAAAAAACGTCTTTTGTTCACTGGGTACCCCTGTACCCTGGTATGCGTCATAACCACTGCCCCACAAGGTTGAGACGAGGTGTTATACACCGAGTCGTCAGCAATGGCCGACCGGATATAGGGGGCGCCACTAGCGCGAGCGCGACTTGCTGCAAACAAACCAGCCATGTGCTTTCCCTCCCCATACTGAAGCATAGTAGCAGAGCAACGCTGGCACCCTGTGCCTGTGTATTCAACTTTCGGAAGTCTGAATTAGGGCCTCATACCCCCCTAAAAATCTTAGAAATTTTAACCGAGGATCATGCACTATATGGAAATACATATATGTCAGCCACAGTTCCCTAGCTCTTGAAGATTTTGACCGGGTACATCCACAGGACTTTAGAAGGGATATCTATCTATTAGCTTATGATATCAGTTTATTCCACTAATTTGTTTGAAAGATCACAAATTAGCTTTATTTTAAATTGTATTAACATTGACTGATGCATCTCAGTTTAACACTATGCTGTGACAACATGTCTGTGAGTGTATACCAAATACCAATACGGCTCTGTTTACAGCACCAACCAGAGAATCCTGGTTAGCTGTCACCTGCCAAATGCCCGCAGATTCCTAGCACGACTACTACGCTTACTCAGAATAACCCCAGCTGGTCAACTAGCCAAAGTCAGTGCAGAAGCAAAGAAGGATATAACATGGTTCCAATCGTTTGCAATGGATACAAACGGTATCTTCATGATCGAACCCAGCAGACAGGAAGTGACATTCGAATGCGATTTCTCTCTAACAGGTGGGGGCGCCACCTCAAACAAGAAGTACTATGGCACAGAGTACAGCCCTGAGGTACAAACTCTCTACCCCCTCATCATCCACTTAGAGGCCCTAAATCTCATTCTGGCTCTGAAAAGCCTCCTAGAACCAGAACACAGGGGCAAGACGGTTATAATCAACACAGACAACATCGCAAGCGCTGCAACACCTCAGTCAGGAAAGGGCAAAGACCCAATCCTTTCAGCATGCTCACGAGAGATCTGGCTAATCTCTACGTCTCAAGACGTCAACCTCAAGGTTGTGCACAAAGCAGGAGCACTGCTAGAACTAGCAGATGCCTTGTCCCGTAGGCATACATGCAAAGCAAAAAAGGAAATAGCAAAGAAAAAGACATTAGAATTAGGGCTCATGGAAATCAATGTTGAAATGCCCACAGGTCTGTTAACAAAATGGCTCTAAACTCTGTCTTTCCCCTCTTTGCAGGAACGCCCCGAGAGCTCTGGAACCAGTTGATGGACTACTACAAGGCCTCAGCAGGCCTGGCAAATCCTACCTTTATTCCCTTGAGGGGGAAAAATAGAACGAGGGCTTTTTCCCCCTTGATTCTGGGGCAACATACATGTAATATTAGGTTCAATCATGAAATTCAATTTGCTAATATCTAACCATTATTTGCGGATAATGGTTACTTCATAGACAGGTAAACAATAGAGTAGGCTAGGCATATGTGGATGGGCTTTTATATCAGTTTTATATTCCGTGATTCATAATGATTTAAAATGCAAAATCTGGCCAAAATAAGGTACATTATATGTGGATTCCCCCCCCCCTCACCCCTCCCTCACCACACCACCGGGAGAATCCCCCTTGGTGGCAAAATCCCCCTTGGAGGTGCGGGCCGGCGGCGGCCCTTATCTCTTTTCTCTGCAGAGATAAGGGCTGAGCATCCACATAGGGGCTATCTTAAGTGAGGGGAGATCTCCCCATGCTGGTTAAAATGCCCAGGAAGGGTTTTCTACCTGTATTGGGGAAATCCCGGGATTTTCCTAGCCTGCTCAGTCACAGGTCCCACTGTAAAGAACAAGCACAGACAAGCAGAGGAATACATAGAGTTCTTCCTGACAAACCGCTTCAACTATGTCCATCCCAGTGCCTACGAATTAGCATTGTTTGCAACGCACTTGGCCTCCATAAAGAAATTCGTGCCACAAACCGTTCGGAACTATATGAGCAGCACGAAAGCCTGGGTCATTACAAAAGGAGGATCTATCATAAACTTTACCTCTCCCCTAGTACAAGCTGTGGTCAATGGTGTGGTGAGACTCTCTACTCATATCCCTCGCCAAAGTCCTGAAATCACACCTGATGATATAATGATCCTGTGCGAATACTGCCATGGCGCTGGCGTCCTTTGAGTAGTGATCAGGAGTGCCATACTGCTGGGATATTACTGCATGTTCAGGGGATCAAACCTTCTTTGCCCTTCCCTAAGCGGGGGCACTGGCCCACACACGCTCAGACGCGGAGATGTGGCCATCATCAACAACAGCCTCCATGTAACTGTTCATTCTTCAAAAACCATAAAGCCAGGGCAAGGAGTTGTCCTGACCATACCGCATGTGGGAGGCTTTCTCTGCCCAGTGGAAACATGGATCCAAATGGTAGGACTACTTCCTACTCATCCATTAGGCCCAGCCTTCCTACTACCCACAGGGCTCCCACTCACCAATCCAGGACTCTCAAACTACATGCGTAAGGTCCTCACTGGTGCTGCAAGGGCCTACTGTACTAATGCGTCTGTCCATGGGATGAGACGAGGGTCAGCCCGAGCCGCCGCTTGTGAAGGCGCAGACATAGAGGCAATTAAGACCCAAGGTACCTGGCCCGGCAGCAGCATACATAAATACGTCCCGAAGTCAATGCTGAGTGCCGCCCCTCGCCACGTGGCCGCAGCGTTTGGTAAATAACTAGGGGGTCACCTGCATCCTCAAGAAGGAATCACCAATGACTGACATTTACGCTCAACCAGTGTTCATTTTATATCCCATTTATAAATGTATGTTCTAGTTGTGTTGACATTTATGTTCGCCTATTGTTACAGCCAAATTAAAATTATCCCAAACTTGACTTTTAGCCTATTTGAGTCAATTGGGAATAATTAAAAATTATAGTTAATTAACACTAAAGGCCTGCCATAAGACTGACCACCCTGGAATCTACGCGCATGCGCACCCTCCCTGGTAACCCCTAAACACACCGCCATGTTGAACTCATATGCGACACGGACTTGCCACGGGAACACGTCTTCCACCCACCCACCCGTTCATTATACAAGGCAAACCATATGGCTCACTCTCACCAAACCAATGCAAGTGAAAAATGGCCATACATGATCGGTGGCCGTACATGATGGGTGGCCGTACATGATGGGTGGCCGTACATTATGGGTGGCCGTACATGATCGGTGACGTACATGATCGGTGATTCTTGACTGCCCCAGCCTTTCTGATCATGATAAAACATAAGTAAACCTTACCAAGGTGTACATATGATGTGTGTCTTGACATGTAAAATGTTAGACATGTGTAGATTTGACTATAAAGAGAATTTTACTTGACATTTCAATACCGATCATGTACGTCATGTGACTTACATGATCGGTGACGTACATGATCGGTGATTATTGACTTCCCTACCCTTTCTGACCATGATAAAACATAAATAAACCTTACCTAGGTGTACATATGATGTGTGTCTTGACATGTAAGATGTTAGACATGTGTAGATGCAACGAGTAAGAGAATTTTAAATGACATTTCAATACCGATCATGTACGTCATGTGACGTACATGATCGGGCATTATCTTCTGACTGCCTTAAATACTCTTTCTGACCATGTTTAAAACATAAATTAATCATAGCAAGGTGTAGATATGATGTAGGTCTAAACATGGATAATCAAAGTCATGTGAAGCAGTGGGTTATAAGAAAATTTTACATGACATTCCAAGCCGATCATGTACGTCATGTGACGTAAATGATCGGTTGTACATTGATCCCCCCTCCTTTGGCATTTATTTTTTGGGAGGTTTTTTTCTAATAAACAGCCTGTAGGTATGGTTAGATGAGTTAAATATCGTTGTACAGGGGGTAACAGGTGGATTTTGTACTCTGCCGATCATGTACGGCCACCGATCATGTACTGCCACCGATCATGTACGGCCAAATAATAGTTGCATCGATCTGGTGAGAGTGAGCCATATACAATTACCAAAGGGTAGGGTAAATAACTAGGGCGTCACCTGCATCCTCAAGAAGGAATCACCAATGACTGACATTTACGCTCAACCAGTTTTCATTTCATATCGCATTTATAAATGTATGTTCTAGTTGTGTTGACATTTTCGCCTATTGTTACAGGCAAAATAAAATTATCCCAAGCTTGACTTTTAGCCTATTTGAGTCAATTAACCATTAGCACTTAGCTCCACATGAAACCAAACTCTCATATACTAGAATAAGGTGTATATTTGTTGCTGATACTAAATTGAGAATGATATTTCCACTAACCATAATCTATGAATGCACCAACGGAATGTTCAGTGCAAACTCCCTCCCTCATAGTGCCAGCAACCTCCTGATCAACAGCAAAAGGTCCCGGACCAGCGAAGTTCACGCTCACATCTGCTGAGCTGCATTTACCAAACCTGAATACAATATATTAAATATAGGTTAGCAGATAGTTTGGGGTCAATTTTTAATTATCATTTTTTAAACGTATTTGTATTCATACTATCCATATAAATATGTGTGTAGGTTTTTAAATCATTCTGACACATGTAAATCCATAAAAGGTAAAGCAAATCATGGTCAGAATAGGTCATCGGACCTGACTCTATTACAGAAAGAAGTCCCCTGACCCGGTTTTTCTCTAAATTTCATGCATTTCCAAGTATCAGAATGATTTAAAAAGCTACACACATATCTATATGAACATTATGAGCACAAATATTTTGAAAAACTGAAAAATAAAAATCCACCCCAAATTGGCTCCTAGCCCATCTTGAAACTACAGTTTCCTGACCTCCTGGTACATGGCTGACTCCATGGAAGACTAACGACTTTGTAACATTCAAATCGTCTTTGACCGGGTGACGTCTTTGACCGGGTGACGTCTTTGACCGGGTGACGTCTTTGACCGGGTGATGTCTTTTACCGGGTGACGTCTTTGACCGGGTGAGGTCCTTGACTGGGTGACATCTTTGACCGGGAGGCTAGAAAAGGTCTTTTTAATTTTATTTTAATTTTTTCCATATCTCTACTATTTGTAAAAATATGTGGATGGTTATTGCATAACACTTTGGAGAGTGTAGCTCTTCAAATTCAAATATAACATTATGCTATAATGCATGTAAAAGGGGATATATATAAATATAAAATACTTTAAATCAATTTCATTTCATATAGTGTGAGAATATCCTTTGACTTTTTCCACCCATTTCTTATCATATAGGTCTAATTTATGCTATAATAATGTTTCCAGGTCAAAGATGTCACCCGGTCAAAGACGTTACCCAGTCAAAGACGTCACCCGGTCAAAGACATCACCCGGTCAAAGACGTCATCCGGTCAAAGACGATCCAGTTGTTACAAAGTCGTAGCCATATCGTGTGAGCCTCATTTATGGCTGTACGTGTCATTCTAGACCTATTATTTCTAATTTAAGATTTTTATACTTTGTCAAGGTTCAACAATTAATAATATTGTCATGTTCATGTTAGAGTTTGGGCATTGACATCAATTGTTAAAATGGCTTTATGTGAACTAATTGGGTAAAAATCCATCAAAACTCAAACTGTGACTTTGACCAAACTCTAGCAAGAAATTGTATAGCTGATGTGCTAGCTATAGGTGTATTCTTAGACCTGACTGATAGAGTAGGGATTTGACCCCTGGTGATATGCGATCGAGAAATTCTTAGGCTTTACTCACTTTATTGAGGGGTTTGAACCAGGCATATAATACCATGCTATAATATCCCCAGCCTCCACACGGATTCTGTCTGCTGGGGCTACTGGTATTACAGATTTATTCGCATTTGGAATCGTTACAAGATTCATTCCAATAAGAGTGAACTTAAGATCAGAGCCTTGAACTGGTCGAACTACTATCATGGTGATTTTCCCTGGAAATTCGGAGTAAATCTCCCAAGCCGTTACAGTCCCTGGTCTTCTGAATGTCATAGCTGATGAACGTTCCATGTACATGTAATCAGTCTTATCGGCTCCATCATTCCAAATTTTAAAAATACCTCTGTGTCCAACATATCCTTTACCTAGAGCAAGAGTGAAGATATAATGTGAAAACATCAGAGCAAACAAAAATGTTGATTGAAGTTCAGCCTAGCGATGTTGTATTGGTGTACAAATTGACTGGAGATCATGACTTTTATAATGTAAGTGTCAGTACATTTGTGACCCATTTTAACTAAATGGGTTGGAAGGCGCAAATTAAAAATGTTATGACATTTCATATCCGCGCACAGCTCATCGAGAGCTTTAAGTTGGTGTGTGACATATTGCAAGTTTTTAGCCTATGGCAATATTTTTGATACTTTTTCGTTGCATTAAATAAAAATTAATTAAGATGAGATAATTAACATTTAAATTAGATATCAATTATATTATACAATTATAAATCCTATGGCCGTCATTTAGGAAATAATGGGAGTTGAAATTTGGTAAGTAACTTGGTATTTAAGAAAATGACTATTCATCTGTTTGAATTTTTTTTTCTAAAATTTACTTCTTTAGGGGCCCATATCTAGGCTCTTTAAAATGCGACTTCTGACCCATTTTGTTAAAACTGGTCACATTTGTGGTTTAGGAGTTGGGGGGGGGGGGCTACGGCATAATATGAGTAGATGTAAGTAACAGTAATGACCCATTTTAACGATATGGGTCGGAAGTCTTTTAAGGGCCTAAATATGAGTAAAGGGTGGAAAATTTTATCTAAAGAAAAGAGTTTTTTGATATTTTCCTAGCATATGAATGGTTATCTCTTGGCAAACTGTGTTGCAAACCAAATTTCAACCCCTATTTTTTCTAACATGATGGCTATAGACTTAATAATTGTATTGTATTATATAATTGATATCTAATTTAAATATCAATTATCTCATAAATGGATTTTATTCAAGAACGAAGTATGATAAATATCACCTAAGAGTGCATTTTGGCTAATATGCTAATTGTCATAAACCAAATAAAAGCTCTTGATGAGGCCCAAAAAAAAAGGTTTGTTTCAGGTCATCCGACCGACCCTATCTAAACAGGGCCTACCATACGTTTATTTTGCAATTTTCAAGAAATTTTAGTTTTTAAAAAATCCGACCTACCAACCCTAGAAATACTTCTAATGTTCCCTGAAACAAACCTTTTTTTTTTAAACTTTGGTCTGAGAGTACACAAATATGGCAAAATCAAAAGATTTTATATGTGCGACTTCAGACCTATTTCATTAAAACGGGTCACATTATTAACATGATGATTGATTTTGAAGCCCCTACTGGAGGGACAGGCACACAACACCATTGTAGGCAGTGCCAAGGGGGAGGTGATGGCAATCGAATCTATGAGGTGAGTGAAGATAGAAAGCACTCCCCTAGACTTTCACCGAGGCAATGGTCCTTTTACATCCGACACTATACACAGGCATAGTGTCAGATAGACAAGCCTTTGGTATGCTGTATGTCCACCACAGCAGGGGGGAGTTCATAATGTGATACAGTAGGGTGCTAGTGAGACTCGAACGGGGTACCTCCCACGTCCGAGTCCAACGCTCTGCCGCCTCAGCTACTCCCCACCCCCATTATTAACATATATAAACTTACAAACAGGAGCTGTTCCAGTGAGTGTTCCATCCATTTGGCAAGCTCGATACAGGTTTCCCGATGCCAAAGCATACCCACTGTTGCACTTGTATTCAAAGAAGTATCCAGTTGTAGCTGTAGTCTTTAGAATAGCATCATCAACCATCCCAGGAGTTTTGCATTTAGGATCTGTGCATGATTAAATGGTACACCAAATCGGTTTGTAACTATGGTTTATAAAAACAGACAAAAAAACGAGTGTGCCTTTGTGTTTAATTTTTTTACCCTTTGGATTTAAATTAGATCATTAAGGCCCATAGGCAGGTAAAGAGCTTAAAATGTGTTCCTCCGCCGATTGATGATTACTATTAATGTAATAAACCAATGACAACCGTTTTCTGAATACAAGCTGTCACCCTTTGCTTGTTCCTTGACATTCCAGGCATTCCTTAGTCTTTCCGTTACAGTGGTGACAAGCGGTTTAAAAGACAGTTATCACACCCGGAGAAGATGGATGGACAAAGATCACTGGGGTTAGGCTCAGCATATCTAGATGAAAGGATGAAGGATTGTGAAGAAGGGAGCAGAGAAGAGAGCTAGACGTAGGAGAGGACATCTACTTGTGGACTCCGCAAAGAGGACAAAAGGCAAGAGTACAGTATCAGGGTTCCAAGAGTCTACAGGAGACAGTTAGGCCACCTCCGGGGTATCAACAGGTAGCAGAGACAAAGGAGAGAGAGGAAGAGGAGGAAATGAGTTGCAACAACAATGGGTGCTGAGGTGGAGTGCAGAGGAGATGGAGCGGATAGCCAAGATGGAGAGAGAGAAGAGACTCCAAAACGAGAAATGGGCGCAGATGGCGATAGCTTTCAAAGAAAAAGAGAAATCTTGCGGAGAGGCTGAGGAAGGTAGATGAATCTGGGCACCAAGGGGCGATGATAAAAGCCTAGAAGGCAGAGAAAATGCGGATACCACAGAGCTTGAGCACATCCCATAGCAAGTTAGGACAAGGATGAGGCAACTGCACTGATATTCCTAGGCTCCCTATACGACCAATCTCTCAGTCACTAGTGCCTAACTTAGTTAGTCATTTTTGGCTCCCTATACTACTAGCCTAGGTAAGGTATTATTGTCAGGTTGGTCAGTATTGACCAACCCACCTTAGTCTTTTAATTTCCAGGGGGAGCCACTGAGTGGTAATTAAGGTATCTTACAGGTGGCCCCAACTAGTGGTATAAAAATACAACACACCAATGATGAACCTAGGTTAGCCACTACTGACTGACCCCTCAGTCATCTTTGAATATAACTTTGCCATTATGACTAATACACAGATGACCAACCTAGGATAGTCTGTACTGACTAACCCTTTCAATCTATGGATTTTCAGTTGGGCTCTAGAGAAGGAGAACAGGAGAGTGGAAGAATCGGGAAGGGAGGTGGCCCAGAGGGTGGAGGCCCTGCAGGTAGCTGCAGGAGTAGAGGAAGAGAGGATGAAGGAGGAAAGGCAAGAAGCCTTTTCTCTACATGCCATTTTACTTTTTTTTCTCTGATTCATATTAGCTTTGTGACTGTCTGGTACTAGCCAACTGCCTGTAAACTGCATTACCAAAAACACGGCCCTCAGGAGCCAGGAGTATATATAGGCACCGCATATTCTAAAAGGATCCTAACCTGTTTCTCCTGATTAAAAATTACTTTAAAAAAATCAAAAAAAAATCCATGCCTCCATGGAGCACGGTGTAGCCATACACCATGGAGTATTGATTGATTTTCTTCATTTTAAGACAGTAGGGCCATGTAATTAACACAAAACACCACTTATTAACATGAATGCACATCATACATCACTCTAGTTGGGTCATATCACAGCCTTTGGCATCGTATAAAATGATCCAGTATGTCATCACCAAAAATGAGGTAATTGCACTTACATGAACCATAATCTAGGAATGCAGATATGGCGTATATATGGCAGTCGTGTTTGATGCTTTGGGCGTATGGTTTATCACCAACAATAAACGGGCCTCGACTTACGATCATGTCTCCAATGGAATAACGGCATCTGGCAAATCTGAAAACATATGTTGAATGACAGAGTATTTTGACCATCTTTATACAGCTGTTATATATGTAAATAGTTGTAATTGTCCCAAATATGTAGCTTACAGTTTTATAGATTGGCTGATATCCAACATGTTTAAAGTGACATGGTCTGATGATTAGGGCTCAAAGATTTATTTTGTTAATAATGAACCATAAATGTTCCCTTTGCCACCCACTTTTTTAATCTCATTCCTTAGAAATCAGCTTAGAGTTTGACTAATTATCAGATTAAGGCTCAATTTACTACTTTTGGAGTGCACACTAAACTTCCCCCAATAAATATACACAGTAAAATAGTTTGCCACAAATGAACCTCATATGAGACTCTTATTGCCCATAGATGACATTGCATGGTGCCCTATCCTCAAAATATGATATAGTACTAATATTTGGAACACATTTAAGTAGGATTTGAAACATGAAAAAAATCAGACCGTGTCACTTTAAAGTGTAATTCACTCATAAATCACCCTTAGATATGAACTTACTCACAAATTAAAACTATATAATGCCTTGGACCAATTGACGTATGAACTGATTACAAATTCTGATTACAAAGTCAACAAATTCAGGTTCACAGAGAGCAGAAACAGCGTCAAAAGGGAGTCCAGGTTGCCTCCAGAATGACTCCCTTCTCTAGGGGAATCCAGGTCGCCTAAGGGAGCCTAGGTGACTCTCTGGCTGACCTAAGGGAGTCACCTGGGGGAGCCATATGACCCAGAGAGCTATGTGGCTGCCCCAGGTGACTCCCTCAGGTCATGTCTGTAAATTTCTGTCTTTCACCTAAAAAGGCTACTAGAAAAAAAATCAGCCAGAGAGTCACCTAGGATTCCTTATGTGACCTGGGCTCCCCTACACAGGGGAGTCATTCTGGAGGCAACCTGGACTCCATTTTGACGCTGTTTCTTTTCTCTGTGTTCTTGGAAAGAAGGTATTCATGATAGTGTTGTACTCACGTAAGTGAGGGGTTTGAACCATAATACCAAGCTATGATATCGCCAGCCTCCACACGGATCCTGTCGGCTGGGTCTACTGGTATTACAGCCGTATCTGCATCCGGTGCCGTTACAGGATTCATCCCAACAATGGTGAACTCTGTGTAAGAGCCGCCAATTGGTCGAACCGCCATCAGTGTGATGTTAGCTGGCATTGCGGAGTAAAGCTTCCATGCTTTGATGAATCCTGGTTTTTTGAATATCATGGGTGTTGAACGTTCTATATACATGTAGTGAATCATCTGCTGCATATCAATGAAACGATCCTTATTTTCCACTTCATGTCCAATGTATGGTTCAGCTAGAAGAAGAGTAAAAACAGGAATTAAAAATGTTACTAGTTTCAAGGTTCAGAACTAACGGATCAGTTTGCCTTATACAAAATTAACCTCAGTTAAAATCCGGCAAACCACTTTTATAGTTGGGTTAGGTGTTGCCGCTCAGGAGCATAATTCTCACTATAAATAGTCTATAACTATGTATAACACACTCAAAAATCCTCCTGATAACATTTTGCAAATGTTATAACAAAAACTCACAGAAAAGCGAAAAATAATGACACAGAAGAGAGTTCCTATGGTTGTCACTGGTGGCATGACCGAGCCACTATCAAATATCTCCAGAGGCTTTAAGGTAGGTCGATACCATTGACTCAGAGAATGTAGAATTCCACCAATTTTTTTTCCAGAGATACCTTAGATCATTTAAAACAAATATTTGAAAAGATAATAGGGGGTTCCAAACTGCTTTTTTGTATACAGAATTTTGAAAAAAACAACATTTTTTTGATTTTTCTCTAAAAATCTGAAAATAATATCACAAGTTTCATGATTTTAAACTATCATAACCAGCAACCACAAAAATATGAAACATCACAGGATGAACGCCCAGATATTACACTTTATCTAAAAAATAATTTTATGGTTCTGTGCCTAAGCATTCTGTGTTAAAAAGAAGAGCTTGTTTGAAAATTTGGATTAATTTGTCTTTAATTAAACAGAAAATCGATTAAAATTAATATTTAAAAAGATTACGTTTTTCTGAAACTTCACCAAAAAATTCCTTGGATCATTTGCCAACTTATAAAAAAAAAAAAATGCAAAACTCTGATAACCTGAATGTTGGAAGTATTGCATTATGGGTAAAACATTACAATCATGATATGAAAAAGTCCTATGATATGGCCTTAGGTATATCTAAGCAATCAATCACCTTTTATACTCCATCCTATAACATTTATTAGTTCATAAATAAGCTGGATAAGAAAATGGCATAAAAGCCCGAAAAAATAAAAGGAACTAGTGCAGTTTGAGGGTCCATAAATATGGCGGGAGATGACGTTGTCAAGGGTCTATATAAGCGAACATGGCGAAGCCATGGTTCAAGTTCGTTTAGGGCCATTTTAGGGCTATTTTAAGGCCATTTTTGAATCAGGCATGACAGAGTATGGTTAATACTTGTATTAACCCAGATTAAAAGGATTAATACCTACTTCAAGCACGTAAGGAGAGAGCAGTCATGACGTTCATCATGAAACTTGAGGGTCACGTGATCAGTTATTACCGGAACTATAAATTTTGGACTTAGAAAAAAAGCAAGTCGAAAGTTTTCAATTTTTCTTGTTGAAATGTCAACCCCCAAACCCCCCTGACTGTGTAAACAGTGATATTTTTAGTCTTTTATCGGGGGCAGAGCCCCCAAACCCCCCTTAATTTGGCACTTTATCCAAAAATATAGTCCCGTGTATGAATATACTAACTACGTCATTTTCAAATCCGCCATCTTGGACTGTCTGCTTCGTCATGGATAAACAATGACGTTTCATCTACAAATCACATCATTTTAATAACCCTTGAAATTACTCATAGCTCATTCCAGATGTAGTTCGATATATGTACTACCCAAATTGCAACCAGTGCAGTTTGAGGGTCCATGGATAATAGCAGATGGACCCCCAGAAAATTGTGAATCGAGGCCCCATGTTGTCAGGTGCGTAACAAAACGAATGTCCACTCTGATGGCGGGAGATGTGGACCCTCAAACTGCACTCTACCCAAATGTAAAAGATACCTACAATTATTTGATAAAAGTACAATGTCTCATAAAAGGCTCGATTGTGATTGAAATCGTCCAAGATTCTGCATGGATGCTGGGAGTGCATATGGGAATAAACATACAAAATATGGCAACATTCTGACTTATCTAAGGTGGATGCGCAGAAGCATGCGCAGAGGTCCGTTTTACAATGGTATCGACCTACCTTAACATTGTATAACCCCATCTGGGCTGCAGAGGGAATAATGACAGGTCCTCGGATCATGTTTTTTCTAAAATTAATGCATCTATAAGTATCAGAATGCTTTAAAGCTTGACATGTGCATTTGTATAGACATTATGAGCACAAATAGAAAATCCACCCAGAGTCAGCTCCTAATCCATCTTTAAATGTATCTGAGCCCAAATCAGGCTGCCAACACTGAAATAGGCTCTCACTGTCAGTCCCTCCCACCGTTACATGTACACTGTATGGATTGTTCCCGCTGGCTGTAAATTGAAAAGATTCTTTGATATGAACTTATGGCCAATAAAACTTTGAAAACTCAACTTTGAAAACCCACCCGTGACTGACAGGACACAATACACAGACCAAGCATCTGCTTTGTCAGGGTAATGTTTGGAGAGTGTAAGTCGGAGCTACTGCTGGCTTCCAGTCTGTATTATATATATATGGGCCAGATTTTTCAAATGTGTACATATTGGTGCCAGTAAGGAAGAAATTGGCAAACTCACGAAATCTTAAAATAGGTTTCATACATTGAAAGACTAGTATTTTGGGTCCAAGGAAACCTTCATTGGAACGGTTTATTCCTAGGTGTGTAGTTGTTATTAACTGGCATGTGCACCCTTGAATAAAACTGTCGGGCCTTACAACTAAAATGTAACAACATTGTTTCAATGTCTGAAATACACCACAATAACTTCTAATTACATATACAGTTAGCCATGGTATGTATGATCATGCATACCAGGCTTGGTCATCATCATCCAAAAACTGTTCATTTCGTGAGTCCACAAACTTGGCAAAATTCTCGAAAATGTTGAAACCATTACCCAACATTACCAACTTTACTATAGATTGCTCAAAAGTGTCCTGTTCATCATAAAAAAATACTGAGTATTATCTTGAATATGTATACTTTTTATATCATGTATTGTTTTGCATGTCAACTGATCTATCTTCTCATTGTAATAGTGTAAAACAAGCCTTCAAAAGCATATAAAACTGTTGGACCTTACAGTATTGGTGTCATTTTCAACACTTTAATCCATATTTATATGATATTGGCAAAATTTGGCAAAATTTGGGGTGTTTAAAGTACCATAGGGTATGTTGTGTTAAGATTTGGATATGCTGAATTAAGTAGAAGTACTACCTAGAAAAGTGTCGGACCTTACCATTAATGATGTAAGGTCCGACAGTTTAATAGTTGTTCCAAAATCACTCTTTTGAGTCTAGGCATAGTCAATCCTCACAATTTTTCCCCCACCTGTACTACGCATATGTCTCTCAGGATTACATGTGAAATTGATATTGGGTGGCTGTTACTAGTGGGTTATTTTAGGCTGCAAAAAATAAAACTGCCGGGCCTTACACAAGTGCATTTTAGATATGAAGGGCAATAGTTAAACAATTCTGAGAAATATCTGAGTAAATCCTTTTGATTTTCTGAGGTAACACCTTTACCTAATGAAATATGCTGATTAAGAAGGGTTATGAGTGTCTTAGTTCATAGCGGGGACATATACAAAATTTCAAATAAGGCTGGAATCAGTTTTTAAGGGTATTTCAGCCCTTTGAGGGTTCAGAAATATAGAAAACAAAGAAACATTCGTCGGACGGATACAAATTTACATTTTTCTGAAAGCCTAGAGTGTTTCCCTCACTGAAGACTCAGAGGAAGGTTCCTAGTCATTATGATGACCTAGGTTGTCATAATGACCAATGGAAAGTGCTCTGGAGAATGATGTATGAATATAGTCCCTAATCAGTTCACCTCCTAACGAGAGGCACCTCTTTTGCATATTTGGTTTACTCTTGATTGAAATAAGTAGCTTTACTTGTTATAAATACGTTGTGTATGGGTGAGAATGATGGTCTTGAAGGTATAGAGACTACTCTGCTCCCTGTCACCAGTTCATATCTCATGACAGGAAATTTACTTCAATCAATTTTCCCTGGGTGCCAGCACGTGACAGGGCATATGCCATGTCAAACCCCCAGATATACCATAGGTTGTCCCAATGACTACCCACTGGTGTTGAGAGTTGTCATTACTGATGACTTTAGGTCTTCAAATTTACAATACCTAAAACAACCTTGAGGTAGTCATTCTGACTACCCAGTCCATGTGATTACTTAAGGTTGTCATTATGACAACTTTGGTCTATATGGATCAGATATAACTACCTTAGGTCATCACAACAATGACCTAAGGTTGTCACCTTGACGACTTAAAGTTGTCATTTTGGTATCGTCAAAATGACCACCCTGAGGTTTTCAGTGTCATACATGAGATCAGTGAAACAATTACTCTGGAAGGTATGCTTATTCTACAGCTGTTTGAAGTCAAGAACACCTCAAAACACCCAATTGGTACATGTTTGGAAAATCTGACCCATATACAGGCGGGGGCCGAGTAAAACACTAAAGCTGATCTGAACTCAATCTGGCCTAGACACAGCCAGTTACCAGGAGCTAAATCCTATATATGCTATCCCTTTCCGAGCCAAGGGGATAGAAGAAAACATTGTCTATACTATGCAGACTAATTTTCTATGACGTAGGTAGTTTCTCAGAGCTTCCAGGATATACAAATTTGACCATTTAAAGGGGGTCTGTCCTCGCTAGAGTGCATCCACCTTGTGCCCTATGCTATGATTGCCCACAGGTTGTGTTATGCACCTCCCATCCAATAATGCCCTTACCATAACGACCCTAGAGCGGATCCAACATACACAATGCCCTGTGCTAGATGCAGTCAGTAAGGTAAGTTCAGGTAAAATCAGCCAGTGGGGATCAGTCAGTGCTATTTGTAATTGGCACGTGCTGAGGGTCCATATAGGGATCAGAGCAAACCCACAGTCTTGCCTGGGTGCCCTTGGTAAAATATTGCGTTCTTTTAAACTTTCATAAAACTGTCAGAACTTTGCATACTACTATATAAAATAATCGCATGTATAATCCTTATACTAATTAAGTTTTATACTGACCCCATTATTGCTACTGTTCACATGTGGCGTGGCAGTGTCCATAAATAAGATGTGGCTGGTTAAAAGGTTGCATTGCTATACACACTCACAGAGCTGTACAGGAAGTAGGAGTGATCTCCACTGGCTGATTCTACCTGAACTGACCCTACTGACTGCACTCAGCAGAGCACCCCAATCACCCCTACTGGTAACTTGTATTACCCCTGCCCACACTCCACACACTGTCACTACAGGCCACCAAGGTGTAGGCAGTAGAGGATTGTGTTGACTACAGGCTCTTTCTCACCCAGCAGTATATTGGGAGATATCATTAGTAATCAAGGGGGGGGGGGGGGTGTATGCATATGGAGGTGGAAGGGGCACATATTTACACTCTCTATAAAGGGGAGGATATGACGATATACACATGACATCCACAAAAGGTCCCCCACCCCCTCTACATTAGCCTTTTTTATAGAGCATGCTGCCACAAGTTACCCTCAATAACACCCTTCCCCCAGCCACTGTTAAATAATGATCACTCCATTACATGGGGTCTTTGTAGAGCAGTGCAGTCTGCATATACTTACAGATAGGGAGAGTGTGTGCAGAGTGGGTAAGGTAATAATCAGCTTCTAGCCTTGTCATGTCTCACTACACTGAAAATCCATTGATTGAAAGGGTTAGTCAGTACAGACTATCCTAGGTTGGTCATATGAGTGTTAGTCATAATGGCAAAGTTATATTCAAAAATGACCAAGGGGTCAGTCAGTAGTGGCTAACCTAGGTTCATCATTGGTGTGTTGTATTTGTATACCACTAGTTGGGGCCACCTGTCATGACCACTCAGTGGCTCCCCCTGGAAATAAAAAGACTAAGGTGGGTTGGTCAGTACTGACCAACCTAACAATAATAACTGACCTAGGTCGGTTGTATAGGGAGCCAAAAAATGACTAACTAGGTTAGGCACTAGTGACTGAGAGGTTGGGCGTATAGGGAGCCTAGGAATATCAGTGTACACGCAAAGGAGTGTAGTTGGTTGGAGGGGATGCAAGGGGCCTCATTCTGTCTGCCTTGCAGTAGCTCCAAGCCCCTCCTCCTACAGCCTATAAGTATTGTCGACATATCTCTAGGCAGCATCACTCTGTAGCTATACGATGACACTTTAAGAGTATAATGCATCTTCTCTGTCCCATATGGAATATATTTATATCTACCTGGATCTTCTTGTCTTAGATTTGTCGTACAGCAGGCCTGGTGCAGTAAGAAGGTCAAGGTCAGCAGCAGCGGCAGTCCCACAGGGACCTCCATCTTGGACCTCAGTAACTTCACTTGTACTGTAAAAGATTGATTACCATAAGTTCTCAGCTAGAATTCGGTGCTAGTATGTGAGTCAGATGGCCTGAATGGCTTATAGGATTGGCCTTAAGTTAGGGTGGGGCTTATATACAAGTGTGGTATTTCGTAGTCATTTTAGGCCAAGGAACAATAAGAACGGCAGTTTCCAGGTGCGTGAATAAACAGATGTTTTTTTATTTAGGAAAGAATACAAGTACTCATGTTTCCATGGAAGAAACGAAAAGTATAATAATTGTATACCGCTTTGTCCACACAGTAGGATAAGTGAAGTTCACCGTCAGTCGGCCCGGGACTGACTACCGTCAGAGTTAACACACAGGTCTTATATAATCACCTGCCTTGGTCACGTGGCCGGGAAGGGGGGTTGGCCTCCCACCTGAGAGCGGCACACGGTGACCCAGAGAGGACCCGAGTCCTCTCCTGGAAACTGTGTGCACTAGTTCTAAGTAGAGAAGCTGAGTCACCAATAGGTGTTAGTCGGAAATACCGTGTATGGAACCAATGTGTAATATAGTACCCCTACACAAGTATAGAACTGTACTAAACTAACAGTTTTCAAACCCTTCTAGGATTTTCAAAGTTTGGGGTGCGGCTAAAAGGCGAGCAATTTATATTAACAGTACTGAGAATTCCTTGATTAATTGATTAGTTTAACATCCAGATGTACATCAACTACCTCACAGGACACATCTCATGATCAAGTTGGCAAGGACTCAGCCACAAAAAGTGGTAGCCTGCCTTGCAGTAGTAGGACAGACATTTATATGCTGCTTGCCCTAAACAGCGGTGACCCAGTGGGCACAAAACCTTGATTCAACATTGACAACTGGTTGATATAGGGTTACAGGGTAGATCAACCTGTTTTCAACATTGATGCAATGTTACTATTTCAAAGCTGTCAACCAACACCTGTTTCAATATTGATGCAATGTTGGACATCAACCTTGAATCAACCATGCGCATCCCACCTTTCCCACTAGGTGCCTCCACAACCTACTCCTTAGCATTTCTATCTACATGCTACATCTATTTTCCCTAATTGTAAGCTCTTGTTCTCTCATCAATGTATATGATTGATCAAAATGTTATTCATTTTCATTGACAATTATGGTGTGTGCATTTGGTCGGAATTTGGAATTAGATGACACAAATACATACAGGGTTTCAGTAAGACACCCTTTATGTTACTAAGAATAATAGATAAAGCCTCAGTCCTGACCAGGTCAGTTTGAAATGGATATAAAAGTATCTTAGTGTGATCATCAGAGGTCATTCATGTACCCCTAATCGAGAAGGTACTAGAATTAGCATTTAATCTAGGAGAAATGAGGGGGGGGGGTTATAATGAAAATATATAAATTGCAAGGAATGCGTCTACATAAGAATACTGCATTTAGGTTGAAAACATGACAATATACTGAATCTCAAATACATCAGCAGTCAATATCAAATGTAAATCATCATTTATTATGTTTATTCGTTATTGATTCACAATGGCCATATCAATGTTGAATCACTGATGAATGATCAACGTTGATGACCTCATCAATATCAACCAAATGACAACCCTGTATCAACTGTTGATATCATGTCGCTACACACATTGAATCAACATTGAATCAACTGAAGTTTGCCCACTGGGGACCGCATCTATGGATGATCAAATTCATGAAATGAATGACTGTATCTATAAGGTGAGGGAGAAAACCTTTACCGGGGCACGTCCCCAATGCTTTTTGAAAGATAGCAAGTGTTCTTTTATTTGCCAGGTCCTACATACCTGAGCTAGTACCACAGTAGGCAGGGCCAGACAAACCACAGCCTTTGATATCTCAGAAACGGTTCACTGCTGAGAGATCACAAGGAAGACCACTAGCAAGAAGACCCGGGCCTGCGCATATATGGGTACTGAGATTTAAGCATTGCTGGTGGTAGACCAAGCATAGGGCTGTGTCTCACGAACATGGGCCAATGTTTTCTTCTATGACCAGGTGCAATATATGACCGGCTTGAAAGAAAACGGTTTATCTAGGGCAGATGTAGATATAAATTGAAATAAAATGAGTAATAAAAAGTCTTAAAACACCCATTAACATTTTCCACCATTAGAGACTGGGGGAGATAGTGAAGAACTGCGGGAGCTAGTGAGGGATATGGGGGGTTCACTCACTCCCACAGTCCCTCACTAACTCCCCATGCCCTCACTAACTCCCCCAGTCTCTTACTAGCTCTCCATGCCCTCACTAACTCTCCCAGTCCCTCACTAACTCCCCTAGTCCCTCACTTACTCCCCATGTCCCTCACTAACTCCCCCAGTCCCTCACCAACTCCCCATAGTCCCTCACTAAGTCCCCCAGTCCCTCACTAACTCCCCATGCCCTCACTAACTCCCCCAGTCCCCACTAGCTCCCCAGTCCCTCACTAACTCCCCATTGTCCCTCACTAACTCCCCTGGTCCCTCTCTAACTCCCCTAGTCCCTCACCTATTCCCCCAGTGCCTCACTAACTCCCCTGGTCCCTCACTAACTCCCCTGGTCCCTCACTAACTCCCTTAGTCCCTCACTAACTCCCCTAGTCCCTCACTAACTCCCCCAGTCTCTCACTAACTCCCCATATCCCTCACTGACTCCCCCAGTCCCTCACTTACTCCCCTAGTCCCTCACTGACTCCCTCAGTCCCTCACTAACTCCCCTAGTCCCTCACTAACTCCCCTAGTCCCTCACTAACTCCCCCAGTCCCTCTCTAACTCCCCATGTCCCTCACTAACTCCCCATAGTCCTTCACCAACTCCCCCAGTCCCCCACTAACTCTCCAAGTCATTCACTAACTCCCCATAATCCCTCACTAACTCCCCCAGTCCCTTACTAAATTCTTCAGCCCCTCCCCAACTGTTAAAGTTTGTTGAGGCCTGTGGAAGTGTAGCAGCATAACATGTATCTTGAGCTAGATGGAAGTGTGGGGTTTAATTAGTAATTACTTAATTAAGTGTCTTCGCTTGGCTATTTGATAAGAAAGGTTTTGACTTGTATGGGGTAACTATATAAGTCCAGAATGGTAGAACTCGCTTATATGATGGAATACCTAGCTCATTTATACTCCAACATAGACATGAGAGAGATATACAGGTAAAAGGTGTTTATTTCTGAATCACAGGTGAGTTGTAGGGAAACGATGACAGTATTTATGCGTATGATAATAGATCAATACTTTAACATTCATATTCATTGGTTGGCGTGAAGCTCGATCAATACAAGCATTACACAGAACTCGTATAATTCTACTGTGAAGATCCACATGTCTAAACAGACCGGGTAGTCAATAGGGACTACAATTTGGAAGACCAGGTAGGGTCATTAAATCCATTTGACTTCTAGGTTCAACTTAAGGATTAACATTACTTCTCAGATTACATTCGTTAACCGTGACCAGCGAAGGGTCAATAACAATTTAGCTGACCGTTTTGAATAGGGGTTAGGGAGTCACAGGTACTCCCTACAGTCAGGGGATACCTGCGGGTATCAATTCTGATAGTTTAGATCAACTCCAGGATTCATGGATCAACAATAGGCCTCTGGCCAGATCATTATCATTCAACTACCCGACTTAAGGTCAGGTATCAACATCACGGGTCGAGGATCACTTTTAGTCAACTGGTACCAACTCGACGTATCAAGCATCAATCATCAAGAACAAGTATCAACTCTACTCACGAGTATCAATACTCAGGTAACATGTATCAATTTTAAACAACCGTATATCAGTCTTAGGCAACTGTATCAATTTTAGAGAACACTGTATCCGTTTTAGACAACTGTATCAATTTTAGAGAACACTGTATCAGTTTTAGACAACTGTATCAATTTTAGAGAACACTGTATCAGTTTTAGACAACTGTATCAATTTTAGAGAACACTGTATCAGTTTTAGACAACTGTATCAATTTTAGAGAACACCGTATCAGTTTTAGACAACTGTATCAATTTTAGAGAACACTGTATCAGTTTTAGACAACTGTATCAATTTTAGAGAACACTGTATCAGTTTTAGACAACTGTATCAATTTTAGAGAACACGGTATCAGTTTTAGACAACTGTATCAAACATGGCAATGATCTAATGGTTACTGGTGACAATTAGCAAGCACACACACAAAGCAGGTGGCAAACCAAATGGACCATATCACACACACAGTAGTGGCATATCACTTGTCACACAGCTAGAGTCACTCCTACCGGAGGCCTCACTGGTAACCAGTAGTATACTTACATGGCCCTAGGCTAGAGAGCCACAGGCCGTACTCCAGGGTGCAGGAGCTCCTCCAGTCACTACAGTGGTGTGAGGGTAGGGTAGGTGGTAGCTATACCACTCCCTCCAGTGTGTATACAGTCTCTGGGGCACAGAGCTTCCCAGTGGGGCTAAGGTCACCCAACACTAATCCTAATCTGGTTAACTATCCTGTGAGTGTAGTAGACCACACCCACTTCCACATGTTCACTAATCGAGAAGTCCACCAGTCTCTTAGTCCTCTTCTAGCTTTTTACTGCATGAGACTCTCTGATACAGCCCTGCTCTGTAAATTGCGCATCCACTAACTTTCCCATGCATGCCGTTTTGCTTTTATATGACTTAGTGTCCACCCCTGGATTGACCCCCGCTTGATCCCATTACTCTTTTCTGTCACTTCCAGGCCCCGGTCCCGATGTTGACGGAACCCGTGACATTTGATTGACATCTGTCACACACCCTGGCGGGTGCCTAGAAGGATGCCTGGAAGAACTCCGACAGTCCTTACTACGCAGTTTTAGTTCTACTCCGCAGTTATATAAACACTTAACCTAGCTTTTAGTCGTCGATAGGTTTTATGTATGAATAGAAATGGGATCTGACCTTTCGGGGTCAGGCTCAAGTATCCAGGTTTCCTTTACTTTTTGTTTAGTTATTTCCAAACTCTATTTCCTTTTAACCCTGTAAAACCAGGCTATTGTGTTATGTACCTACTCGCTAGTGCTTTTAATAAAATCCCTTATCTTTACACTAGTTCTTGTCTACTTTAATCACATGATCTCCCCCCACTATTGATATACTTAATTTAATGACAGAGACCTGTACTTCACAGTACAATCTCCTGGACCAAAATCCCAAACTATATGACTATAAGTGAAGCACATACCTATAACTGTACTTGGGGACTGCTTGATGTGCCGCTTTAACTGCTGCTGCTTTTAGAGGTGTCTTAATTGTGGTGCGTGCTGTGTCGTCTGAACGTTGCTGCTCAGTGCGTCATGTGAACCGTTGCTGCTTGATGTGCAGTCTGAAGGGGAGGATTCCACTGTGATCTATGGCTGTAACCCCCCAAACTTTATACCCAGACAACGGTAACACCTGGATGTAATCGTCAAATGCTGCCTTTGAAAAACATAATTATACCTGACAGGTAGACAATGATAATGGTGGATACTGAGGAAAAAGCTAGACAGCAGTCTGCATTACTAATAACCTGCCACGTGGCATGCCAGGCTGTTCACAACAATACATGTAAGCATTTTGCATGCCACGTCGCAAGTTGGATGTTTAATGGCATGAACATCTGGAAGTGAACTAGTTAAAAATGAAAATTAAAATGAAAATTCACTTTTCGATATGAGAATTCATTTTTCAAAGTGAAAATTGAAATAAAAATTCACTTTCACATCTCAACTTCAATATTACTATAACATTTGGAAGTGAGAAGTCACTACTGTCAACTGTATACACACAGTAACATGCAGTCATTTGTAGAGTTACAGTGAATTTTCATTTCAGAAAATGGGTGCTGTCAATCTCTCAACTGTCAAGAACAGCCAATGCTAAAAGATACCTGTCACAAGCTGTTCTTGACAGTTGACAGATTGACAGCACCCATTTCTGAAATGAAAATTCACTGTAACTCTACAATTGGCTGCATGTTACTGTGTGTTGACTGTTGACATCTTGACAGTAGTGATTTCTCACTTGCAAATTTGAT
The DNA here is from genome assembly GCA_947462335.1 of Harmothoe impar. Taxonomy (NCBI): domain Eukaryota; kingdom Metazoa; phylum Annelida; class Polychaeta; order Phyllodocida; family Polynoidae; genus Harmothoe; species Harmothoe impar. The sequence goes on along the minus strand of OX381714.1, from coordinate 8,117,219 downwards.
AGTAAAATTGAAGTTGAAATGTGAAAGTGAATTTTCATTTCAATTTTCACTTTGAAAAGTGAATTTTCATTTCAATTTTCATTCTGAAATGGATTTTCACTTTTTGGCCATCCTGGGCCACTGTATAATACATACAGTCTCATTGTTTCATTAACACATCAGTCTATTCAAAAACTTTTCACAATGCAGGAAATTCGGTCGTGCAGATATTTTCTCTTTACAGGCCCGGCTCATTTTTTGCAGGCGTGGATATCAAACAATCTTGCTTTTTTAAGTTGACAAGCAAAGTTAGTGTTTGTACTGACAGTGATAATTAATAGTGGTAGCCTTTTTGTTACAATTAGATAAACCATTTTAATATGTAACTAACTAAAGAATTTTACAGAAAATATTCAAGTTTTCTGTTTCATGCTGTAGAAACTTTAATAATGGACCGATTTACAAGCCGTAAAAAAAACGCATATAGCCAGGAATCTCAAGAATACCACCAGCTATTCGGACCAGCAGTAGCCTTCTTTCTGCCGGACTGGCAGACTTTTTGTGGGCTATAGCCAGTGTCCTGCAGGTTTTGCGTATAGACTGGGAATGGTGCAGTAGGTGTATGTGGAGAACAATACTCAAACTGAGATAAAAACTGATAACTGTGAATGCCTGCTCAATGTGTGCTGGCGATATGCAGTGAAATAGGATAATATCAGGATGTATCATATGGAACTGAGCATATTGATTTCTTTGAGTCTATCATTGCCGGTGTATGCTTAGGATTGTTATACGGGACATGATTCGATCAGCGCATCATATGGCCAATATTCTGTACTTCATGAAATATGCAGTTAGAATCACACAGTTTTGTATGTAGAATACATGAATACAGCTCTGGTGAGTACCTAACCATTGCTGCTTCTATGTACCATGTTGTTATGCAATGGGCATTAGCTTTCATGTTAAAGATCAATATGCAGTCGAACAGAATATTAAATAAGGTACCTTAAATAGTGAAGAAAAGACACATGTATACATGTGCAGTAGTATATATCCTTAGCACTGCCATAGCAAAACAATGCAGGTAGTAAAAAGGGCCCTTTGAAAGCCAAGATTTCATGTTTGCATGAATGCGGGCCTGACGATCTACTTACTTCATTTACATTCATGCCTTCTGCCTTATAGCGATAATTCGGGTATCTCTGTACGCGCGGCCATGTTAGTTCTGACCTCAGAATCTCTCTTGGGCAGTAACCAGACACTTCTGAAGGTACAAGCTAAGTGACGAGAGCAGAACCGGAACAGGAATTGATTTCCTGCATCAGTGTACACACCAATTAGTTGCCTACTGTAAATGTTTCTTCGCGATTTACGCGGAAATGAAAATCCGTGAAAATATGAACAGCATTCATAATCATCCACTGTAGCTATATAACTACTACACTGATATTCCTAGGCTCCCTTTACGCCCAACCTGTCAGTCACAAGTGCCTAACCTAGTTAGTCATTTTTTGGCTCCCTATACGACCAACCTAGATTAGTTATTATTGTCAGGTTGGTCACCACTGACCAACCCACCTTAGTCTTTTTAGTTCCAGGGGGAGCCACTGAGTGGTCATCACAGGTGGCCCCAACTAGTGGATTAAAAATATAACACACCAATGATGGACCTAGGTTAGCCACTACTGACTGGCCCCTTGGTCATTTTTGAATATAACTTTGCCATTGTGACTAACACTCATATGACCAACCTAGGTTAGTTGGTACTGACTAACCCTTTCAACCTATGGATTTTCAGTGTACTTTACTAAAATCGTGAATTTAATTCTGCACGAAATTGTACTTTAAAGCCGAAAGATATCTACGTTTACAGTATACATAATGCTCACACTGTTGGGGAGCTTCACCTGGCATGATATTAGGGAGTGGTCATTTTTTAACAACAGAGGGGGGGGGTTGGTGGATTTTCGCGGGAGCGGGTCGAAATATTTTTGGTTTCCCCCCAAGAGGAGGAGTTGAAATTCTTTTGGTCCCCCAACCCTCGGGCAAGTTGAAATTGAGCATGGCAGACCCCTTTGAGCTTTAGTAACGCGCAGGCTTTTTCACTATAAAATGGTGCAATTATTTTTGGTCCCCCATCAAGAGGGGTCCAATCTTTTTTGGTCCCCCATCCCCAAATCTACCGACCCCCCCTGTTGTTAAAGAATTACCACTCCCTTACAATACAGTGCCTGCAAGCTACTCAGCAGTGATGTTTTAATGCATGATGATGGTAACTGATGAGCATTAACTCGACCGATATTGTTGCTGGTATCTGGCATTGCAGGAGAAATGTTCATCATAATGGGAATATGTCTACATATACATATGAAACTGGCCTAATGGTTAATAGTATTTCAGTTGTAGTATTAAGGACACTAGATCTTAGAACTTTTGTGTACATAATATGTATTATATGTATTAGGCCACACCAAAAAAAAAGTTGGTCAATGGATTTCACTTTTCAAAAAATGGTGCGAGCGAGCGAAATTTTTATTTTTATCTTTCAAGAATTTTTTTTGTCAATAGATTTTGTCGGTGGAAAAGTGGAGTGAGCGACAATTTTTCTTTATTTTTTAGTCAGCCTTCGACAAAAGTTCTTATTGGACCCCTAACATTGAAAATTATTGGTTGATCTTGGGGAAGTACTGGAAGAAAGATTTGGAAAAAAAACCTCAATTTTGAAAAAAATGAGGCGAGCGAAATCCATTGACAATTTTTATTAAAAAAAAGAAAAATCCATTTCTGAAAATAAGGTGCGCGAAATCCATTGACCAACTTTTTTTTTGGTCTGGCCTTATATTGATTATATAGTGACACTAAACACCATTTACTGTCCAGCTAACAAGAAACGTTTCCTGGTTTGTAAGAAAACTTCTGGAAGAAGTTACACCAATACGTTTTCTAGAACGTTTTTAAAACGTCTAGAAAACGTTTGCAGACGTTGCAGAGTGTTAGCATGATATGCAGAAGACCCCGGGTTCTAGGGGGCTCGGTTAAGCCTTTTTTGATCATAGAAGTCTACAAATTCTAATCTTAGACTGAGATCCCCTCTGGTGTAAAGTAGAATGCATGCAAAACAACACTATTTGGTCATATTTTATGCTAGATTTGCTAATTCTTTTTTTTAAATTCGGACTTTTATTGGTCTTTGTAATAGTTTTACAATCAAATTAATTTATGTCCAATGATGTATATGAATGTATAATCACGAGTAACCTATGATTAAACAGGTTATACGATTTGTACACAAGAGGGATTCGATCTTACAGTAGAACTACTACCACCTCCTCAATAGAGCAGGGGTAGAGTGTTAGACTTACATGCAATGGATCCTGGGTCCTAGGCTCGTTCAAACCATGTAGACTGTTTTTGATAATCTTTTTACATTAGATTTGCTACTTTTTCATACCTATACAAGTGGTTATTTTCATGGGAAAACGTTAAACAAATGTTCATATAACGTTATAGACAAACGTTTGGCTACAACGTTATAAAACGTTATTTAGTGGGGGCGTGGGGCAGGGTGGGACTAGGGGTTGGGCAGGGTGAGGAGTTGGGCAGGGAGAGACTGGGAGTTTTTTGCCTCAACATTGTACATAATGTGTACACCATGTGTACGTGATATGTACATCATATACACTACTCTTGTCATCCTCAGCATGCAATAAATATCAAAAGTAGTTTTGGAAATGTGAATATTAGGGCCATTGGTAGATATGAATCTATTTTAGGTTATATGGTTTCATAAAAATGTTCCGGCCACCCTACTTTAGGACAGGTATGGTCATGAGAGCCCAGTGATAGAAAAGGTTACATGTACGATGGCTGGTTTGGTCATTATAATCTAGTGTTTTTTTAAGTCTTACAATTTTTATAAAGGATACATTTATTTGAAGGAAAAAACAGTGTCTCCTCACATCCACCATTATCCCCCCTCGACCACTACCATCTCCTCACGACCACGACCATCTCCGTATTAGAATATGGATCCCCCACATTTGAATTCATGTACCCACATATTGTGTGGTCAAATGGAAAACTCTCGTATATGACATATGGACCCCCCCCCCCATATGAGTCATACATTGTACAATGTGGTGAAACGCCTTCCAGATGATGTACAAGGTTGGAAAGGTTCAACTTAGAAATATGATATATGATATTATATGAAATATGATGTTATAGATGACTTCTGAATGAGAGCAACCACCAGACTCGATAGCACAGTGGCAGGATGTATGCCTTCATATCCAAATGTTGATGGTTCTTGCCCTGGTCAGGCAACACCTTTCATTATTCTCTAACCGTTTGATATTACCTATGCCAATAGGAAACAAAGGTCCCCTGGTGGTCTGTGGTCAAACTAGAGAAAGAATCTGCACGGGAAACGGCGCAGTGGACGAAATTGGCATCATTTTGACCCACCTTAACTCATAATTATTAAGGTGTATTATGATTTTGCATTATACATGCTGGGGCCTGTGCTGGGGCCATGTGTCATTGGGGCCATGTACTTTAGAAAATTAAGAAAAAGGCCCTCCAGCACCTTCAGAAAAGTGAAATAAAATAAAATAAAAAGTGCTCTCCCGCACCCTTTCTTCCTAAAAGATGTCTGTAAAGCTGATAATTGACTTAATGTGGCCTAATTAACTCGATTTAGGGTCATGAAAAACATCTTGATTCTTTTTTATGGGAAATGGTGTCTAGCATCTCTGATGGGGTGCTTTTTCTTTAATCTGGTGTGATAAATCTCCTTTAATTTCTTTTGGTGCTATTTACATATATAGAAGTTTTGGAGCGATTATCATGAGTTTCTATGGTTTTCTTAGATGAGATGTAGTATTTAAGCACAAAATAGGATCTTAATGAAAGGTCAAAGTGAAGCCCCCTTTAACCTCAAGCTCACAGAAATGAAAATATGAATAGCCCCTCTAAGTACAAATAAATCAATGCATCAATTCATGCTTTAACTGAATTTTATTTCAATGTACTTCCATTTTAATTTGCATCTATCTGTATGGGAGAAAGTAGGTGTAAGCTGAAGGCCTGGTATTATCACTATCCGTTAGTCATCCTGACCCTTTCCTTTTTTGTCTTCTGACCATTGCTTTCCAGCTGCAAAACGTTTCTCACAGAGGGTTGAGATGCATAATCAAGACCATCTTTCATCAATCCCTAAAAAGAACAAGGTCTAAATAAGCAGACAGCTAAATGTACCGTTATCTTTATGTGATGACAGTGACAGGGAACAATTTTATTGGCTTTAACAAGCTGTCATCATTTACATATCATGCCAAATATCATTACACAATCTTCAAAATCAATACTTTACATTAATTATGATAAGAAAATGTATATCTAAGGAACTAATCCTTTATCCTTCAAGCACATTGACAAATTAAGAATCTCATTTGTGGCCCGTTTTAATGCAATGGGTCGGAAGTCGCAATTGTTACTTTTGAGTTTTTGACATTTCTCTAGCATATGAATAGTCATCTTCTGGAATACTACATAACAAGATTTCAACTCCCATTATTCCCAAAATGATAATTTTAACTAATTTTTATTTAATTCAACAAAAAAGTTAAAGGGAATATCACCAAAGGGTCAAAACTGGCCAATATAGTTCATGTCACAAATCAAATGAAAGCTCTTGATAAGCTTTAAACGAATATGGCAATATCACAAACATTTTTAATATGCGATTTCTGACCCATTTCGTTGAAACGAGTCACATTATCCTTACCCTTACTCCATGACGGCACCGATGGAGTACTGACGGCAGGGGCCTCGGTAGCCGGTCACGGTACCAGTGGCCCCCTGCCCTATGCTCTTTGCACCTGGGCCAACCCACAGGATGGCAACATCTGATGAATTGCACTTGGTAAACCTGAAATGAGAATTTGACTTACAGTTCCTTTAAGTTATGCATGTGTGATATTTATTATGAATCGTGATAAATTAAATGCCTATGAAAAGGTTCATTGTAAATTCTCAAGCTTCCAAACCTTGAGGTTGTATTGCATGGTACAAATTATGTACTCTCCAAATATGTATCCTTCATGGCTACAAATGCTAGATTCCCCTTAAGAATTCCATATTTTATCCTATGGCCTCATATGTTTGATGTGTGTTTTCACTGTATGACTCAAATACCAAAACTGTATATGACCTTTGTTCGATCTATTTCGGCTCACTGAAATATACTTAAAAGAATAAGGTAACAAAAAACGTCGTTCAATAATTGCTCAATGAATAAATCTAACATAAATTTGTCAGCATTCGATAGTTTTGATGTCTCAGACCTTGATGTTTACTGTACATATTATTCTCAGTTTTACATATTTCCGGTTTTATTTTTCAAAGATTTTGCGCCTCATTCGGTAAAGATTGGTCACACATATATAGTTTTTTATGCCAAAGTGGTGGCGTAGCCACCTGGTGGTGCCGCCAGGCACCACCAGAACGAGGTATATGATGTTTGCACTTTGCCAGAAGTCAGAACAGGCGCCGCCATCTTGGATTGTGCCGCCATCTTGGATTAAGGTGTCACAACACAAATTTATGCTATGTGATAACAATAATATAAATCAACCTTTGATAGTTCCTGAGGTTGATTATAATCATACCTACCCCCCCTAATATGGACCCAAGGAATTCAATGGTTCTATCGGTTTGTTGCTAATACAGCTGGTTGCCTAGCAACCGCTATTCTAATTGTTTATCTGCCTAGCAACACACATTTCCATGGTCCTAAGGTTGATTATGATCATACCTACCCCCCCTAATATGGACCCAAGGAATTCAATGGTTCTATCGCTCTGTTGCTAATACAGCTGGTTGCCTAGCAACAGCTATTCTAATTGTTAATCTGCCTAGCAACACACATTTCCATGGTCCTGAGGTTGATTATAATCATACCCACCCCCCCTAATATGGACCCAAGGAATTCAATGGTTCTATCGGTTTGTTGCTAATACAGCTGGTTGGCTAGCAACGGCTATTCTAATTGTTTATCTGCCTAGCAACACACATTTCCATGGTCCTGAGGTTGATAATAATCATACCTACCCCCCCTAATATGGACGCAAGGAATTCAATGGTTCTATCGGTTTGTTGCTAATACAGCTGGTTGCCTAGCAACGGCTATTCTAATTGTTTATCTGCCTAGCAACACACATTTTCATGGTCCTGAGGTTGATTATAATCATACCTACCCCCCCTAACATGGACGCAAGGAATTCAATGGTTCTATCGGTTTGTTGCTAATACAGCTGGTTGCCTAGCAACAGCTATTCTAATTGTTAATCTACCTAGCAACACACATTTCCATGGTCCTAAGGTTGATTATGATCATACCCACCCCCCCCTAATATGGACCCATGGAATTCAATGGTTCTATCGGTTTGTTGCTAATACAGCTGGTTGGCTAGCAACGGCTATTCTAATTGTTTATCTGCCTAGCAACACACATTTCCTTACCCCTAACATGGACCCAAGGAATTCATAGGAAATGCCATATTTGAAGTAATATCATCCTTCCCCCTGATAACCCCTTCCCGGCCCTGCTCTTTTGGTGTCTTGAACGGGTTCCCTTCAAACATACCAACCATGTAGACATTATGTTTCTTCGAATGCAAGAATTGCGGTTGTTGCCGCATAAAAAAATGCCTGAGGCATTTTTTTACGCGGCAACAACTGCAATTCTTGTTATACATTCTGCTTCTTTTGTGAATTGACTCCACTAATAGTTGATTCCTAAATTCCCAGGTTGGACTTTGGTCATGGGGTGAAATACGTCATTAGGGAGTGGTCACTTTTTAACAGCAGTATGTGGTTGGTGGATTTCCGTGTGAGCAAAATTATTTTGGTCCCCGCTTCAGGCAAGTTGAAATTGAGCGCGGCTGACCCTTTTGAGCAAAAGTAACACACTGGCTTATTTGCTAAATAAGGGTGCAATTTCTTCCCCCCCCCCCTTCAAGGGGTCAAGCATTTTTTGCCCCCCCCCCCGAATCCGCCAATCCCCCACTGTTGTTAACATATGGCCACTCCCTTATTATGTAAGTGAGTGAGTAATGGATGTTTAACGCCATTTCGACAACTAAGGTCATATTCATGGTGAGAAACTTAAATTAGAAAACAAATTGGTTCAATGGAAAATTCAATTCTTGATACATACAGTTGAGGTAGAACAAATGCTATTGCTGGGAGAATGAGATCTAAGATAAAATCATGTCAGTGCCTTATAAAACAATGAGTGTGCAGAGTAAAAATCATAAAAGTTGATGCTGTCCAGCTGCTTTCAAGAAGTTGATAATAAGATCGGGTTTGACGGTGTTAAAAAGCTCTTGTAGACCAGCAACCCTGTAGAAACATTGTCGGATGAGCGTAAAATCTACACAATCCAAGAGGATGTGTTTGATCGATAGAACCGTATTGCACGCTACACAATAAGGTTCGTCCTCTCTTTTCAAAAGGTATTATGCCCTTTTTATCTTGTACTCACGGTATTGAGGGGGTTGAACCAGGCATGTAATACCAGGCTATGATATCCCCAGCCTTCACACTGATCCTGTCTGCCATGCCTATTGGTACAACCTCTGCCTTTCTATGTGGGATGCTGATGACATTCCTCCCAACGACAGAAAACTTGTTTGCAGAGCCTTCAACTGGCCTCACCACCATCATCGTGATACTTGATTCAGAGTAGGAATACAGCTTCCATGCTCGGATCTTCCCTGTTGTGTTGAATGTCATTGATGAGGAACGCTCGATGTACATGTAGTCAATATTTGAAGGATAATCAACCTTGGTTTGCTGGACGGCCTCATTTCCCACATATGGTTCACCTAGAAGAAGAGTGATTCCAAAATATGTGACAGTAAACTAAGAAACGTGATTGATTTTAGTATAATGCACACAAGTTATATATGTAGCTGGTAGGTGAGATTACATAACTGCCATTAAATGGCCAGGTTTTATTTCATTTTATTTTATTTTTTTAAAAGAAATGGTCTGCTCAATTGTTCTGACTGACCCTAGAGTTTTTTGGGCTGACCCTTTAGACATTTTCCTATTGATACTGCCAAAGGATTCTGGCTTGGAAGAATAGACAAGGCAATGTGGACTTGGGCAATATAGACAATGAACGGCATATACTTATTATAATTCATATATAAAGAAAGAAAACACCGTAAGTAGGTTACAAGCAAACAAGCGTAGACATTCCGTCCAACCTCTCTCGGTGACAGCAAGCAAGCAACTAAACAGTGACCAAGCCCTGGGGCTGCCTTAGCAACCACAATACAAATATGTACCACCAGGTGGCAGCAGTGTCCAGCACATATGATAGCACTGATATGATAGTTCAGTAGTTCCCCCGGCTGTCACTAGGTGACCCGGCAGTGGTATGGTTTATGGGTTAAGTCTGTCCGTAATCTGGCTAAATGGATGTGGGGGCAATCATTTACTGTGACACTCACTATGGCAAAATGTTAGAACCATGATTGTATCCTTCAAGATCTATATAACTACAAAAACAACAACCCTCAGGATACTGCCCCTACGCCATATTACTATGGAAGGCCAAAAAAAGTTTTCATAATAACTGTCACAGTAAATATTCACCCCCACAACCATTTAGCCAGATTACGGATAGCATCTTTGGGTTTATTAACCTTTCTCTTATCAATACACGAAACAGTTTGGCACCTTTTATTGATAAAATTTAGTTTAAGTTTCATGAAAAAAATACATTGTTTAAAAACAGTGACCTGCCAACCTTTTCTATTTTTTGGCCATATTACCTCAACACAACTTTTCTTTTAGGCCTAAGTAGTTTCTTGGAGCATGTATTCATACTTACAAACAGGAGTTGTTCCATTGAGTGAGCCATCCTTCAGGCAGGTTCGCCATATGTTTCCTCCTGTCAGTGTGTACCCATCGCTACACTCATATTCAAAGAGGTTTCCAGTAGCAGCTGTGGTCTTCAAGATGGTATTGTCTACTTGTCCGGGGTTTTTGCAAGAAGCCACTGTTCATGAAGAAATGATATACAACATAATGGTGAAAGAGTTGTGTTTGGTATTGCAACGGAAACTTTGCTTAACAGTTTTAGACATTATGTGTTCATTTCAGCATAAAAAACGATCTCCAAAATGTCAGATATTAGATGATGATGTATTCATATTAGGCCACTACAAATAATATCTTAGTTTCTCATCACCGCACGCGTCACCAAAATTGTTTCTTGGAGATTTTTTTTTCAAATTTGAAGGGAAAAGTTAATAATAATAGACAAATATGGGCCTTTTTGGTATCAAATTGAAGCTAACAGTGATGTGAACATAATAGGCTATAGGAAACATACCTATTAAAAGTTTGTCGGTTAATAATTTCTTAATCATGAAAATGTGAATGTCAAGTTTGCTAAGAGCCTGGATCCCCCCTACCTATGGCTTAGTGATGAGAAACAAGGATATTATTTGCAGTCTATACGAAAACATTTTTTCAGAGCGCAATATTATCATTTAAAAATCAAATGAAAGGCAACTTATCAAACTAATAATGATAATGAATAGTGTTACCCTGTATGTCACAAATATACTAGTTAATCAAATATGTAAATCAGTGAAGAAAATTACAGAAAATATTCACGCTTTCTATTTTATGCTGTAGAAACCTTAATACTGGTCCGATTGACAAGCCGTAAAAACTGGAATGTAGGCAAAGACCTGCAGATGACAGCAAGTCATTCGGGCCGGCAGAAGCCACGTTTCTGCCGGCCCGGCAAGTTTTTTGCCGGCTATAGCCGGTGTCAGGCAGGATTTTGTATAGACTGTATTTGGAGTGGCCTTACTGAATAGAAGACATTTTGCAGAAACACTTACGTGGGCTATAATGTAGCGACCACTGGACCCTCACAGCAGGGGCGGCAACTGAGTTGTTAGCCGAGCTGAGTTGAAACTTTGGAAACAATGTGAGTGAGTGAGTAATAGATGTTTAAGGTGGCTAGACCCTATTGTAAACATGTCAACTGCGCAGGTCATTGCGCATCTGCACATGTAGTTGTTCCAGAACACACCAGGAGGTGCCTTTGGTCACTTTTTCGTATAGTAGATATATATTTTCATGTTTAGTCAAAATTACCCTGCAAGACCTGACCGAGGCTTGAACCCAGGGTCTCCTGCATGTGAATCTAAAGCTTCACCCCTACTCTACTGGGGCTCTGGTAGTAGGCATGCTGAAACCTATACCTGTACCACATCAAGACTGTGTTCTCCATTTATTTTTATTTTTTTCAAACACCAAAAACCTTTAAAATATGCAGGGGACCATATGTTCAAAATATTGTTTCTGGGTGTAAAAGATTAAAGGCTATATCCTGAGAGAATTACAAGGAAAGTTAATTACTTTAAGATGCTACTTCATGGACATATGTACTGTCACCATGTGATCCTATAACAGATCACTCCAAACTCAATGCCAGATATCTCAGAAACTAGCTCGGGACCCCCCTATTTTCTTTACATCATTTGAGACTACTTATAATAACCCACCTTAATGTCTATGTTCGGCCCATGGTCAGGGTGCGGCTTATACGCAAGTTTTTGCCACTATGTTACAGTACTAAAATCGTCACATTCAGATCGCCAGTGCGGCTTATAGAATCGACCTAAAGTCGGGGTGCGGCTTCTACGCGAGTTAGGCACCCGAGGTTTTACGGTAGTAAGATGAATTGTTGGAAACAATATAATATCATAAAAAGTAGAGGGGAGAGAGGGCTGGCACACAGAGGCCTAATAAACCAATTATTTCTGATGCTAACGAGCCCAATACCGTAAATATTGGTTAAGTTTAAGGTTTGATATGAGGCATTTTAGAAATGTGGGCATGGCTTTGCCACCCATCTTGAACTTAAACTTGACCTGTATAGGACCTTAAACCAGTACGCCAACCTTTACAAAGTGATAAGAATTCGGGAAGTGAATCCGGGCTACCAGCATAGAAGGCACGCGTCCTACCACTAGACAACCCACGGAGGTTTGGCAAAATACGAGGGCTCGTTATTCATTTTTGCATATATGTGGGCAACATTTCTACACAGGAAGTAACTCCAGGAAGTAACCTACCCCCGGGGGGGGGCACTTGGTATATTTTGTTTACACATGTGTGCGGCTGGCAAGGGTACTTTTTCAGCAAAATCTCCCTAGCAAGGGTCATGTTTTGAAGGAAAAATGTCCCTAGCAAGGGTCCACTTTCAACAAAATCGCCCTAGCAAGGGTCACTTTTTGCAAAAATATCATGTTTTTCAACAAAATGTACCACTTTTTCCTATTTTTCCCGAACTTTTCCCGGACATGAGGAAAATGTCTCTGTAAAATGACCCATTAAGTATATATTTCGTGATATTTCTCGTCAAAACAAGGATTTTTGGGCAAAAAGTGCCCTAGCAAGGGTATGCTTTGGACACAAAAGCTCCCTAGCAAGGGTAAGGGTTGTCATAGGTCCAGCCGCACACCCATATCAGAAAAAAATTCAAGTACCCCCCCGGGAACCTACCACATGTTGCCGCGTCTGTCCTCCATTATTCACAACTTGTGCACCAAAATGTGACATTAATGCAGCCCCAGCACTCGCTAAAGCCTGGCAAAAAGATGTGTACATTTTAAGTACGTTTTACAGTAGCATTCCCTATTCAATAAGTCAGACAATGAATCGGTAGAGTGAAGGCAAATGTTAAGGTTGATAGACAATTAAGAAAATAATACTATAGTCTATAACCGCAAATGTTGCATGAATAAAGTACTGGTATCATGCTTAAAACTTACACGAGGTTAAGATTTTGGTTATATACGCCCAACCTAGGTAAGTTATTGTTGTCTGGTTGGTCAGTACTGACCAACCCTCCTTAGTCTTTTAATTTCCAGGGGGAGCCACTGAGTGGTCATCATAGTATCTTACAGGTGGCACCAACTAGTGGTATACAAATAAAGTACACCAATGATGAACCTAAGTTAGCCACTACTGACTGACCCCGCAGTCATTTTCAAATATAACTTTGCCATTGGAATAACACACATATGACGAACCTAGGGTAGTCTGGACTGACTAACCCTTTTAAGCTATGGATCTTCAGTGTATAGGAGACCCTATTTGTCAATCTAGGAGACCTACAGAGGAGCCTGGCTGCGCAGTTGTCGTACAGCAGGCCTGGTGAAGTAACAAGGTCAAGGTCAGCAGCAGCGGCAGTCCTACAGCGGGCTGCATCTTGTACCCCAACTACTTCACTTGTACCTGTAAAGAATCTATCAACTTTGAACCGTTACTGTAAATTTTTAAGAGAAGTTTTACTGAATATTTAAGGTTGATCGCTACTCATTGAATACGGACCACTGCGCAGGTCTCTGCGCAAATAGCTTATATGTATCAGATTGAGCTAATATTGATAAACTAGAAACATATATATATGCTGACTAAGCTATATAAAAAGATCGGACAATTTCGAGCAAAATTGAGCGTTTTATTGGACTTTGAATATTTGATGTATTTATAGCCAATGATATTTGCTATTTTTTATGCCGAAGTGGTGGCTACGCCACCTGGTGGTGCCGCCAGGCACCATCAGAACGAGGTATATGATGTTTGCACTTTACCAGAAGTCAGAACGGGCGCCGCCATCTTGTATTGTGCCGCCATCTTGGATTAAGGAGTCACAACACAAATTTATGCTATGTGATAACAATAATATAAATCAACCATTGATAAGTGCTGAGGCTGATGATAATTATGCCTACCCCCCTAATATGGACCCAAGGAATTCAATGGTTTTATCGGTTTGTTGCTAATACAGCTGGTTGCCTAGAAACGGCTATTCTAACTGTTTATCTGCCTAGCAACACACATTTCTATGGTCCTAAGGTTGATTATAATCATACCTACCCCCCCTAATATGGACCCAAGGAATTCAATGGTTCTATTGGTAAGTTGCTAATACAGCCGGTTGCCTAGCAATGGCTATTCTAATTGTTGATCTGCCTAGCAACACACATTTCCATGGTCCTAAGGTTGATTATAATCATACCTACCCCCCCTAATATGGACCCAAGAAATTCAATGGTTCTATCGGTTTGTTGCTAATACAGCTGGTTGCCTAGCAACAGCTATTCTAATTGTTTATCTGCCTAGCAACACACGTTTCCATGGTCCTAAGGTTGATTATTATCATACCTACTCCCCCTAATACGGACCCAATGAATTCAATGGTTCTATCGCTTTGTTGCTAATACAGCCGGTTGCCTAGCAAGGGCTATTCTAATTGTTTTTCTGCCTAGCAACACACATTTCCATGGTCCTAAGGTTGATGATAATTATGCCTACCCCCTCCCCCCAATATGGACCCAAGGAATTCAATGGTTCTATCAGTTTGTTGCTACTACAGCTGGTTGCCTAGCAACGGCTATTCTAATTGTTTATCTGCCTAGCAACACACATTTTCATATTCTTGAGGTTGATTATAATCATACCTACCCCCCATAATGGACCCAAGGAATTCAATGGTTCTATTAGTTTGTTGCTCATACAGCAGGTTGCCTAGCAACATCTATTCTAATTGTTTATCTGCCTAGCAACACACATTTCCTTACCCCCTAACATGGACCCAAGTAATTCATAGGAAATGCCATATTTGAAGTAATTCCATCCTTCCCGGCCCTGCTTATTTGGTGTCTTGAATGGGTTCCCTTCAAACATACCAACCATGTAGACATTATGTTTCTTCGAATGCAAGAATTGCGGTTGTTGCCACGTATAAAAATGCCTGAGGCATTTTTTTACGCGGCAACAACCGCAATTCTTGTTATATAAGTTAGAACATTGGACTTATTAATCAATAATTCATTATCTAGATATATAAAGATCTCATAAGGTTCTTTGAAATAACCAAGGGTGGGAAATACAGCCATTTTACACCCAGATATTTGCCCATTAACCCATTTTTTTAGACTCTAAATATGATATTGAGACCATTTTTGCACTGTTTTTTAACTTCAAAGGCCCAAAACCATATAAATATGCCCGGGACCACCTATCAAAAGTCCTTTTAAATATAAGCTATTGATCTGAACATTTTTTTGAAAAAAAAAGAAAAAAAGTTTTTTCAGTGATATTCAGATATTGCTGAAGAATTATGCATTAAATTTGAATAATCGTCATAAAACAATCACGTTTTTTCATACAAAGGTACATTTTTGGACCATCATTTTATTTTTCCTAATTAAAGACATAACCTAGGATTATTCATGTGCAATACCAAATTAATGTGGGCATTGGTTCACTAAGAAAAAAAATCATGAAAATTTCCCTTTCTTTTGTATTTTTTGGCAAAAATAGAGAATATCAAAAATCTGTAACAAAAAAAGTAGCTCGGGATCCCCCCTATTTTTTTGCATTTTCCCTTTCTTAATGATCTAAACTACCCTGATGCAAAAAAATTATAAAATTCTATGGATGAAAAGTTAAGAGTAGAGATCAACCTTAACTGAAAATAAATGGAATGATTAAATATGAATAAAAATATCAAGTGGAGCATATGGGAGCATCGTTGCTTGTGGTTGAAAAGAATATTTTAGATTGTGTCTAATGAGCACAACATACCACTAAATCCTATAGTAGCTAGTTCCTCTAAATGTCAGTGGTGTCACCACTTGATGGCTCTCTCACCACTGAACACCCACTTGAATACTAGAGTGGGCAATATTACGCATGCATTTGCCACCAGGGAGGGGCCAAGGCGTTTCCCCGCCCCCTGGGTCAGCATTCTGCACCAATGTAGCACTGGCGAGTTACTCACTGTGGCTTTATTGCTGGACTATTTACCAAAACATTAATGTTCATTGTTGAAGAAAATACATGGGGATGATTAGCACTTCTCATTGTTGAGCAATTGAGCACAGACAGTGAACTTAGTTAAACATTACAGATATCACAGACAGTGATGTTATTCAGCTTCATAAAGGTACTCATATATGTAAGTACACATATATGTGTAAAACATACTTTATATCACATTGGTTATAGTTGTAACCCACTCATAACTTGTTGTTTCTATAAACATGTAACACGTAACCTGTCATTCACATGTATTTTATATGTCGCATATAAAAGGTTCACAGGAAAAAAGTTGCCACTTTATAAATACACATGTTGTTTGTTGCTCATTATTTAGTACATCTGAAAATGAATTTTCTCAATTAGAAAAAAAAACAAGTGTTCCACATTATGCATAACAATGGTATACCATAATTAGGGTTATATGCAGAATCTCATACATTGTGCAATGCAACAGGAAATCAGAAAGGAAAATAATTGAAGATTCTGTTGAGGGTTGTTCCAGACATTGTCGGCACCTGTGAACGTGTAGCTGGTCTGAGTACAAGAACCACAATGTCAAAGTATATGAGAAATTGTCACACATGTACCTGTATCACAAAATTCCAGACTGGTCCTGCCTACTGGGTCGTCCTAACCGTTGCTGCTCGGTGTGCCGTCTGAACCGTTGCTGCTCGGTGTGCCGTCTGAACCGTTGCTGCTCGGTGTGCCGTCTGAACCGTTGCTGCTCGATGTGCCGTCTGAACCGTTGCTGCTTGGTGTGCCGTCTGAACCGTTGCTGCTCGGTGAGCCGTCTGAACCGTTGCTGCTCGGTGTGCCGTCTGAAAAGTTGCTGCTCGGTGAGTTGTCTGAACAGTTGCTGCTCGGTGCGTCGTCTGAAGTGGATGATTCCACTGTGCTCTATGGCTGTAACCCCCAGACCTTTATACCTGGATGACTCCCATATTAAGACATAATCTCCACATGGCGCACATAAAGAAAAGATAAAGTGTAGACCGGGATAACAATTCACACCATGTAAAATCAATTGGCATTGTAAATAACACATAAAGTGGCATGCAGCACGCTATGCTTTATGTACATTGGAATGAACAGCTGCAACAAAACTAGTTAATAGGTAGTAAGATAGTAAGAGGATATCATTGAATGGTACAAGATTTCCATGTGGAGAACATAAACCAAACTGACATGATCTGTAATAACAATGGCCACCTGCGCTATGTTGGAGATCAATATGCTTTCCTGTCATTTGCCTTTTACTATTTTTATTATCTTCATTACCATCAGCACTTTGTATGTCCTTATGATCATAATGTATGAGTGCAGCACTGGTAAGGAACTCATTAGTGCCATACTATACCAACAATAAGTTTATGTATTTTTTTCATTTTTGATTGTTAGCTTTTGCATTTTCATTTAAGGTTTAGTTGTGATAGTAAACAGCTGTGTACAGTGGCATAAATGACAATTTACATGCATTTCGGTTATTTCCGTTATCTCATTCATAAAATTTGATAATGGTTGACAGCTGTTTGACAGAACTGGTTTAACACCTATTTAATGCGTGCAGCAACAAAAGTTAACATTAAGTCACATCCATCATCTGTTAACATCATCTGGCTACGTGTAATATACCCCCCATCACCACCATGTGGTGTCAGGTTACCCTGAAAGGCCGTTTGTGCCTCTCTGAAATCAATATACCATTATTTGACATAATAAGCCCCCCTCCTCCTATCAAATTCCCTTTAGGTTTTTCACATCTTTGTGTGACATAGAGCATCGAACTCTAGTTTTAGTTAAGAAAGATACAGGCAACATAATCCGAAGGTTAGCAGGTGGAGGACTACCTTGTGATCAAGTACAGAATGTTCATATACCCCATCCTGTTTAAACACCACGCTTGTAAGCTGTCATAGGTACCCACCCTGTTACAGATGCCATGCGTTTGCTGTATAATTCACATTAGTTCATTTGCGATTTTCCTGTCAAATTTGCTGAGAGTAAATGCATAGTGGGCATATGGATCAAAATGTCCTCTATCAAAATGTGGTTGCAACACAAGTGTAGTGCATTGCATTGAGGAGCTATTTAAAGTTAAGTTTGTATTCAAGTCACACTCTCTATCACATTCTTAGGTTTAGTACTGCAACAAAGATTGGAGAGTGTAATACTGGCTTGTTTAAAACACCATGGGGTGTTTAGCAGTGGCGGGGTGTTATAACAGGACGCCCTGCTGAACAACAATGTTTTAACAAAAGAAGTTGTTAATCTGCACTCTGGTGGTGTAGGAGGCCGTCCTGTTTAAACACCACGGACCTTTTACATAGGCTGTACTGGTAATATCAGCTCAGACTCCACCTGGTTAGGTAGGTTGGATTATTCCTTTTCTACATCTTGAGTGTACAAGGCATGATTTACCGATTCCCAGATAAACTCCCGACCCATCAGAATGACTTAGTAATTCCTCCATTCCATAGCAGTATAAAAAGTTGTTAAAACTATTGGATGTTATCAAATTAATTTAGTGAATTATACTCTTAATCCTTCAAGGAAAATAGTATAATAAGGGGTTTATTGCGATTTGTTGTCCGGAGTGAATGATCCCATTAGTCATGATGCTTTACTCATGTATGATGATGAGAAAGGGGCGGTGTATCATGCCGTCCTTGATTTTCTAGATACATTTGTTATGAAGCTAAAACCTAATAACAGGCCATCCCCTAAAAAGCGCTCACCCTTTTTTTTAGCTGATTAAAGGGGGGAAAAGTAAAGCTATTGTAAAACACCTAAAATATCTCACTACTAGGAACATAGGACTCAGTATTTCATAGTTCAAATTACACATATTATGTTCATTCAGTATTTATATGGTTGCACATTAATTATTGTTGATGTTACAACTAGACTACCGTTATAGGTAACTCTAAGTATCATAGGGGACTCGAGTCCCACTCGAATCGTAGTTATGTAAACCAACTGTATCAATAGTTCTCGGCCTGATATGTAGAGCCTTTAGCTTGAAATGTATTAGGAACCGAAATAAACCTCTCTTTTGCATCCAGAGATTATACCAACCTTCCGAGTTGTCTTTTCTGCGACCGTAAACTCTATATTGGTGCCGTGACCCGTAGTAATAGCAGGTCTTCGTGGCGGAAGCTCGACCAAAAGAGGGGGAGGGAGCAAGGCAGTATGATGAATCGTCAGAAGATGGGGACCTGGACTGTAGCTTGAGGAATATAGACCTAGTGTGGGCTAGAGCATCGAGAATGCAAACCCCGACCGAAACACGATCCGCAAGGAGAGAACTGATGGACTCGTTAGGACTGATAACTCCGGGAATTTTTTACATCAGGCAGAAAACAGAGGATTTAGATCGAAAAAAAACGCCTGGAAGAAGATCGGATATATCAGGAAAAGGTACGGGGGGATCAACGCATCATGCAACAGCAGTACTGCGCGATGAATGAAGAGTTGGTACAACTAATGAAAGAAAGGGATGATCAGATAGAGAAGAATCGAAGGATCACCATGGGACTGAGAGAAGGAATGGATCAACTGATGCGGGACCAGAAGTATATAGTGGAACAGTTAGCCAAACAACAGAGACTGCTTGCTCAGAGAAAAGGAGAAGAACAAGCGATTCGAAAGAGAATGGAGGATGAACGAGCTATTTTAGAAAAGGATAAGGAGGAAGCGAAGAAATTTAGGGGATTGAGAGATCAATACGAGATCGAGGTAAACCAACAGTCGGTTAAAATGAATGCTATAATAAAGGACAGACAGGAGAAAGAGACAGAAGGAATATGAAATAGAGAGGGAGAGAATGGAGGAGAAGAGGCTGGCAAAAATGGAGTTGGATGAATTAAGGCAAAGGCGGGAGGAACTAACGGATTCCTTCCTGGCCTATCAATTAACCATGGAAGAGGAAAAGAAAGGTCAGGGAACCTACGTTCAGTCGACTCCGCATCCGATACTGAAGGGATTTAATCCGTTTTCTACTGACAGAGGAATGGCTAACGTTAGCCAAGGCCGATATCATAATGTGGCGAGTACAGAAAGTGATCCGAGTAGACGGGTCACTATTAGGCATACAGATACTTAAAACATACCTGCTAGGGATGTGCCCTCAAATCGGACAGAGCATAGCTATGCGTCTCTGAAACCGTTTGCCGATAATCCAATCAGTACCTCATATCCTGCACCGGCAGTACCCGGATCAGCACCAATGGGCACAAGTACGGGGAATGAAAATCAACAACCAAAAAATCAGCAACCAAACCAAACCATTAGCTTGGGCACTAGCTCCACTGGTTCAAGTGGTAGCACCATTGGAAATGTCAGTTCTGTGGCGGATAAACGAAAGTTGACAAGAGGAGCTTCGATGTCACCAGCACCGGCCGCCATCTATGATTCAGACCCATGCATACAAAACATGGGGGTTGACTGTTGTAGTCGGAAAGGGGACGAGGCAGCTGAGATTATGGACTGGAGTCAGAGACAGTCTGATCGATTAGTCTGGAGCGCGAATGCGGCAAGGAAGCTTATTCGGAAGACGAAAAGATTTAATGGATTGGATTGGAAGGAAAGTTATCAGGATTGATTGCTTGATTTGTTTAACGTCCAGACGTACATTAAGTACCTCTCGGGACATGTAGCCTAAGTTGGCAAGGAGTCATCCACAAATAGTGGTAGTCTGCCTTGCAGTAGTAGGACAGATATTTATATGCTGCATGCCCAATACAGCAGTGACCCCATCTATGGTTGATCGAATCTAAGAAATGAATGACCGCATCTATGAGGCGAGGGAGAAAATCAGGATAGTTTTTTGGTGTCATTATCGAGGGCACTTTTCTTTCTTTTAGTGATATTCAAATTATTAAGGTCTACAGAGCTGTTCAAAGCTGCATAGAGTAACCTTACCTGAGTGGTTCCTAATGTTCCTGTTTTCAATGTCAATTTTAGCATCAGAAAACATGGATTTCATGTACCCAGACAGGGGGGTTTTGCCTAATACATTTGAAGTGAAGTGTGCTGAAGGGGAGGGGTGTGGTCGCATGTAGAATACATCTGCAGGGTGGGCAGGTATCCTCTGAAGGTACTCCTTGTATAGTTTCACCACACAACGTGGGTTAGATGGATCCCCATGCTGTGTTATAGCCTTTGCCTCCAGTTTCCTTTGTTTGAGACCACCTTGTAGGTTTTTGCAGGATCCCTCTCAAGACTAGAAAGCAGAATGTGTGGTGTAGCAATGTATACCAGGACTGGGCTGTACATAAAAAACTGCTATTTTCATGCAAAATTCAAGATTCATTATATCGATGGAATTATATGTACTTGTAAATCAACAAAACGCCAAATAAAGTTAAATTGTTCTCAAAAAGTATAAAAATTGACATATTTTTGACGAAATCACAGATGTTTAAGTGTCTCTTGGATCCTGCCTATTACGACCCCTTAAAAGCTATGTTAAATTGTTGTTTAAATCACTTTTGAGAAGTTTTATGAGAAACAGCTTTTTTTTTCAGCCGGTCCATCAAAGTCAGGCCGCATGTTGGTGGACGGGTTGGAGTTCCCCCAGTCAACCTTTGCTAATAGATAGGAGGAAAGAGCTGCTAACATCTCTATTATTTAGGAAATCAAAAAAGATTGTATCTCAGAGGAATGATGTAAACACTAGAGCTAATAATAAGTTTGTATTTAGTTTGAAAAGGCCCAGATCTGATTTTTACACAAAATCTCCTTATTATAGAGGCGTGCTACTATGGAATAAGTTGGATGCTGAAGTGCAGTATCAAGTGAAGAAAGAGTAGTTTAAAAGGTGTATTAAAGTTATCTACGGAACAAATATGAAGGGCAAGAGAAAAGAATATGTAAATGGAGTTGAATTCATAAACAAAGGAGAAATAGAGCGAGAGTGTATGTATTAGTGAATGCCTGAAGTATTGATGATTTGTGTATTTCATCCTGTGGACTAGTAAGCGCTGGTTCTTTTTCTAAGGTATGGCCTTTAGAAACCCTAACTTGAAAACAGAATACGGAAAGAAATGTTGCTATAGTATGTTATTGTGTATATATCTTTATTTTGCTATTACATATTTTCACAACTAAAATTATGCATATTTCTATTCTTAAGGTATCTAAGGCTGCAGCTTGCAATGTATGTCATTGGATTATTGTATTAATTATCTTACGTTCACATGTCAAACCCAAGGAATTGTTGTTATGAAAATCATATACGAAGTAACAATAAAGCAATAAAAAAACAACAACACGGGCCTGTGTCTGACTGAGACACATGTAGAAACATGTTAATATATTCAAGAATACGTTTACATAAACATAGTTTAAAGTGTTATATGATTCAAATAGCATAAAGTGTGATATGATTCGAATACTCTTGATAATTTAATAAGCAAATAATATGAATACTTCTAATATACTCCATATTCTATAGTGCTGCATATCAAACCCCGTCACTTGTCCAACTCGACATGTGTCAGCATGAAACAGCACAGTTATCCAACCAGAATGCGGCCTGTTCTGAGTACTTAGTCAGATTACTTAGTCAGATTAGCAGGCAGCCAGAATGCGGCCTGTTCTGACGTAATATGTGACACTACTTAGTCAATATAGTAGGTAGCCATACTGCGCATCTAATCTGACTCCATACTGTGTCAGTTTAGCAGGTAGACTGATATCTTTCACAATTCAGTCAGTACAGTGTTCCCAGCTGTTATATATGCATGTATGTGGTACACAATAACACATTAACTACTTCTCACCCTACAGCCACATGACTTTCAAACACACAGACTGTATAACTTTCAAACGTAATGCTTTTATTCAAGAACTGATTCCATATACAGTGGTACACATTATCGACAAACACAGTCTATAAACTATATATAAGTCAAACAATCACCTCATATGGATTCATCTATATACACTATGGCCTGTGTCAATGTTTACTTTAATATACTACATGGAAGACTCGTCCAACTAATGCGGCCTGTGGCAAGATGAAACAGCCGCGTCATTTGGCCAGCTTTTCCCCCGGGAAACTATAACCATCAGCGAGTTGAGTTAGACTCAACCTGAGGTCCACCAAGTACCCTGATCTGGGACTGAAACCTACTACTACTTCTACTACTACTACAACTCAAGTGTTTTCGTCCTATACTATCAGAGGTAGACCATCAGCGAGTTGAGTTAGACTCAACCTGAGGTCCACCAAGTACCCTGATCTGGGACTGAAACACTTATATATTACCATGTCACCCCTCTATATTATTACCCTTATTAATCTTTACTTGTCCCAGCATATGCAGGATGCTTTAACGGCCCATCCCCACTATTTCGGAACATTGGAAAAGGCACTTTGGGGTTGAAATACTCCTCATTTGACATCCTCTTTTTCAGGTCCTTCACCACTTTTTTTTTGGGCTACTCTTTTCCCTATTGCCTTTCTGAAAAATGGGAAAAGCCCCATCTTGTCCCTCCACCTCACCGTCTACACTCTTTCGGGACTTTTTCTTCCGTCTTTTCTTGTTCACCTTCTTTTCCTTCTCAAATATCTCCATTGTTTCTTCCTCTTGTATCCCTTCCTCTCCTTCCTCGTCAGTCTCATCCTTAATCACCATCCTTTTTCTTTTCTTCCTTTTAGGCAGAGACCACTTTTCGACCTCCGTAGCTTCGACCTCACCCTGTGGCTGTTCTTCAACTTCCCCCTCCAGTTGTTCTTCAGCCTTCCTGCTTCTACAGCTGTCTGTTCCTCAAGCTCCTCAGCTTCTACCACCTCCTCAGCTTCTACCACCTCCTCAGCTTCTACCACCTCCTCACCTCCTACCACCTCCTCAGCTTCTACCACCTCCTCAGCTTCTACCACCTCCTCACCTCCTACCACCTCCTCAGCTTCTATCACCTCCTCAGCTTCTACCACCTCCTCAGCTTCTACCACCTCCTCAGCTTCTACCACCTCCTCAGCTTCTACCACCTCCTCACCTTCTACCACCTCCTCAGCTTCTATCACCTCCTCAGCTTCTACCACCTCCTCAGCTTCTACCACCTCCTCAGCTTCTATCACCTCCTCAGCTTCTACCACCTCCTCAGCTTCTACCACCTCCTCAGCTTCTACCACCTCCTCAGCTTCTACCACCTCCTCAGCTTCTACCACCAACTCTGGTTCTTCTTCAACCTCCCCACGTTCTTTGTTGTCACTATCATCTCTCTCTCCATATGTCTTAGTCTCAGCAATACCTCTCAGTCTGCGGACCGTCTCTTCCCCTACCTGCTCCTTCCATATTTGCTCAAGCCTTTCCAACAACTCTTCGGCTAGGCCAGTACGGGATTCCCTGTTTCTGTGCCATCCATTTCCCCCATTCCCAATCTTCAAGTCGTCACATAGGCTGACTACTTCTCTCTCTCTGAGGCAAACTCCTTTCTGACAGGATCTTGGCCATTTTTAAAGCCAGTACACCAGGCTTTTTCCTTACCAGCTTATGATGCGCTTCACTCTCATTCAAGTTCATGAAGTGGAGCATAAGACCATTTACAATGGCCTCCTCCATATTTTCACAACCTGGGTTTCCCTCAACCAAATCAGAAGCTCTTCACGAGTTGGCTTCGATGGATGCTTCACTAACATAGCTGAACATAGATCATGAACTGCGATCAGATCAAGATTAAGAGGCCAAATCTCCTTTGAGTGCTTCCTGTAGAAGGACTCTTCGTCTAGGGGCTGGGGTGGCTGCTTTGCCATACAAATGGCACAAGGACAGTATTTCGAGATTTGTTGCCATAATTGAAGATCAGCTCTTCACCTACAGCTCTAGCTTTTCTCACCTTCAGGAACAGCACTGGGTTCCGCTCTAAAAGCTCTAAGCAAGGTCTCAGGTTTGCTTGCTCTGGCTGATGAGCCTACCATATGAGTCATTCAGCCCGACCTCATGTGGCTCTTTGTTGGCATTTGTCATCCATTCGCCCTTGGGCTTGCCGTCTTTGGTGCCATCATGGCGGAAGAAGAAGCAGTATTCTGTCTTCCCTGCCTCCGGATCTGCTGCGTTCTCCTTTGCATTCGCCGAGAAAATAGCTGTTTCAGCAGGCTCAGTAACAATGCTCACTGCACGAGCTTTGACTTTTACATAGGATTTACATTTGGTGTAAAGATATTGAGTCTATTGTACCTGAGCTTCAGTGCTGCTTACAAGGATATGCCAACTGGTCTGCTAGGAACAGACTCACTATGAATGAGGATAAAACTAAAAGTGTGTATCTTGCGTCTAAGATAAAAAAATAATCGTGTAAGGTAAAAAGATAATGAAATTCTTGTAAACACCAAGCCTATCCACTATGTACCTACTTTTAAATACCTTGGCGTGACTCTAGATTTTGAACTATGTTTCAATCCTCATGTGAAAGGGGTAGTCAGGCCTACTGTAGCGAGTACACATGAGGAATCGAGCGATAATTAGCTCTTTTTCCTTGTGATAAAATTATAGTGCATAAGCACTTGATTGTCCTTGTTTGGAGGATTTGTGGTTAGGGCATCTGCCGGCATTGGCCTTGTGGCTCCCACTCAGGGACCAACCTAGAACTGTTCAGAACCTACACAGCACAAAACTCATCAATACCCATCAATGTGTTTTCATCAGCATGACACAGACCTAGGCAAGGGTCTGTTCATGAAAAGGTAGAATATTCTACAAAAGACACTCTAATATACAATCTTATCTAAGTAAGGACATAAGTCCGTATTATATATATATAACTAAAATGTAATATTATAATTTTATGTATGTAAATTATAGAATCTACCCGGAGACAACCTGTACTACTACGAGATACAAATTTATCGAATATCAAGAAATTGAATAAATTTGTTTAAAACAAAAAAAAAACAAACTTGGCTTTAAGTCTTACCTTTTAGGGCGTTTAAAATACTTTGTACCTACAACTTATTTATTGAAGATGTACACTACTTACGCTCTACCGGTACTTGATTATTCAGATGTTATTTATAATGGGGCTCATGTAGACATATTAAAATCCCTACAAAGTCTAAGATGAAGATACTACTGTCTGAGTCCATACCTACGGGTGTGCTCAACATTTTAGCAACAGGTTAATACACCAAGGTATGTAATATGGGTGGTCATGTGGCTCTCACACATGTCGAAATGTCTTTTTGAATTTAATTTCTGTAAATAGTCTACTCTATCATAAGTTTTTGTACCTACAAAGTCCATACATTGTACAAAATTCAATTTACCACTTGTATAAAATCATTTATGTTATAAAAGGTTTGCCAACCTATGCATTTCATATCAAAAATGTACATAATCATTTGAATCATATTCAATAAGGTTATTTTTAATCATTTATGATTATTCTTCAATTAATTTTAAAAACGTCAAAGGTAGTGCCGGAATATCAGCCACGCTGAAGGTACTTCCTGACATGTTTGGCAAAGTAATTCAAAGCTAAGTCTTCAAAAACTAACCAATGAAAAATTGTAAAAGGAAAACCAACAGTATATTTTTGTCAAATCCATATAGTTTATTTGAAAATGCTCAATGAAATAATTGTAATAAGACATACTGTAAACGTATTAATTTTCGCTCAGTACATATTTTCGCGTTTTTCGCACATATGCTTAAATGCGCGAAATTAAAATGTGCGTGAAAATTATGCCCAAGAAATAAGCTTTCCAATGATGTGTGACACTATATGTAGGATGAAACTTTTTTGGCTCTAATATCCTTAATAATTATTCGATTTAAAAACGTAAAAAATGACATGTAGCTAAATATGTGATGCATACAGGTGCGTGAAAATATGATTGCGCGAACATGTCTTTCTATGGTAGGTGCGCGAAAATTTAGCTGCGCAAAAATTTAGCTGCGCGAAAATATATACGTTTACAGTAGTAAACATGTTAGCATAAAACGCTCAAGATATTTGGATATGAAACAAAATGGAAACCCGATTTAGTTGTCGAAGGACAAATGTAACTGTTATCACAAAAAATGCCGAATAAAGTCAAATTATTACAAAAAAAAGTTACAAAAATAAATAATTAGCTCGTTCTTGCTAGAAAATCAAGTGGAAATTCGAGCATCTGAAGAAAATATGAGTATGTTACAAATTATACATTATCTCTAACTCTGTATACTAATCTTTACATATATCCCCCTTCCCTCCCCCTAAGGTCTTATTCATGCCGAAAAAGCTCCTTCCCTGGGGGAGCCCGTTCCACAGCCTCTTTCAGTTTGGAGGATACATCATCCTCAGCAGGGCTGGGTGCCGAAGTATTGGTACAGTACAGCATATATTCCTTATAAAGTTGTCTAGAACATAGTTTTGAAGCTTATTGTACTGAACCTAATGTATGACACTTAGATCAATAATTACCTCCCTTTTGTAGTCAATAAAAGCTGTTATCAATATTGATAAATGATTTTGACGATTGTCAAAAAT
This sequence comes from Harmothoe impar, assembly GCA_947462335.1. Lineage (NCBI taxonomy): Eukaryota > Metazoa > Annelida > Polychaeta > Phyllodocida > Polynoidae > Harmothoe > Harmothoe impar. Next base: position 8,089,829 of record OX381714.1, on the reverse strand, counting down.
TAAATTAATATTCTTCCCCGTGTCGGAGAGCTGGAGTGCCCAGGGCTCTTTTCTCGGAGGTTTTTGGTAAGTCCTCCTCTGCGCCACAGATACTTAGTGCTCGCTCCTTTTAAGGGCCTCTAATAGAATTTTGTAGTTGTGGTCAAGGCACATTCACCCCTCCTCTTTTATCTACGACAAATTTCAAGGTGGCATGTATTACTTTACAAGAAAAAAATGCTAGTTTGAAACCAGACACTACAGACCCCAAGAAAAGAAAAAGATATACACTAATCTCACCAATCACATAAAGAGCATACAAATTGGAACTAGCTGAAGGACAAATAAAATATTACTATATGAGCAGCATGGAGGAAAAGAGGGTGTCATGGTCAAGAGGCCTCTGAAGTTGGAATTCAAGAAACTATGAAAGATGAAGAAGAAGCTCTACAAGCAGTACAGGCAAACAAGAAGTCAACTGCCAAGCCCATCTTCTGAGGAGTGGAGGTGATATTTTCCATTTCCCAAGGGACCGGTAAGATCAGTCCTAATGCAGAACAATATCTTGAGATTGAAAGTATTGATTTGTTATATATTGTTGGACCATGGGTCACATCACACTCAGCCTATAGCCTTGTGTGATAAGACCCTGGTGCAACTTATGACTCACTTTAGAACATTTCCTGTATCCGTATCCAACAATCAAGCCCAAGCCCACATCCCTTAAATCATACAAGCTGCACAGTGAGTGTGACAAATGTTTTTCCCCCATAACAGATGGAGCCATTGTGCGTAAGTATGGGCCTGTTTTGTAGAGCGCCAACAGCCAATCCCGCCCAGTCAGAGATGATGGTTCTACCATCTGCAACTACGCTACAAAAATACTAGAATATTGTAGATGAGGCACCGAGCTTCAATCCCGCACAACTAGACTGGATGGTGGAAACAGCTAATGCCAACAAACTAGCCACATACCGTAACGGGACTTTCAGATGATGCTAAGAGATTAACTAAGAAACTACACAATACAGTCAATTATAATTCAGAGTAAATCAAAATACATTGCTTACAAATGATATTAGAAGGCAGAAAGATAGCAGAGTAACATTGTAAACCATTGTATTTATGGCCCTGGTTTTGAATAAGATTAGATGTGTGATTAACAAGACCTGAAACTAGCCAACAATTTCAGCAAGGAATTCATATTTTGACTGGCTTCTACTGACCTGAAAGCTAGACTACTTGAAACTACCGACACTTTGTATGAAGCCTCTGAAGAAAGAGGGTGGGGGTGCGGATTTACCATCTCTCAAGCTGACAAGATTAATCCCAGAAGAGACAGCTGCAATAGATTAAAGTAGTTTAACATAGTAGACAATACCCGCCATCTTTTTTGTATACTTCTTATTGTCAAGACTTTGCTATGACTATGATGTTATTTGTATTTTGTCTAACACCAGATTTGCTTATGGCTGCAATATGTCATACATAGTCTCATATGCTAAATCTCATGGCTGAAGAAGTGTCATCAACTGTTACAATTACCAGCTTAGTTCCTCTATTTATAATGTCTGTGGCGGAAAAGTCTATTGATTGTATTATTACTGTAATCATCTCTCTCAAACAACAGAAAGCTCTTTAACTTATGGTAGAGTCCAGTGTGCATAAACTACTTTAGAAGAGAAACCACCAGTGTGACATCCAGTACACATTGAGAAAGTGGCAGAGTGTCCACACCTGGTGAACACCACCCCAATGCAAGAAGGCTGAGATGCATGTAGCAGCCCTGTGTAACACTGTGGGTGAGAGGTCAGGGTTAATGTCAGAGGTGATGACAGAAGCCAAACTGTACATACAAACACAGGTGGAAGGCACACAACTAGTCAAAGACTTTATGCAAGATATTTGGATCAAACATTAAACTTACCTTAAATTTTAAAGTAGTGAAAGCAGTATATTCTCTAGGATATGAGAATGCTAGCAATGAAGTTGAGGATCAAGAGTGAGTAGAAGCTAATGAATATTTTAATTAAGTTGATATGGGAGATAGTAAGGTAGGTAAGAGGCTGTTGGTACCTACTTCCCTGAAACCCATTATTCTTAGGAGTGCCTACTCACATGTTATAAACTGTTGGAATAACCTCAAGGCAGAGTATTTGATGATAGAAGCTTTTTCTGATTTTAAGAAAGAAATTAAAAATAACATGGACACTTGCTTCATATAATAAGCAGCTTTTTTTTGTACACTTTATTGTAAGGTCACAGCTTTTCTCATCACTCATCTCATCAATGCTCCTATATATTGTAAAAATATGCTCTTTATTTTTTTATAACTTCTCTCTACTCTTGTGACATATACATACAACCGGCATGACAAGTTATTTCTTCTCCATCAAGGTCTGACAGAAGAATAGCGGTCTTGTTGGAAGAACAGCAATGCGCCTAATCCATGTAATTATGCCTGTAATTAATAACCTAATAAACACACAAAAAAATGAAAACAATGAACAGTAACTGTTGACTTGTTAAGATCACCATATTGTCATACTTCCAGCATTATTCAGGATCCAGCCGGACAAACCATGGCATTTCTCTCCATGGGCAATATTAGATAGAGCCACTCCTTACTGGTCCCTCAACTCTAGTGAAGCAGCCATCCGAACTAGAGAGCTTGAGGGTATCAATGAGGATGAAATTGCCAAGGAGTGGAAACCCCAAGATGTGAGCAACGTAAAAAGAAATGTCATATGGAAAAAACAATCAAAGATAGAAACCAACACCTGTATCATCACGTTCAACACAATTCCTCAAAGGCTCAAAATAGGATATTTATGCATTGATGTGTATTTGTTTATCCCAAACTCACTCCGCGGTCCCCAATGCCAAAAATTCTGCAAAATGGAACAAGTTTGTCAAGTGACTTGATGTAAAAAGGGTCTGTGTGAATCAAATGGCAGTCCCCTCCCCTCAAGTTAAAGGACTTATGTTAAACTGACTGATGTGCAATCCAAGGAGGATCATTGTGCACTAGTTTGCATGCCTACATTTGTGAAAGCTACAGATTCTAGTATGCAAACTGAAACACCTGAGGTGAGTACGGATACCTGAGCATGGGTTGTGGTTGAGTTGTGGATGGGTTTTGTTCTTAATACACACAGTTGTACAAGAAAATCTCTACCAGGTACCTCCTCATGGGACACTCTGGGTGAGTGAGTGGGTTATGGATGCCACACCACCAGCACCTGGTATAAGGGGAGGAAGATAACCACATTAGTGACTGCCCCTGGAACGAATCAAATTGCTTAAAGTGTAAACAATCTGGGCACATACGGAGAGACTGCAAGAATCAGCCATATGCCAAGAGTTTTGTGGGGACACTGAAAGGTGATGGGGGTGGTGCAAGGGATGTGGGTTGGGAGGTGACTGAGGAGGCTGAGGTAGAAGCAATGTGGCCGTCCGGGCACCTCCCACATAGTCATGGCCATTCGCTAATCCTGCGAGGTTCTTCTCCCTGAACACAATGTCGAGGTTGTGGAGATCGTGGCTGCAAGGGACGTGATGGCCGACAAAACGCCGACTACCACTCCCAGGATGAAAACTCCCAGAAGCCTCGAGGCTATAAACGCAAGGCCTCCTCAACCTGGGGGGATGAGACCAAAGCCAAATTGAAGGAAAACAAGCACTTTGGCCGAGACCATAACGTAGTAGGGGAGCGGATCCCTCAGAATTGAGTTCTTGTGACCCCCGAAAGTCTAATGGCTATAAATCATGTATTTGGGTAATTTTGGTATGAGGAATCCATTTCTGGTATCCGTTTGGCTCAAAAAGTGTAGCATCATATCCGTTTCCATGGAAACAGAAGGATTATCCATTTTCCTTAGAAACGCCCATTTCTGGTCAACATATTAACAATTCTGGTCTGTAAACAGGGAAATACCCATGTATTAAAAGCAATAGCACCTCTATTACGATATATAATAATCGGGACATTGAATAAATGCATTATTGATGTCGCTTCAGAAAATGGTTGCCATGGCAACCAAATTCAGATTCACATTTTTTCAAAAATGTAACACTGCCTAATATAATGACAAATAGTCATATATTTGTCTCAATTTGAGAGCCTTATGGCTGAAAATCTTGCATTAGGGTAATTTAGGTATGAGGAATCCATTTCTGGTATCTGTTTGGCATAAAAAGTGTAGCATCATGTCTGTTTCCATGGAAACAGAAGGAGTATCCATTTTCCTTAGAAACACCCATTTTCTGGTCAATATATTAACAATTCTGGTCTGTAAACAGGGAAATACCCATGTATTATAAGCAATAACACCTCTATTACAATATATAATGATGGGGACATTGAATAAATGCATTATTAATCTTGCTTCAAAAAATGGTTGCCATGACAACCAGTTCAGATTCACATTTTTATCAACATTTAAGACTGCCTAAAATAATGACAAATAGTCATATATTTGGCTCCATATGAGAGCCTTATGGCTGAAAATCTTGCACTAGGGTGATTTAGGTATGAGGAATCCATTTCTGGTATCCGTTTGGCTCAAAAAGTGTAGCATCATGTCCGTTTCTATGGAAACAGAAGGATTATCCATTTTCCTTAGAAACACCCATTTTCTGGTCAATATATAAACAATTCTGGTCTGTAAACAGGAGAATACCCATGTTGTATAAGCAATAGCACCTCTTACACCATATATAATGATGGGGACATGGCAACCGAATTCAGATTCACATTTTTTTCAAAAATGTAAGACTGCCTTTTTTGAGAGCCTTATGGCTGAACATCATGTATTAGGGTAATTTTGGTATCAGGAATCCATTTCCGTTCGGCTCAATAAGTGTAGCATCATGTCCTTTTCCATGGAAACATAAGGATTATCCATTTTCATTTGAAACGCCCATTTTCTGATCAATATATCAGGTATAAACTCCCGACTTATGTTGTTTTGGCTATTTCTGGCCCTTTTCAGGCTTAATCCCCTACAGAATAGCAGCTTTTGCACTAATTTTTTCAATCTTTTGGTATATATGAGAAAACATCCTGAACTTTTAGGAATTTCTTTTTTTTGTGTATTGGCCTAATTTTTTTCGTTTCTGCTCTCCAAACGCCAAAAACACCCTAAAAATGCCAAA